>ML801816.1:63480-131770 GCA_009831015.1 Picea engelmannii
CATTAGATACACTATTGTAAAGATAAATCAATGAAATATGCAAAATAGAGATACTTGGTGCTCTAAGAGGGGATGATACCTCATTTTCCCTAGCTCCAATGGAACCACCCTTAAGTTTTTAGTGTTGAAATTTCCAAGGTATGAGTGGGACGGTGCCAATGAAGCTACCCTAGGATGAATCAATCAAACTTGTAAGATTGGAACCAAGGTAGCTAAAGGAGTCTTTTTCAAGGTGATAAATATGATAGATGCAAGCAATCCTAGGGGCTTGAGAGAGGTAGGAGGAGATGAAAAAGTGACCTAAGCGTGTACATGTAAATTATGATTTTCAAAAATAAAAGAGGTTCAAGAATTGAAGTGTATTTACACATATGGATATAAAGGTATAAATAGGAAAATGAGTGATCCTAAGGTATAAGAGAGTGTTATCTTAGTCATTAGGGTACTTGAGTTGTACATAACCATTATACCACATCTCACATATTTTTATTGAGTGCCATTGATCCAGATTTAGGAGTGGAACGAACTGATTAATAGACTGAAGACAATAAACATAGATATAGGAAGAATAAAACAAATATCGAGTGAACAATATCTTCTATTAAATAATGAAATAGGTTGAAACTGTAAAACTACAAAACTGAAACTTGCTCAAATGGTGGTATCTATCTCTGAGGAGAGATGTGGTTTCTATGCGCATCTGTCTGAGTATACTTGATTACAATGAGGCTCCAAATGCCTTTTTGATATTACTCATGAATGCCAAAACCATAGACATCCAAAAACCTAACCTTAGAAGGTGAAACCCCAAAAGTTATGTGGGCCCTATAGGTGAGTTGGTGTAATTTGGTACCTCAACTTCCTAGGGCTGTAAATTTTGCATACGACCTCTGTTTTAGGTGCATGATATCCCGTTGGAAAGGTCTTTCAGAGAACTACACATTCCACTATCAAAATATTACTCTGCCCATTATTTGACTGTGGCAAGTAAAAAAAAATGTTTAGGGGCTCATAACAGCCCTCGAAGTACAACAAGATGTGTTGACATGAAAACATACAAAATAATCTAGTTGGATTAGGCGACATGCCACCCGTATCCACCTGGAGAATGTGTGAGGCTTCAGACAACCCTATAAGTGTATAAATCACAATTATAAATTAGTACAAAAAGACGTGCTAAATAAAAAACGAACATGAACATTCAATTGGAATAGGTGGGTAGACACTAATATCCACCTAGATCAATCCTCACCCCTTAGGAAGAAATGGTTTCCATTGTGTTGAGTTCCCCCATTAGGTGAGGAAAATTTTGTTGGATTTGGCCCTGAGTGAGTCACTTGTCTTGGTGTAGGAGTTGCCTTGCCTTGACAACCTGATAAAGTTGGATCCGTTGTTGGTGAGTTCCCTTGACCTGTGTGTCCACTATATGATCAGTGGATGCTTGTTCCATGCAGTCAGGGTTGAGCTATGTTGGCGTCAATTGTTCGGTGATATCAGAGGTGTCCAATAATGGTGGAAAATATGGTTGAAGGAGGTCCACATTGAATACTGGATGTAGACCAAGGAAGGGTGGAGTGTTGAGCTCAAAACCATTTCTACCCACAACCTTGGTGATAGTGTAAGGCCCATAACGAAGTGGGTGAAGCTTCCGATGGGGCCTGGTGAGACGCTCCTTCTGCAAATGTAACCATATGTTTTCACCAACTTGAAACTGGTGTGGTACCTTGTGTTTATCATGGTGCTTCTTGTACTTAGAATTGGATTTATGCAGAATCTCTTGGACCTGTTGCCGGATGTGTTGAATCCTCTCAATGAATCTGGTGGCTTTGTCGATAACATACTGACCAGGGGAAGATTTTGTCTATGCGGTGGCAAGAGGAACTGCAACATAAATGGGTCCCAAGGGTTGGAATCCTAGACCCAACTAAAATGGGCTATGGTCGGTGGAACTATGGAGAGCCATGTTGTAACTATGTTGGACATATGGGAGACTCCCGTCCCATGTATGGGGATTCTTAGAATTGTACATGCGTAGGATATGAACAATCATCCGATTGACGACCTCGGTTTGGCCATCGGTTTGGGGGTGGAAAGAAGTGGATTTTGTGATCTTGGTATCCAATAGAGACCAGAGACTCGACCAAAAGGTGTTGAGTAACCTGTTGTCTCAGTCAGAGATGATGGTCTGTGGTATCCCAAAGTGAACCCAAACTTGTTCGAAGAAGAGCTTGGAAGTCTCTGCCGATGTGACATTCTTATTACAGGATGTGAGGATGGCTATCTTCGAAAATCGATCAACGACCACAAACACGCAGTCATTTACATGCTTGGTGGAAGACAAACCAGACATGCAATCCATGGAGATGGATTCCCATGACTTCTCGGGAATAGGAAGAGGGGTGTATAAGCCTTGATTCTTGATAGTTGGATTGGAAATGGCGCAGGCAGTACAATATATGATATACTTGCTGACGTCCTGTCGAAGTTTCAGCCAATAAAAATGTTTCTGAAGAATGACCACCGTTTTCTCTACGCCAAAATGTCTTTCCACCCGAATGTAGTGGGATTCCCAAATTAGCTTTGCACGCTCACTTGTAGGAACACAAAGATGGCCCAGGTGGCATAAGATTCCATCCTGAATGTGAAAATCAGTGACAGTGGCACCTGTACCCAAGAAATGATATGTGGTGGAAAAGTCCGGATCTTGCTGGTAAAGTTGGGGCCACTCCGATGTTTCATGTCCACAATAATGGAGCACAGTGGTGAGTGCAACCATAGGAGGCAGACTGAGGCAATCAACGACACGATTGGAGATACATGTCTTATACTTGATGTTGATATGGAACTGTTGCGGGTAGGTGGACCACTTTTGATGGTAGTCATTCTGTAATTTCCCCTATCTCTGTATGAACTGCAGAGGCTTGTGATCAGTGTGTATGATCGTCTCTTTCTCGAGAATGTAATGTTTACATTGAAGGCAAGATTGTACAATGGAATACATTTATTTTTCATAGGTGGGGTATTTACAGACAGTATTGGAGAGTGTATCACTATGTTATGCCACCGAATGGATGTGTTGAGTGAGAACTACACCCACAACATAATTAGATGCATCAGTTCTAATCTCGAATGGTTGGTGCAGATCGGGCAAGGAGAGTACTAGAGTTGAGCACAAATGATGTTTAAGATCTTCGAATGCTCGTTGTTTCTCCTTCCTCCACACAAACTTGGCCCTACCACCACCCTTGGTAACCTGGCTGAGGGCCCATGCAATATGGGAGAATCCCAACATGAACCATTAGTAAAAATTGTCTAGTCCCAAGAAGCTCCGAAGCTCGGTCAGTGTGGTCATGGCTGGCCAGTCACAGATGACTTGGATCTTAGCTGGATCAACATGTACCCCATGCTCATCAAAAATGTAGCCTAGGTATTGGACCTTGTTCATGCCAAAAGAGCATTTTTCCAATTTGGCATAAAGCTTGTGCTGCCGCAAAGTTCTCAAAACCTGTTGAATATGCCACATGTTCTCCTCCCATGTTCTGCTGAAGATGAGGATGTCATCCAAATATACTACCACAAAGGATTTGGTGAAGGGTCTCAATACATCGTCCATCAACCTCATGAAAGTGGCTGGTGCATTTGTTAATCCAAAGGGCATGACTAGCGATTGGTAAATACCTTCTTTAGACTTGAAGGTTATCTTCTAGACATTAGTTGGTTCGATGGGAACCCAGTGGTAGCCAGACTTCAGGTCAATCTTGCTGAAGAAATTTCCCCCCTTGATTTGGTGAAGAAGGTCATCAATCCTCGGAATGGGATAGTGGTTCCTGACTGTGATTTTTTTTAAGGCTTTGTAATCAATGCAGAGCCGCCAAATCCTGTCCTTCTTCTTCACTAGTATAATCGGGCTTCTGCAAGGGGAGGATTTGGGTCTGATGTGCTCCTTTTGAAGAATCTCTTGGATCTAAAACCTGATTTTGTCATTCTCCATCAACGAGCTCCAATAGAATGGTCCATTAGGTAGAGGTGCGTCAGAGGTCAGATCAATTGGATGCTTGATTTGGTAGTGTGTTGATACCCCTCTAGGTGAGACACAAATGTCTCTGTATTCTTCCACGATCCCATCCACTTGTTTCTTTTGCAAAGAGAGGCGTTGTGTAGAGGCCATAGATGTGGCGGTGACCTTCTGCTTACTATGAGAATGGATCACAAAGAAGATGAAATTACCAGAATGTGAAATGACCTTACTGCATTTCTTAACAGAGATTAAAGAAATAGCAGTAGGCGGTGCCATCTATAGGATCCTATACAATTGTCTACTCAAAGTAATAATAACACTATGGGGTCTAGACTCATACACAACATGATGCTTCCAAAAATATGGTTGTCCTAAAAGAACATTAGAAACTTCAAGGGGAGAAATATCACACAGTACCTCATCTTTGAAAGGCTTGATGTCGTAGGGTAGATGACATTGTTGGCTGATACAAAGATCTCTCCCTTGACGAAGCTAGCCGATGGTGTAGGGCTATAGGTGCAGTTTCGTTGGTAGGTTCAACCGCTTAATGACCTTTGCTGAAATCAAGTTCTTCTGACTACTTCTGTCAACAATGAAATGAATTAGAGCCCCCTTAACCCACATCTGTGAGTGAAAGAGGCATTCCCCTTCCTTGGGTTCTTCAGGTTCAGTTGGCCGAAATTTGGTGGTAGTGACCGTGGCACTGGGTTCAACATCGATAATCCACTTCCCTCCTTTAGGATTTGACTCAGAATCAGAATCGACCTCTAACTTGGAAGCCTTCATCTCAACCACGAGGGACTGCTTGGAGCGACATTCTTCGGTGTTGTGCCAAGGACTTTTATGGTACTCACACCATTTTCCCGTTTCCTTCATCTTCTCATTGCCCTTCTTGTGTTGCGGCTTGGACAGATTGTCTTGAGGGAGACCATATCAACTTGGTCTCTTTCTGTGTTGATTGGTTTGAGTCCCAACTTCTTGTACCCAGACCTTGTCGGGGACATGCACGAAAAAAAATAAATGAAGAGAAGACCGCTTTGATACCACTGATCTGTTTTTAGGATCAGAACAAACTGATTAACAGAATGAAAACAATAAACATAGAGATATGAAGAATAACACAAATATCCAGTGAACAATATCTCCGATTAAATAATGAAATAGGCTAAAATTGTAAAACTGTAGAAGTAAAACTTACTCGAATGGTGGTAGCTATCTCCGAGGAGAGATGTGGCTACTACGCGCATCCGTCTGAGCATAATTGATTACAATGAGAATCCATAGGCCTTTTGATATTACTCATGAATTCCAAAACCCTATACATCCAAAAACCTAACCCTAGAAGGTGAAATGCCAAAAGTTATGTGGGCCCTATAGGTAAGTTGGTGTAATTTGGTACCTCAACTTCCTAGGGCCGTAACTTTTGCATACAACCTATGTTTTAGGCACGTGATAGTCCATTGGAAAGGTATTTCAGAGAACTACTCAATCCACCATCAGACTTAGACTTTGTCTACAGTTTGACTATGGCGAGTTAAAAAAAAATGTTTAGGGGCCCAAAACATCCCTAGAAGTACAACAAGATGTGTTGACATGAAAACATACAAAATAAGCTAGTTGGATTAGGTGACAGGCCACCCAAATCCACCTGGAGAATGTGTGAGGCTTCAGACAACCCCAGAAGCGTAGAACTCATAATTACAAAGCAGTACAAAAAGACGCATTAAATAAAAAACGGACACAAGGAGCTAGTTGGAATAGGTGGGTGGCCACCAATATCCACCTGGATCAACCATGGATTTGTTGTAACAATACTATGGGTTTTGAGGCCCAAAACAACTTGTTGTTATGCAACTTGCAGATTAATAACATGGTACCCTAAGGAAATCCATAATATAGTGAACACCAAAATATCAAGAAGGTTTTATGCCTTGACCCAAGTTGTCTCCATAAATAGAAGGCTCCAATGGTTTTGGGAGGCTATGGACTTGAATTAAAGCACTCTAATTAACCATGGATCTAGGTTGGTTGTTTATACCCCCAACTAGATCCATGAAGTTATAAATTTCCTCAAATGGGTGCCTTGAGGGATCAAAGTGAGTCAATTAATGATCAAAGGATAGAGGGCAAATGGGAGTATGGATATAAGGAATCCACTCAAGTCTTAGACTTACCAATGAGGTATCATGTCTAGGAAAGGGTTAGAGAGATTCCAAGAAAGTGGTTCATCACATTAGGGAAATAGTTGAGAGGCATCACATCATCATTGGGTGAGTCATGTATTTTATAGGTGTGGATAGCGCAAGGAAACTCTATATGAGTAGGTGTATGTGAGTATCTAAGTGTGAATCTCATATGCTCTTTTTACCCCCTTTGCAGGAGCTATTATCCATGAAATGAGAACAATAGCGAGTCACAATGAAGGAGAGAAGCAAGAAAATGTATCAGAGTAATCTAAGGGTACTTGTAGCGTAGGCTAGTGCATTGATGTCACAAGAGAATTCTCCACCAAACTTGCCTAATACATTGAACTATCTGATCTAAAATTGATCATTATAATTTTTCATCTATATTGATATTTTTTGTATGGAAAAATTGGAGGAATTGGCTGCCAGGGCCCATTTTAGTGGCAGGTCCCAATGTGGAGATTTGGGGTTCCAAAATTTCCAGAGCTAGGCATAAAATGACATTTTTGGGGTCAAAATTTTGTGAAAATAGTTCCCAACCTCTTGATGATGTTCTACACATCGAGACCTTTCCAATGTTGCAAAAACCACCTCAATCAGAGCTTGTATGTTGAAGTTATGTCTCCCACAAGTTGACCTACCTTGTTGACCACCATGGTTCGATTGGATGCCATGTCAACCCCCATTTCTCAAACATGTGGGGTTAGCCATGTGTGGAATTTCGAGAATATTATAGAAGGTCCAAAACCTTAACATTAATTGAGAGTTGAGGATGCAAAAAAACCTCAACCCTAGATGACTATCGAGCTATGTTAAATACTGGGCTATTAGGAAGATAAGGGGTTCCATTCTTTTGTATTGTACTTGTTCCATACTTGTGAATATCGTCCAAGGAATGGGATTTGAGAGGATTACAGAGGTAGAAAGAAGATTTTGTAGTATCCATTTAGGCCACAAAGTTATAGGCAAATCCATAGTGAGTGCCCCTTTCTTTGTATTAGCATTTGCATAACCAAAGAAAAGAGAGTATAGCATAGGCTTCACATTCTAGTTGGGTTTTCTCTTGTATCGAGTTTCCCATTATACATATTGTGTTCAATTGTATGGATGGTGTGTATATTTTCTTGTTCTTTCATTTTCGCATTTAGTTATTTTCATAAATATGAGAAATAAGATAATAATAATTAATCACGGATCTAAGGAAATAAATTACATAATTTCATATTTCAGAATATTATAAGATTTGACTATTATGATTTCTGTGGTGATTGTTTGCAGAAATTTTTAGATAATCCATAGTATTTGTGATTGTTTGTTGACGTTTCGGATCCAGATCAGGATCCATCTTTAGGACGTAAAGCCAAGGATAAAAGTAGAAAGGGGAAGCAATAAATATCATCTTGTTTGGAGGGAGAAAGCTAAGTTGGCTTAAAACCCTAAAATTAGTTATTTAATAAAATAAAATCATTGAATTTGTTAAGTTTTGTTTGGAGGGAGAAAGCTTAAGAAGTCGGCTTAAACCCTAGAATTAGTTATTTAGTAAAATCATTTATTAATTATTTAATAAAATATTTAATAAAATAAATTGTTAAGTTTTAATTTTAATAAAGACTTAAATTTTTATTTTTTACTAAAAATAGGTTATATTAATAAAGTAACCAGACTATAAATTTACGATATTATAATTAGTATTATAATCAAGGGTTATTAATAATGGTAATTATCCCTAGAGTTACTATAACCCGACTTAGTTTTCTCCCTCCAAACAAGATGATATTTATTGCTTCTCCTTTCTACTTTTATCCTTGGCTTTACGTCCTGAAGATGGATCCTGATATTGATCCAAAACGTCAACAAACAATCACAAATACTGTAGATTATTCGAAAAATTATAAGATTTTTTTGATGAATTGTTCCAGTGAAATATCCACAACATTAGACAATGTAGTATTCTAGATATAAAATAGTATGTAGAACATAAATATTTTAGCTAGAAATGGCAGAACAACAATGTTATGACCATAACAATACCAGAATAATACCAGAATAACACTAGAAAGAGCACCTTGATTAATGATAGCAATGTTCACTTGCCTCTTCGAGGGGGCAACCTCCAGTAGAGAATAGATTTATTACAATAATATCCAAGACAAAACTTCTCATACTCTCTACTCCTATTTATACTAAATCTGTCTATCCAAAATAACAATCTACAGGAAGATCCTTCTAGAAGTGGAAGCTTCTATTAGGTCTTCTTACATTTGACTTATTCTTCCTTATTGATAGGCCTTATTAATATTGGACTTTATTACATGGAAATATATTATTCTACCTACGTGAGGGGTTAGGGAGGTTAGGTTCCTAACATGTCCTCCCCATTAAAAACAATCTTGTCCTCAAGGCTTGAGATGAGGAAATTGTTGCAGAATGGTAGTTGGTTCACAAGTGGCATCTATTGGATTTGTGTCTTTCCACACGACTAACACTTCATTGATGGTGTGCTGATGCAGACGACACTCACGTTGGTCCAAAACTGCTTGTGGCTTCAACCAGATGGAGCCTTCTTCATCCAACTTGGGAAGGATATTTTGAGTTTGGCACTTAATTCAATCACCTTCTTTAAGCAGGAGACATGAAAAATAGGATGGAGGTTAGAATGACTGGGAAACATTAATTAATAGGCCACCTATCCCACACACTTGAGAACAGTATAAGTACCATAAAATTTGGGCGCCGGTTTTTGACAATGGTCATCCTTGAGGGAAGTTTTCTTATAAGGTTGCAATTGAAGAAACACATAGTCTCCTTCAGCAAATTGATGTTCAGAGTGACCTTGATCTTCCTGTTGCTTCATATGATTCTGGGCCATGACCAAATTCTCTTTAAGGGTACAAAGAATAACCCCTCGAACTGTAAGCGTTTGGTCAACCGCCTGGACCTTCGAGACACCTGGCATGTATGAGATATTTGGAGGTGGAATTTTTCCATATACTGCTTCAAAAGGAGTCATGCAAGTAGTTGTATGGTAAGAAGTGCTGTACCACCATTCAACTAGTGGTAACCATTGAGCCAACTGATTTTTCCTTTCTGATGCAAAACAACTCAAATATGTTTCCAAACACTTGTTGACAACATCATTTTGACCATCATTCTGGGGATGATAAGCTGTGCTGAGATGCAATTGGGTGCCCGGTAGCTTGAACAATTATTGCAAAAAATTGTTGGTGAAAGTGGGGTCTTCATCAGAAACAATAGAATGAGGCATGTGATGAAGCTTGAAGACCTGATCCATGAAAGATTGAGCCACAATGGAGAAAGTAAATGGGTGTTGAAGAGAAAAAAAATGAGCATACTTGGAAAGAAGACCACCATGATGACTCATTTATTGCTCGATTTAGGTAAGCCCACAATAAAATCGATAGAGATATCCCTCCAAATAGCAGGTGGAATTGGAAGCGATTGTAGTGTTCTAGGAGATTTGACTGTTTCACCCTTGTTGCATTGAAAAACATCACATTATGCCACAAAATTGTGAACGTCTTGTTTCATACCATCCCCCAAAAAAGAACGTTTGAACCGATCATAGGTTTTGGTAAACCCTGAGTGCCCAACTTTGTGTGTAGCATGAAGCTCAGAAAGTACCATGGATTTAAGTTGTGACTATTTACTTAAATACAAACGACCTTTGTAGCGAAACTCATCATTGTGCCAAGAGTACCCTAGGGAAAATAGAGAATTGGCCTACAATTGTTGGATCAGATGCAAAATTTTTGGATCGTATAGCCATTCCTATCGAACAACTTGGAGCCAATTTGGTACAATGAAGGAGAGGGAAAAAATGGACCGTTCATCTTTTATATTTTCTTGAAAGTGCATCAACAACCACATTTTCTTTTCCTTTCTTGTAAATGATCTCATAATCATATCCAAAGAGATTAGTCACCCATTTTTGTTTCTCCAGGGAGGAAGGGCATTGTTCTAGAAAATACTTGAGGCTTTGATGATCTGTCTTAATTTGGAAGTGTTTCCCCAATAGATAAGGGTGCCAAAGATCCACTGCATGCAGAATAACCAACATTTCCTTTTCATAGATTCATTGGCCCAAATGTCGATTTGACATTTGTTTGCTAGTAAAGGCCAAAGGTCAACCATCTTGCATAAGGACTGATCCAATTCCTCTCCTGGAAGCATCACATTCCAGGAAAAAGGTCTTTGTGAAATCAAGAAGGTCCAGGACTGGAGTGGTGCACATGGCCCCCTTCAAGGATTGAAAGGTTTTCTCAGCTGCGAGAGTCCAAATGAAAGAATTCTTTTTGAGGAGAGAAGTGAGAGGTGCCACAATATTTCCATAATTCTTAAAAAACTTGCGATAATAGCATGTTAAACCCAAAAATCCACACAATATTTTGAGAGTCTTTGGGTGAGGCGAATCCTGCATAGATTCAATATTTTTAGGATCCACCGTGACACCTACCTTGCCAACAATATGACCCAAGTACTCTACTTCCGAGGCGCCAAAAGAACATTTAGATTGTTTTAGGAAAGGTTGATGCTGAGAGAGTAGATGTAGAAGTCGATCCACATGAGCAAGATGGGTTGTCTAGGTTTTACTATAGCTGAGGATATCATAAAAAAAAACTAAGACAAAATGGGGGAGAAAAAGAAGGAATACATGATTCATGAGGCTTTGGAAAGTGGAGGGAGAATTACACAAGCCAAAGGGTATGACCAAAAAATCATAGTGTCCCTCATGAGTTCGAAATGTAGTCTTAGGAATGTCTTCCTCATTCATATGTATTTGGTGGTAGCCAGAACGAAGATCAAGTTTAGTAAAGAACTGGGCACCACTCAATTCATCCAAGAGGTCATCAATGACATGAATGGGAAATTTTTCTTTGATGGTGAGTTTGTTTAGGGTGTGGAAGTCAGGACACATGTGCCAATATCCTTCTTTATTAAGGACCATGACCACAGGAGAAGAGTAGGGGCTCGTACTAGGACGGATAACACCTGCTGTGAGAAATTCTTGAACAATTTTCTCAATTTCATTTTTTTGGGAAAATGGATGATGATAGGGACGGACATTGGGAGGAAGGCTGCCAGGGACAAGAAGAATGGAATGATCATGATAACCACGAGAAGGAGGAAGTCCATGGGGAGAAAAAACAACTTGGTGTTTGGAGAGGATGGATTGGAAGTCCTGCGGCACGAAGGGTGTCTCAGTGGTGTGAATGGCATAGAGTTGTGCAATGATGCCAAAATGACCTTTTTTAAGGATATTTTCCATGCGATGGGAACTGATGATCTCCAGGGAATTGGCAGTGATGCCTTGGAACTTATATTGTTGGCCCTCCTGGTTGAATTGCATGGTTAATTTCTTAAAATCCATGAGAATGGGACCCAGAGTCCTTATCCATTCTTCACCCAACACAATGTTACAACCACCCATGTCGATAGCAAACATATGAGATTTCATGTGGTACTGACCAATTTGGAGACACATTTTCACAACGCCCCCAACATTTCATGGACCCGCCATTGGAAATCATGATTTGAAAATTATTGACGGGACATATATAACAATTATTTTCTTGGGAAATGTGGCGATGAATAAAATTATGGGTGCTTCTTCTATCAACAAGGATGATGACCTTCCAATTCTTAATGTAACCAATTAGCTTGAGGGTTTGGAGGCAGAGAACCCAGTGAGATCATTCAGGGAAATAACCGGTTCAAATTCGGGAGGGTCAGAAGGTGGGGTCATGTCAGCGAGTTCAGGTGACTCAGCCACAGGGGGGGTGGCTCAACATCGTCTTCTGAAACATCCTCAGAGATGGCCATAAAAATATTTTGTTCCTTACACTTGTGCCCTTGAAAATATTTTTCATTAGAATTATAATAAATGCCTTTGAGTTGGCGTTCAACCATTTCTTCCCTGGTCAATTTATAGATATTTAGTGGAGCGGAAGGAGGAGTGGGGGTGAATGGTTTAGTGTGAGAAATAAAGGAGGGTTTTCGGGCTTGAGAAGAGACAACCTGTTGTGATTCCTTATCTCTTTTAGTAGCGTCCACCCAACTCTGAGGCTGAGCTATGAGGACATGGGCATGAATATCATCCTTGAGGCCACTGATAAAACATTCTTGGAAAAAAGCATTAGGCATGCCCTCTGTATGGAAATCCAATCACTCAAAAGAGACTATAAAGTCTTCCACTGTGCCAGATTGTTCCAACTTTTTCAAACGACCTAAATGGTTGGTGTCAGTGTAAAAGCGTTCATAAATCTCTACCACAAATTGTGTCCAAGCCACATACCCTTGGCGAGCATTGTTTCTCCATTGCCACCATTGCCAATGTTCTTGATCTAGATGGAGAACACAATACTGGAGTTTGGCCAACTCATCTGTAATGCCATACAAACAGAAATGATGTTCCATTTGAGTTACCCAACCAGTGGGATCTGAGCCATCAAATTTGTTCACATTCGCACGCAGAAGCTGTAGGTCATGCTGAAAGTGTTGGGGTTGAAAATTTGGGGAATTAGAGGAAGTTTCACCTTCAGAGTGCAAAGGTGGGTCATAGGAGGGAAGATCTACAGGGATATTCATCTTGGTGCATATCGTTCTAGTGAAGGATGCAAGATGGGTAGCGAGGTCCTCTTTGGTGGTTTCCATTTTAGTGTCTATGGAGGAATGCATGTTTTTATTGATGGTGGAAAAATTGGCACTAAGGTGCCTCACTTCCTATTGGGTCTCTGTGAAATTAGAGGACAAGGAATTGAAGCAAGATTCCAAGTCTTGGATACAAGTGTGGACCATGATGAAGAGGGAAAACGAAAAGGGACAGGTGGGACCACACAGAAAATGGGTTATGGGTGAAGTGTATCATGACGATCAGGAAAAAAAGGGGAATCTAATGGGGTAAGGCCCAAATAAGGGTGTTGGAAGGGGGTCGGGTCCACGAGAAAAATAAATTGCTAAAAAATGATAGGTATAACTGTGATAAGGGAAAAGAGAGGAATCCAATGGGATAGGGCTCAAATATAGCTATAGTTCTCTGATATACGTGTGAGGTCCAGCAATAGTACTTGGCCCAATATCTCAGGGCACCAAATAAGGAGGCTAGACCGTTCCCTTAGCCGTACTACCCAAATACCCAGGTAGTAGAGAGTATCTTCCCGAGTGTTGTTCTCGATGGAACTATAGTAGTCATGCATTCGATTTAATTTATATACGGAGGGCTCTAGGAGATCTAGGTTGATCTGTATACAGGTGATGTCTGATGTGCTACCACTCGAAGGGGTACCAACATGGGTTACAAGGGTGGCCAAAAAATGTGTGCTTAAGTACCACTTGTATTTCCTGCATGTATGACTCCCCAGACGCGGGTTTATGCCCATAACGACAAATCTCTTTAGCTTTAAGACGTCAGAATACATCTCTTCCCTGGAAAAAAAATTAACCCACAATTTTCTGGCAAGGAAAGTGCTTTGATACCACTTGTAGTATTCCAAATATAAAATAGTATGCAAAACATAAATATTTTAGATAGAAATGGCAGAACAACAATGATATAACTAGAACAATACCATAATAATACCATAATAACATTAGAGAGAGCACCTTGATTAATGATAGCAATGCTCAGTTGTCTCTTCGAGGGGGAAACCTCTAGTAGAGTAGAGCTCTATTACAATAATATCCAAGACAAAAATCCTCATACCCTCTACTCCTATTTATACTAAATTTGTCTATCCAAAAGAACAATATAGAGGACGATCCTTCTAGAAGATTAAACTTCTATTAGGTCTTCTTACATTTGACTTATTCTTCCTTATTGATAAGCCTTATTAATATTGGCCTTTATTACATGGAAATATATTATTCTACCTACGTGAGGGGTTAGAGAGGTTAGGTCCCTAACATATAGATCAATATGTGTGAAGGCCCACATGCCTCTAGTACATCAAATATTTTTTATTATTAAAAAATAACTAAAATCTAACCATAAACAACTATTTTTTAGGATAGGGCCATTTGCTTTTTAGTTGCAGCCGTACTTTTTTTGGGTTGTTTTATTTGAAACTATGACATACAACTAATGTTGTCAACAAAAAATTTATGACTAGCAAAAAAAATGACTAAACACATAACTAATATTTTTAATAATTTTTGTTAGTCTTAAAAGTTCTATCTATATTGCAACTAATGTTAAATTAAAAATGCCATACCTACCAAGAAATGCATGACTAATGTTTTTAATCATTTTTGTTAGTCTTGAAAGGTGGTTTGCAAACCTTTTTCTGAAGCATCACTCTTGATTATAATAAAACATATAAGTCTCAATTGATTTAATATATATACAAAGCCATAGAATACAACAATAATTTTATGTTAAGTGGAATTTGTAATTCCTTTCTAGTGAGAGGGCCCCAAATTCAAAGGTCCCATCTTCTTTCTAATAATAAGTTGTTTCACATCTAATGATTTTAGAAATACAAAGAACCTAAATTCGGGGCCCTACAAATTGCATGCAAAATGTTCATACGTTGATATTAAAGTGTTTGGATATTGTCTGCATCATAGGCTCGGGTAGACATGCTCAATCCTTTGGAGGAGAGGCACCATTATTACCATTCTCATTTCTTATGGCAGTTATGATAAAAGTGGTGTTTACAAAATGGAAAAAAGTTAGCTTGACCCACTTTACCGTTATGGACTTACAAAACATTTTTGTAAACAAATGTAGAATAAAATTAATTTTCCCTATAAAACATTAAAAAATAATAATACATTACTAAACAATATATAATTTTATTGGAAAAAAATGCACAATCAATATTTGCTTTTGAAAATAAATATATAAAACACATACACAAACTTCAAAAAGGTTAGAAAAAGACATTTAGGTAGGAGTAGAGAGTGGAAATGGAGCTAGTACAATGAAGCTTCCTCCAATCTAAATCAACAAAAATTGAAAGTAAATAGTGGCCACAACTTGAACTAATTATTTTAGAAAGAGTCATCATCTGAAAATAAATTTGGATGTCATTGTGCTCTATAGAAACTCTATTATAGTACTTTGTTGGATAAAAGCATATAATACTGTGCTGGTTGGAAATATATGATACTACATTGATTGGAAAGGCAACATTAGCAAATTCTTTCAATTTCATATTAGAAAGAAAAAATAATCTTATAATCCTTTTAATTGTCTTGTTACGAAGGTACAAAACAATGGTGCCTGGATTATAAATTTTGTATACAAAATTGAAAGATAAACTAAATGTTAATGTTATTTTCAGTTGTGGTTTAATGTAATTCATCTCTACATCATTTGGACTCAAACATAGAGATTTACCTCTTTTGCTGATTTACCTCTTTTGCTCCTAGAAAGAGAAAGGTATGATCAACCAGTGTTCCGCCAGTCACCTTTAATGATACAACCACCCTACCATAGCAATAGCAACTGTAGTTGAAATGCAAAAGGTGCAACCACCCTACCATAGCAATAGCAACTGTAACTGTAGGTGAAATGAAAAATTGGATAACCACATCCTTAATACCAACATAGTGATAACTTTAAAGAAACATGAATAACATCATTATATCTTAGAATTTAAATATATTTCATTGATTGACAAGTTGTGGCTTTGTTACACGGGATGCTTTGAAAAATATCCAAAATAATCAATTGCACGCAAACCTGAATATCATCATTGAAGATTGGATGAGTTCTCCAATGTTTTTCCAATAACTCAAACGTATTGTGATTGGAAAATTGTTTGAACTATCGTGAGAATGTACAATATCATTTAGTCAATAAATTTTGCATGTTTTACTTTGGAGGGGTTTGCTTTGTCTATTGCAAATATAGTGCAAGCACAAACCGACTTGTTAAATTGTAAAATCTTAATATATTTATTCATTTATAATCTTCCTACATGGTTGCAATAACTAGCAAGAATTTTCCTATCCCAAAGCATCTATGATCAAAGTACCAACATAATGCTAAAATGTGGCTATTACACAAAGTAAATGTATTTATACACGCCACTATTACAATCATTGTTTAGCAACTAACCTGGATAAGAACTTTTCTCCCTTCTTTTGTTTGACAAGGCACATGAAATCATGAAGAAAATCACAATATTCCTATGAAGCATAGAGACAATCATCAGTTGCAAGATATTTTTTCCATGATAACTAAAGTAAATAAATTAAACAACTACTAGTTCATTCAAATAGAAGAAAACCTAGCTAATAATGCACTTTTGTTTTGGACACCAATATGCAATTAATCATTTAAGATATTTTCATTGTTGGTCCCAACATCAATTGTTAGTGGAAGAAATTGTTCACATACTGGTAGAGTAGTCAAGAGAATAAGAATACAAAATAATCGGTTGAATACAAGGAATAAGAAACATGCAATGGTGGGTGCAAAACCTTTTTCTCAGTGACATGGATACATCATAGAAGAAATTAAGTGTTGAAAAATCAACAAGAAACATGTGTCTAATTTACTTTTCCCTTAAATAAATTGGACAATAAATATTAATCTATTATTTCATTCATAACTGAGTGAGTTGGATTTGTAACAGAATTATAAGTGTAGTTAAGTGAGTTAAGATCAGTTGTACTAGTTGTAACTAAACATGCACTGGTGAGAGTTCAGTTAATCAGTGAAATCACATGCAACTGAAGATTCACGACGGTTAACTACATGCATGTCAGATCCAGTGGAGACCCAGTTGAGATAACAGATGAAAGGGATAGTTTGGCTATCAGTTGTGATTTGATCACACATGCAGTGGATATGGTTATGAGCATGTGCAAACTAGGTAATTCATTAATGATTCGATCATTGTGAGAATTCAAATTGCAGAGATTTGTGTAGAGGAGGAAAGCTATCTGGACACAGGAATTGGCACATGTATTTGTTGATTTGTGTATGACAGTGTGAGACGATTGTATTGTGCTGAGAGCTCTTGGATTAGAGTTTTGTATGAGATTGTTTCATGATTCATGATATACATAATATATGATAGTGGGGCTTTTAGCTTTACGCTTTCCCGGTAAAACGTCTGTGTTATGTGTTATTGATATTTCACTTTGTGATTGTGGTTGTGATCGTGGTTTAATTTTCTGAAAGAATAATAGTAGAAGCGATTTTGTATTTAACAGTGGCGTATAATTGTTAGATCAGGAGAATCGCATGAAATTCTTAATTTGTATTGAAATTTCTACATGGTATCAGAGCCATGGAGGCCACGGAGCTACGGAAGTGAGGTGCGAACATAATTTCATTCTCGCAGGTCCCGTCTCTAGCAGGGTGTGAACGTTAGTACTGTAGACTACGCTTAGTTCTCAGAGAAGAAATTCTCGCACCCTAGACAAAGGAGAGGTGTGAACCTCAAGGTTATTCTTGCAGGCTGCTTAAGGGAGAAGTGCGAACTCCCCTCACCCTACAGTGAAGCAGGGTGTGAACTTCCCAGGCTATACACAGGCAGGGTGCGAACTTCCCTCAGGCTACTCTCAGGTGGGGTGTGAACCTCCCAAGGAAGAGGGATTGCAGCAGTTGAGTTTTGGTGGTTGGATAACATTCGAATTTGCAATATTTTCTTGGTACGACACTTGATTCAAGATCGAAAATGTATTTCAATGGCTTGAGGTTGGAGTATGCACTCGAGGGAAGCTCTAACTACAATGCTTGGAAGGACAGGATGGAAGCAGTACTAAAAAACAATGGCTTGAAGGGTTACATTGACAACGATGTTCCTAAGCCGGATGCGACATACACTGCAAATCTTGATGCATGGAAAAATAAAGTGGCGAAGGCGAGGAGGATTCTGTTGGAGGGAGTACGAGACCACATTGTCTCAAGTCTCCATGGGAAAACCACACCACATGCAATGTGGAAGGTTTTGACAGATCTGTTCCAAAACAGTAGTGACCATATGAAATTGGCGCTCAAAGATAAACTCAGGAAGATCAAGATGGAGAAAGGCGACACCATTCCAAAATATCTCACAAAGTTTGTCCAATGTCAGGATGAGCTTGGAAGTGTGGGAATAACAGTTGCTTCTGATGATTTGGTGAGCTTGGCACTCCTAGGGCTTCCTAAGAGTTGGCACAGTTATCAAGACTCTGTCAATGGAAGGGAAAAATTACCAGATTGGGAACAAATATGGTCAGATCTAGTGCAAGAGGAATTCAGGTGAAACAATAGAGATGGATCTTCATCAAAGCGTGATGATGAAGAGGATTGTGCTTTGACTTCCAAGGCAAGGAAAGGGAAAGGGAAGAAATTCCATCCAAAATCCGAGTCTAAAGTTAAGAAGCTGGATTTGTCCAAAGTGAAGTGTTTTCACTGTCACGAACATGGGCATCTCGCTACTAACTGTCCGCAGAAGAGGAAGAACAAGATGGTTGTTGGATCTGCAACTGGTGAGGCTCTTGTCTCACAATTTGATCTTGAATTCTCTTTGATCACATGCATGGCTTCAAGTGCATCGGGATCGATGTGGTATATGGATAGTGGCGCTTCCTTCCACATGACCGGAGATAAAGAGTCTTTTATTGACTTGGAAGAGAAAGATCTCAGAATGAATATAGAGATGGGCGATGATGGACAATACAATGCAACTGGTATTGGTACCATTACCTTTCGAAGGGAGTCAGGTAAATCATTTCTATTGAAAAATGTTATGCATGTTCCAGGTCTGAAGAAAAACCTAGTGTCAGTCGCAATGTTGGAGGACAGAGGCTATGATGTTGTTTTTAGCAGTGGTAAAGCCTACCTGTGACATAAAGCAATGGGTCAAGTCAAGAAGATAGGGATTCGAGTTAAGAAAATATACATGCTAGAGGTAGATGGATGTGGTGCCATGATAGGCAAGGCAGAAACAATGGTGAGCCGAGATGAGGGTGAATTATGGCACAGGTGATTGGGCCATATTCATCATGGATCCTTGAAGATCATGCAACAAATATCTACTGGACTTCCAAGGGGAACACTTGTTCAGTTAGATCAATGCAAGGGGTGCACCCTGGGGAAGTATGTAAAGTCCACCTTTCATGAAAGGAGAACCATGCTTCAGTGATCCTGGAGAGAATTCACATGGATGTGTGTGGACCATTCTCGGTTGCTTCAACAACAAAACACAATTATTATGTTATTTTTGTTGATGACTTTTCTCGTAAATGCTGGATATTCTTCATGCAAAAGAAGGATCAAACATTCTCAAAGTTCTGTGAGTTTAAAGCATTGGTGGAGAAAGAGTCGGGGAAGCAAGTGAAGGCTCTAAGGAGCGATAATGGTGGAGAATACATCTCTAATGAATTCAAAGACTTCTGTAGTAGAGAAGGAATTCGAAGAGAACTCATAGCGCCTCATAACCCCCAACAAAATGGGGTCGCGGAGAGAAAGAACAGAACGGTCGTGGGTGCAACACGAGCGATGTTGCATGATCAGGGCCTACCGATGCATTTGTGGGCATAAGCATGCAATACTACAGTTTATGTGCAAAACCGTTGTCCTCATAGAGTACTTGGCATGAGTACACCTGAAGAATATTTTACTGGTAAGAAACCTGATGTTTCTCATTTTAAAAAAATTGGCTCATCTGTTTATGTGCATGTGACCAAGGATGCCAGGAAGAATATGGAATCGACTGCTGAAGTTGGGATATTTGTGGGTTACACAGAAACACCCCATAATTATCGTGTGTATTTGCTGAACAACAAGATGACTGTTATGCGACGGGATATAAAATTCGATGAGGGGAAATCCATGTGGTTGTCGCTTGAGAGGGAGCTAGACTTGCATGCAGAAGAGGAACTGTTGGTTCCCAAAGATGAGTCTCAAGATGTGGATCAACCACATTAAGAGGTTCATGGAGTGGAGGAAACCACTCAAGAAGAGCCATCCATCAGAAATGGCATAAAGCACATAACGAAAGCTGATAGATTGAGACTAGATGTTGCACTGAATGTAGCAGCCCCTACTTCATAGCACAGACAGAGATCGTCTCCTGATCAATTTGTTGGATCCATGGCTCTCATGAGAAAATGTATTGTGACTGAACCATCTTCCTTTCAGGAAGCAGTGCAGGACCCCACTTGGGTTGATGCTATGGTAGAGGAGTATGACTCCATTTTCAAAAATAATGCATGGGAAATTGTCCCAAGACTGATTGATAAATTAGTGGTAGGATTAAGATGGATCTACAAGGTAAAGAAAGCTATTGATGGGAGTGTGGAGAAATACAAGGCCAGGTTTGTGGCTTGGGGCTTCTCACAGATCAATGGGATAGATTATGATGAGACCTTTGCACCTGTTGCAAGGTACTCTTCCATAAGATCCATCCTTGCACTCTCAGCACAGATGGGCTGGCGCATTCATCAGATGGATGTAAAAACTGTGTTCCTCAATGCGATCATTGAGGAAGAAGTGTACATTGAACAACCAGAAGGTTTTGAGACCTTTGACAGAGAGTCGCATGTGTGCAGACTCAAGAGATCATTGTATGGGCTGAAGAAAGCACCCCGTGCTTGGTACACTCAGATAGACAACTATTTCACCGGATTGGGCTTCACCAAAAGTGAAGCGGATGCAAACCTATACCAAATTGTGGTGGAGGGCAAGCTTTTAATCATTGTGCTTTATGTTGACGATTTAATATTGACTGGTGATGAGCAGCTGATACACTCATGCAAGGATGACCTTGGAAAGGAGTTTGAGATGAAGGATTTGGGCCTTCTTCATTATTTCCTTGGATTGGAAATATGGTAGTGAGATGGTGCACTTTTTGTGTCTCAAGGAAAGTATGCAAGGGAGATACTGGGTAAGTTTCACATGGAGGGATGAAAACCCATGGATACTCCTCTTCTAGGAAACTGGAGGAAAGAGGATGCTACTTCTGGAGAAGTAGTGGATGCTACTGTCTATCGACAATTAGTGGGTTCGCTAATGTATTTAGTGAACACAAGACCAAACATTTGCTATGCAGTTAACCAACTAAGTCAAGTGATGGTTAAGCCTACCAAGCTCTTTTGGAAGGCAGGTAAGAATGTATTGAGATATCTGAAGGGCACATCTGAGTATGGATTATGGTACAAACAGACGGATGAGGTGAATTTTCATGGCTTCACAGATGCAGATTGGGCGGGAAGCCCAATGGACAGAAAGACCACATTAGGAGGGATCTTTAGTATCAGATCTACAACTGTTTCTTGGTATAGCAGGAAACAGAGATCTGTGGCACTTAGTTCAGCAGAAGCGGAATACATGGCAACGAGTCAAGCTGCATGTGAGGCTATCTGGATGAGAAAGATCTTTGTTGGTTTGTTTGGTTCTCATTTAGATCCGACAGTGATTTATTGTGATAATCAGAGTTGCATTAAACTCTCAATTAATCCTATGTTTCATGACAGATCTAAGAATATGGATATCCGATATCATCATCTCAGAGATTGTGTGCAGTGGAAGATCATTTTGCTTCAATACATTCCTATGAAAGATCAGGATCCAGACATTCTGACGAAGGCGCTCACCAAGAGCAAATTCAAATATCATAGAGACGGGATTGGGGTGAAGGATAATCCCTTTCTTGTTGAGAGGGAGTGTTGAAAAGTCAACAGGAAACATGTGTCTAATTTACTTTTCCCTTAAATAAATTGGACAATAAATATTAATCTATTATTTCATTCATAACTGAGTGAGTTGGATTTGTAACAGAATTATAAGTGTAGTTAAGTGAATTAAGATCAGTTGTACTAGTTGTAACTAAACATGCACTAGTGAGAGTTCAGTTAATCAGTGAACTCACATGCAACTGAAGATTCACCACGATTAACTACATGCATGTCAGATCCAATGGATACCCAGTTGAGATAACAGGTGAAAGGGACAGTTTGGCTATCAGTTGTGATTTGATCACACATGTAGTGGATATGCTTATGAGCATGTGCAAACTAGGTAATTCGTTAATGATTCGATCATTGTGAGAATTGGAATTGTAGAGATTTGTGCAGAGGAGGCAAGCTGTCTGGACACAGGAATTGGCACATGTATTTGCTAATTTGTGTATGACAGTGTGAGACGATTGTATTGTACTGAGAGCTCTTGGATTAGATTTTTGTATGAGATTGTTTCATGATTCATGATATACATAATATATGATAGTGGGGTTTTTAGCTTTACACTTTCCCGGTAAAACGCCTTTGTTATGTGTTATTGATATTTCACTTTGTGATTGTGATTGTGATCGTGGTTTAATTTTCCGCAAGAATAATAGTATAAGTGATTCTGTATTTAATAGTGGCGTATAATTGTTAGATCAAGAAAATCGCAGGAAATACTTAATTTGTATTGAAATTTCTACATTAAAGAGCTTTAAAATATACAACATACAAGTTTCTTAGTAGACTAAACTACTACAAAAGGAATCAATATACCAATTTAATCGAATGCATAGGTAAATGTTTATATTTGCACAAATTATCATATGTTTAAGCAATAAATTATAGATTCTTGTGATGCATATCGATGAAGGAAAAACTCCACCAAGGGAAGTGTATAGAGTTGTTGATCCTCAAATGTGTTAAGTCTTTTGTAAACTCTCTCTTCTATGTTCCTTTTCCATACTTAGAAATTTTTTTCATTTGTCATAGGTTCACGAGGTATCTTCGCTATTTTTCAACTTTCACAGCCCCCAAAATACACCATCACGTTCCACCACCTTCATTTTACACCCTTAGAAATTTTTCCAAACATTCCACCATGGGTCTAAGGAATTTTCCCGATTCACTTGTCTATCACTACAACCCCTCCATCCAATCGATTCTTCATACTTAGTCAATTTCTCAAAATATCAACGTGGATCCATGATGATTCTTCTCCGCCATACCCACCAACCCAACATACTTCATTAGCTCCGCTACGTTTCAACACTTAGTCAATTTTTAAGCTTTACTGCGGGCCACGGTAATTTCATGATTCTTCCATACATACCCTTGATCCTTTTGTTCCAATTCTTTCTTATACTTAGTCAATTTATTGAAATCTCACCACGGTTCTGCGAGTCCATGATGATTTCATTATTTCTCCACATACTCTCGATTCCAACCCCCCATCGTGCTCATATCCTTCCATCCCGATTCTTCCCTATGGTAATCCACATCCTATCTTGTCACAAACACCATTGTACATTTAATGTAAATATTACAGAAATAACAAATGAGTTAAGTGTTAAAAGACCATTATTAATGACAATCTTCTCGAGACAATCCTTCATCAATTCTAAATTTGATTCATATTAGCGTTCCTTTGAATCAAGTGTTCTGAATTATATTATGATAAAAAGGTTTTCTTTGGTAATAACGTTTTGAAAAGAATTGTGCATTAATTTGTCAACTTGATTAAGCATGACCACCAAAATAAGGGAACAATTCTGCGTGTTGGGTATATTTTTTTTGCCTCGGGAAATGTGTCACATTTTTGCCTCATTTTTTTGTGTTGCCTTGATTTTTTTGTCTGTTGTTGGGTGTTTTTTAGGCACATGGTTTTTGCCGATGGTTTTCTATTTCCAGTTAAGGAATGAGGGTTGTTGACTAATCCAAGTCATTGGGTTAGGGTTTTGGATGTTGTTGGCTCCTATATGTAGATTATATTGTAAACAATGTATCACTATGTATGAATATAGTATATGTTGGTTTTCTTGGTTTGGGTTTCCACGAGAAAAATATTTGTGTAATGTTTGTATTTTCCATTGTATCTTTTTTTTATCTTTTACTGAAAATATGTTTGTAGTAAATATCGTACAATGTTCAAATCTACATTTGGTATCAGAGCTTTATTGGCTTCAGGGGGACGCCTTTGTGGTCAAGGGTTTGGCTCAGGACTGTGATAATCCTTGTTACAGTGAGAGATCTGTGGTATTGATTTTTCAGGTGAAAAGAAATGGTGAGAAATTTGAAAATGGAGATCGAGAATTTTAATGGGAAAAGTTTTGAGCTGTGGAATCTCAAGATGGAATATTTGTTGGTGGACAGAGATCAGTGGATCACGTTAGATCTAGGTACTCCACCTATAGGAACTTCAACAGATGACTGGGAAAATTGGGATCGGAAAGCGAAGAGCACAATCCAACTATCTCTCAGATTTAGTATTACTGAATGTGTCAAAGGAAGATACAACCAAGGATTTATGGGATAAGTTGGGGAAGTTGTATCAATCTAAGTCCCTAGTAAATAAACTATTCCTGAGAAAGAAGTTGTATAACACGAGGATGAGAGATGGAGACTTGGTGGCATAGCATTTGAACGCCTTCAATACTGTGGTAAGTTAGTTAGTATCTATTGAGATTAAAATTTCAGATGAAGATAAGTGTATCAGTTTACTGTATTCTTTACCAAACTCGTGGGATAGTCTAGTTGTGGCCATAGGTAGTAATACAACTGCCTTGAAGTTTGATGAAGTGGTCTCATCCTTGTTGTTGGAGGAGATGAGATGGAATAATATGGAAGGATAGAGAAAAAACACATTATTTGCAAGAGGATGCTCCCAGGAAAGAAATAGATCTATGGGAGAGAAGATGAGTCAATCATCAAGCTTGTATGGGCGAGAACTTATCATTGTATTAAAAATCAAGAGAGGTGGTTATTGTTGTTTTGATATTAATGAAATGTTGATTATTCTTTTTGATCCATTGAGCATTCATATCTGATTTAGTCCTAGTTGCATTTCCCAATTTTGGAAGGGCCCCTTGATCTAGGTAATGCCCTGTTATTTCCATTTCGTTTTATAGATTAGCTTTGTGTGATTATTTCATTTCAATTCTAGTTTGATTGTTGTTCCTTTCATTTTATTTCAGCTCTGTTCTTTACATTAGGTGATAGTTATTTTATTTTAGTCATTATGGTGACAATTATTATGGTTACCGTTATTTGATTTCAGTTGGTTTGAAGTTTTATTTGTTGTATTCCTTTTATGCTAATACAAGTCCAAGGATTCTGGCTTGTTACAATGATTGGAACTCTTGAGAGTTGAACTCATCATTGAGAGAGTACATGAACACTTGGGTGGAAGAGAGTGCCTTGAGCCTTGCTTAGGAGAAACTCTTAATAGGCCAATACCTGGTTTTGATTTGATTCTTTTGTTATTTTATTCTAGATAATTGCATATGTTAAAATGAATGGAAAGAATCTCCCCAAGTCATAATTGCACAGAGACAAATAATCTGAATGCAAGAGTGTAGTTCCACCAATAAAGACTTGTCACATTTGACATAGTAATTTGCATCTTTAGTTTGTGAGTTTATAAATTCCACCATTTACCTTTCTAAGCTCATCATTCCAATATTAGGTCAGTAACATTTTAAAATATTTCAACTCTTTTGTTGACTAATTTGGGTTGTAGCTTGGATGGTATGCATTCTTATAAAAGTTAAAGTTTAGTAATTAGAACTCATTTAGTTTCATAAGTTAATCATCTCTCAGGTGCATGAACACTGAAACCTCAAGTGAAAGATTGAAAAAAGTGTCATTAATGAAACCTCGAACTATTGAACTAATTTTCGTTCATAGGTTTAATTTCCAGTCTTGAGTATCTTGGTTCTCTCATACATTGAAGTCTTAAGCATTCATTGATTAAATAAGATCTCATAAGAAAACATATGTATGCGTAGATCAAACATATGGACATAGTATGCATTTCCCTTGTTCATCTTGATATAAATCTATGAATTAAAGATTAAGATGTCTAGAATTTCCTTTTGACTTCCTTAGATTGCTTTATGATTTGAATACAATTTTTCTTTTTGGATTGGTATCCTTAGTGATAGGTCATTTGATTTCATTTATTGCACTCTAAAGTGTGTTTTTCCAACATTATTTGCTAACATAGTCTAGCATATACTAGAATAGGCTTTGTTATTGCATTTCATGTGCTTGCACCTTGAAGTCTATGAACTACCAGATCGATGATTTAATGTCGGGGATTTATACATATAAATAACCCCACAATATGGTTTATCTTTTTTCATATGAAACTAGGCTTCCATTCTCTCTTTATATCCTCTTTTTGTCATGCCCGATCCCTCACATTGAGTGATATTGTAACACCCTTGTTTCCCCCAGCTTGTAATTAATCATAAAATAGGATTACCATGCTAAGGCATGTGGACAATGTAAATGTATTATTGATAAACTGCCCATAATTGACTGTTGGGGGGTGAAGCCTTGAAGTACGAGCCATGATATATCTAGAGGAAAGAAATCATTTAATGAAGAAGAAAGGACGAGTGGTTGAATCATCAACCACCCCCATGAATGGAAACATGGTCTAGTTGCAAGATGTCAGCTCGAAGTACCACAGAGACCTGCAAACCCGAGCTTCCTTATGACAGAAGGAACAAGACAGGTCGAAAAACCTTCTAGAGGAGGGAAGGTAAGATACATATAGAGACACAACAAGAGAGGAGACATGGGACGAGAGCACAATCTCGCAAGGGAGATATGTGAACCCAAAGGAAGTACCAAGAACATGGCTTGAAAGACCCAAACGCGAGATTGATGCCGAGGAAGCATCTGATAAACCTCACAAGGTCACTTTGACAGAGAGATTTTATCTGAGAGATGACATAAATTCCCTAGTGATATCATGGCTTGGCACGGGGGTGGCCAGAGTGATAATAATGAATGCCTCTGAGCCTATGGTTGGTTGGAAAGGTGCACACCCACAATCAGTTGGTTGGATGCAAATTGTAATAGATAAGTATTCTCATACCCTATGAAATTAAGTTGTAATTATGTAATGAAATGTGATATATTGTGAAGGACCCAGGGATGTGTATGTTTTATTAATAGTTATACTATATCTCTTTATTCCTGTTTAAATTGTGTATTTAAGCATGCATGGATTGGACATGTTCTCTATTCGTAAATGCTTGCACCTTGTGGTGACTTAAACTAGATCCACAAACTATGAGTTCGTCGACCTTGGGCATAATTTCACATACACTCCTAGTTGTTCTGAGTCCCTTGGAGGAGGGAGTCTATTAAATATTAGGAGACATAGTTCATGTATTCACGGGCTCTCTGCAAGGTAGGTAGATACTGAGAACCACTCAAGTTCTAGATTTGAGGAATGAGTGTAAGGGGGGCGCATAAGGATTATTCCAAGTGTTAAGTTCAATAGAAAGAACACAAATCTCTTAATCCCTTCAGAGCTAAGAAATCTCAGGAAGAGTAGCAAGGCTGAAGTATCGAAAGGGAAGGTTCCCTTGTTTGGAAGATGAACGGATGAAATCTGTTCGGAAGAAGCCACTGTCTATTGTGACCGTTGGATATGGGAAATAGTGTGGGAGTTAACCCTTGGAGTCATTCACACTTCGCAAGTTCGAAGAAATGAGTGAGTTCGTCGTAAGGGAGATAAAATCCCCAAAGTCCCAAAGTCCTAAAGTTAACTATGAACCTTAGATCTAAGGATGCCTGGGAACCGTCCTGACTGTCAGATCTAGGAGGTAGATGATGGCCAAGCTACCATAACTACCCATGATTTAAGAATCTGATAGCGGAGATGGATGTGAGCCATTTAAAGGGAGGAGAGGCCATCTCGATCATTAGATCGACTCAAATAACTACTGGAGTTACTGTATTAAACACCAGCCGTTCGATTTAATCGACGGTTGGGAATCATTGCAGAGTGCGAAGGTGAATTTAGTGGACTTGCTAGTTCATGGTCCACAATCAACCCATGTAGTTGATCTGGTTGGGGATGGAAGATCAATGACTAGGATTAGACCAGATTCGAGTGGGCACTTTCCAGATTGCAGAGGTTGAGCTCTTTGACAAAGAGAACGCATGTTGGGGTGCCACAATTACTGTGAACTGTCGATTGTCATGGACCTTCGATCTGAGTTTGACAAGATCCATGAAATGAAAGGAGTGCATGGGAAATCGATATCTTCAAGAATATTAAGATCATAAGAGATAAGCCCTTTTTAAAGGTGCAGATGAGGTCCAAGAGACAGACTCGTAGGAGGAACAAAGGTCGAGGCCTTTGAATACTTAGAAAATCCTCTAAGCTAGAGGAAGTCGAAAGCTTAAGAGGAGGAATGATAACAACCGTTAGATCGATTGTGGAGAGGAGCATGGACCATTAGATCAACATCCATTGAAAAAAGGAAGTGCAAAGGAGAGGAAAAGATCCCATCTGTTGGATCTGAATGCGAAGGACCAGTAACTGTTGGATCCGGAAGTAAGTGCATGAGACTTAACCCTTGTGTGCGTAGGAGAGTGGACTTGTCAAGGTCCCAAAGTCTTGAAGTAATTCACAACCACAATATTAAGGGGGGCATGGAATAAATTTGTGGATTTTAGGTAAAGACCCGAAGTAACTATCAACCGTTTGATTTGAGAGGACACACGACAGTAATATGCATATGTCGACAGGGAGTGAAAGTTGAGGACTAATAAATTTGAAGTTCGAAGACACGAAGGGATCACATCCATTGATATGAGAGGGACATGCGTCAGTGGATAATAAATTATGGATAAAATCCAATGGGGAAAAATGAGAGTTGAGATTTGAGATTTCAAAGTCCGGAAATCCGAAGCGACGAGAGTCGTCGATGTGAAGGTGGACATGCGACGCCAGATCTATTGTTCTGGAAGAAAAGAGAGGAGGAAAAGGTCCAAAGACCTAGAAAAGGTCTCAATCATTTTTCAAGGAGGGAGATGAAGGACTGTTGATCTGGTTGAGGAGGCCAAATCCCCGAAGCAAGAGTAGAACTGTCGATTGAGGAGGACGCATGGTAGACGATCTGCCATTTCAGAGAAATCTCTCTGGATGAAATGATAATTTGAGAACTGAAACTCCTGAAGGCTGGACTCGTAGAGGAGAATTGTAGCTGCACATATGTAGTGACAGGTGTTAGTATATATTCCACTCCGAAAGATAGCTATTGAGGACAAAGCGAGGGTTGAGAGTTGAAACTCCCAAAACCCGAATCATGAAATAAATCACAGTCGTTGATTTAGAAAGGTTAGATATGATCCGTAGATTCAGAAATGATGGATCTGATCCGTCAGTTCAGAAGAACCGACAAGGTCAATGAGATCAATGGTCCCGTCGCATTGTAGGGACCAAAGGTGCATGAAATTTTAAAATTTGAGGGTAGGCCAAAATCCAAACCATGGTTTTGGAGAAAGGACACGTGGAGGCTCAAGGTGAATTGTGGGGTGAAAATAAGTTTGGTTTCAAACCACCCTTGGTTGTACCCGCAATCGCGTGGTTACCTAAGGCCATCAACCAAGGTCATATCAAGGAAGGGGCTTACCAGAAAAGGATCTAGATCCTAGACTGTGAGATTTCGTAGGCGCGAAGGGGAAGGTCAAGGGTACCATTAGACCTGCACCCGGAGGTCGAAAGGGTATGCATTTAATTACAGAGTGAGAACATCAGGGTCTCAGAGAGTATTTTGGCTTCAGAATCAGAGATCCTTGACCGGGAGGTCGGAATTGCTCCTGGACTTTCCAAATTAGAAACCATGAATGGAGAGTCTGCCCTTTAAGAAAAGTGAAAATTTTGTGTCCCATCGTGGGTGTTTTACAAATTGGTATCAAAGCATGGTTACAACACTTGGCCTGCTTGGAGTCATGTACGAGTTGCGTAAAGAGGTATTGTTATCTGCATTTACTCGTTAAGGAGAAGGACTTCAAATTTAACCTGTGATTTTGGGAATTCTTGTTGAATTTCAACAGGAGAATTTCTTTATCCCTTTTTCAAAGTGAAAACTACTCTTACAGGAGTAGGGATATGCTAATTAAAATTTATAATAAGACTTGAATGTGGATAGCTGAAGGTGGCAGGGTTCTATCAAGAGTAGTTGAAGCTTAAAGGACAGATTACCTGGTGTTCATAACACTGATTCTAAGCATGGGCAGTTGGAACTTTAGGCATTGATGATGGTGAATTATATAATGGTTAATACCTTTGTGGGATTAACGAAATATGATAGGATCAGGTAGGATCCCTGGTAGTTATAGTAACTACTTTATATTGAAATCAGAGTATATAAATCCTCATGAACAAAGAAAAGTGAGATGGGTAAAACCCTATGGACACTGAGGCAAGAAGGTTTTCTTTCTAGACGTTGTTGCATAAAGAGGAAAGTGACCCTGGTTGGTTATTACCTTGAGAGAAGGAAACATCAATACGAGATATGACGATGAGATCAGTCCTGTAAGTGACTGAAATCTCAAACTAAAGGAAACTAATGATGAAATTAAACTATCAAATGAATGCATGAGGTAAAAAGGTGAAAGAGATGCACCTACTTATACACGAATGTGTATACATGATCATAAGGATGATTAGAAGATCCTTGGGAAAAGGATATAGAAGCCGGATATGTTCATGTGTGTGAATGACATGGTAAAAGTGAAAGCAATAAGCTATCATGATGAATAATTATCTATGTTTAATTATGCTTGAGCGCATGGGTTTAATGCATTTTGGAGCTTCCTAATATGAAGCTTAACATTATTACCAGTTAGGTATGAATGATATTAAATGTGTAAGTGATGTACATGTATTATGTAAGAGTATAGTTATAGGTACAATATGGTTGCCCTGATGAGTGAAATATAAAGCAAGAATTGCTCTTGTACAAAATATGTATGGATACATAATTTGGGTACATGAAAAATATGCATGTTTATATTCCTTATGGGATATTTGGTGAATTGTTGAAGCTAAATCAAGGTTGAGGCCATCAAAAATAGTGATGGATATATAATAAGGAAGTTTCATGCTGAAGGATTTCCCTGTGGAGGAACTATGTGAAGTCTATGTCAGGAAAACAAAGTCACAACCTTAATTACTACTAAGAATTAATAAGTAAGCCATGAGCATATATATATATATATATATATATACCAGAATCCTGGATTAAATTTTAAAAAACATCATGTAATGAATAGAAGACTAATAAATGAATATTGACCATTCTGATAATTGAATGGTAATGTGCAGGATGCACAGGTTCATGATCCATTATGAACAATTTTTTTTTTCTATTAAAGCATGCTGATGTATTCCAAAAAGGGTTAGGGTGAGGCCTAACCAAGGTTGCTCAAGGAAAAGAGTAGGAAGATCCCAACAGGGAGTAAATTTCAAAAGCAGAGAAAAGACAGTGAGTCCATAGAAATAACTCAAATGGGCTGAAAAGTCCCAGGGGATGTAGAAAAAGTTTGAAGAAGGGGAGAGCCCTCAATTATTTTCTTGCTGTGTATTATGTTTTTCTCTGGGATGAGAAAGCTAGTACATTGATGGAAGTAAATGTTTTGACACCATAGTGATGATGGTTTTATTACTGTAGAAACGATTGAGAACTATTGTGTTGCACTCATGAAAACATTAAGGATAATGTGATGAAGTGCATACATATATGCTAGGACATGTCTGAAAATGTTTATTGATTTAAATGTTGTGGTACTTTCATTTTTAAATTTCATGACGACTAATGTGTTTATGATGTTTGTCATGTGTATAAAGAAATAGATTGGAACTGTTGAGAAAGACGGTTGCCAATAATGAACAACCTCAATCAAAGGATGACTATGAGAAGGTTCTTGTTGAAATATTGTTGAAGGGACTTTAAAAGTCCCCATGGAGCACCACTAATGGGATAATATCAGAGGGGGTGCTAACAACCAAAAAAGGTATAAAAATGTTCATGCCTATGTGGTACAAGGTATGAAGGGATTGGGTAATAATCCCTTCTGAAATGTTTTACGGTCTTAATATTATGTATGAAACATTGAAAGGAAGTTGTATGCATTGGATACCCAAGTAGGGTATGATTCAGGGAGGAGAACCTGAATGATAGAGGTGTGAACCTCTGGTAGTAAAGACTGATTGTAATCCTCAGAAGAATTCATGAACTGATATGTCATGAATACATGAAACAATCAATGAACGATTGGAAACAAAAGTGCTTATAGATAGCACATTGCATGGAATCAATTCAAGGAAATGCATTTTTTTATAAAGGACAGACAATGGATTTCCCATTGAGGAAGGAGGACCTTCCAACATTTCTACTTACATTGTATAGGTGTTAGAGAAAACCAAATTTGGGTGGCCATGAGTGTTGGCACACTGGTTATTAATAAAGAAAGAATGCTTAAAGGCATGCATGTGAAAATTTTGAGTCTCATGTGTACTGATTTGAGATCATGATCATCTTGTAGCCAGAAGCATAGTCCTGCTGCAACAATGAATGAGAATGAATAAGCAATATGGTGAAAATCTTGGCTAACCTCCAACACACCATGGAAAATAACCTGTCATAAAGTGTGACAAACTTGAAATCAATGCAAGAGTGCATTGGGTATGAATGTGGCCATGAATATTGGCACATTTGTTAAAGTCTTTGAAATGATGAATTATGTTTTGAAAGGTTTGGTATGTTGAAATGAGGCATAGGCAAGGAATGGGACTCCATTTTCATGTTTATATAGATGTGATGAACTGTTAGTATGCATGGTTTTGAATATATATATATATATATATATATATATATATATACATGGATGCATGGAAACTAACAATTTGTTTGCCTGTTGAATGTTGAAATTGCAAGAGGAAATGGGTCTTGGATATGGTAGTATTGTCAGCCCATAAGGAAGACCAATTGCTTACTGAGCCAAACTGCAAGGAATGTTGAAAGTGCAAGAAGCAAAGGGATCTTGGATATGGCAGCATTGTAAGCCCATAATGAAGATCAATTTTCTGCTGAGCCAAAATTCTATGGGAAGGAAAGTCCCATAATTATGAATTGGGTTCCTGTGTGAAACAAATATGAGAACAAAATGTGGAATTCGGAAATCTGCAGATGATAGATTTACAATAAAATTTTTGAATTAAATTTTTTATGTTGTCTCATGAATTTTTGTATACTGTGATACAAGTGAAAGAGAAAGATCTGCGAAGAGTGTAGAGATGAGAAACTAAGATCTCGGGTTCGAGGGAGAACTGTGAGAAAAAGTATAATCTGATCGCATGAAATAGAGACTGACTCAGGAGAAGGATATTAACCTTCGTCCCTATCTATGATTGAGTTAGGACAAGGAGAGTAACCTTCGTCCCTAACTATTTCTATGCCAGGAGAAGGAGAGTAACCTTCGTCCCTAACTTTAGTTGATCTAGAAGGCTGTCAAGCTTTAAAAGCATGAAAAATGGCTACTGTTGAGCCATGAGAACCCTGTGGTAATCCATGATCGCCTAGAATATATTGTGTTGAGGTAACACAAGCTAGAGGGACCTCTCGGAAGAGAAATTCTGAGGGAAGCCTTGACTTTAAGACTCGACAGAGTCTCTGGAATTATTTTTGTGCGAGAAAACCTTGGCAAGGCAAGATGGATCACCTGAGGGATTCTATAGCAGAGAAGGGGATGCCTGAGCCTAGGCCTGGAAGGTGAGTGACTGCAAGGAAGAGGAGACCTTTATATTTCTTGTAAACTATTGATTGGGATCATGCACACGATGGGTAGTTCTTCATATGTGAGAAAACCTTGGCAAGGCAAGATGGATCACCCGAGGGATTGTATAGCAGAGAAGGGGATGCCTGAGCCTGGGCCTGGAAGGTGAGTGACCACAAGGAAGAGGAGAACTTAATATTTCTTGTAAACTATTGATTGGGATCATTTACCCAATGGCTATGTCAAGGAAAAAAAATGATCCTGGATAACAAAACAACCATGTGGTTACAAATCCACGAACTACGTAGATAATTATTGTTCTAAGATTATGGAATTTTCCTAGAAATTTGTATACAATGTTTTCACATAAGACTATGATTAACGTGCTTGTTGTCCAAGAATTATTGAAATCAGGTGACCAAGATTAAGGGTATGAAAAAGGACTTGATTGAGGAAGAAGGATCAAGATTTATGAAACAACTGAATGAGAAAGGCATGACAGGTGTTTTTGAGAAAGAACACTGAGGACAATTTTCCTTTAAGGGGGAGGGAATTGTAACACTCATGTTTCCCCCATCTTGTAATTAATCATAAAATAGGATTACCATGCTAAGGTATGTGGACAATGTAAATGTATTAATGTTAAACTGCCCATAAATGACTGTTGGGGGGTGAAGCCTTGAAGTATGAGCCATGATATCTCTAGAGGAAAGAAATTAGTTAATGAAGAAAGGACGAGTGGTTGAATCATCAACCACCCCCATGAATGGAAACATGGTCTAGTTGCAGAATGTCAACTTGAAGTACCATAGAGACCTGTAGACTTGAGCTTCCTTCTGACAGAAGGAACATGACAGGTCAAAAAACCTTCCAGAGGAGGAAAGGTAAGATACATACAGAGACACAACAATATAGGAGATATGGGTTGATATTACAAGCTCGTAAGGGAAATGTGCGAACCCAAAGGAAGTACCGAGAACACAGCTTGAAGGACTGGAACGCGAGCTTGATGCCAAGGAAGCATATGATAAACCTTGAAGGGTCACTGTGACAAAGATAGTTTCTCTGAGAGATGGCATAAATTACCTAGTGATATAATGGCTTGGCATAGGGGTGGCTAGAGTGATTAGAATGAATGCCTCTGAGCCTATGGTTGGGTGGAAAGGCGCACACCCACAGTCAATTCGTTGGATTCAAATTGTAATAGATAAGTATTTTGATACCCTGTGAAATTAAGCTGTAATTATATAATGAAATGGGATATACTGTGAAGGACCCATGGATGTGTATGTTTTCTTAATGGTTATAATTTATCTCTTTATTCCTGTTTAAATTTTGTATTTAAGGAAGTATGGATTGGACACGTTTTGTATTCGTAAATGCTTGTGCCCTGTGGTGGCTTAAACTAGATCCACAAACTATGAGTTCGTCGACCTTGGGCATAATTTCACGTACGCATGTCGACATTCCTATTCGTTCAGAGTCCCTTGGAGGAGGGAGTCTGTTAAAGATCAGGAGATATAGTTCACATATCCACAGGCTCTCTGCGAGGTAGGAAGAGACCGAGAACCACTCAAGTTCTAGAGTTGAGGAATGAGTGTAAGGGGTGTGTGGAAGGATTCTTCCAAGCATTAAGTTCAAGAGAAAGAATGAAAATCTCTTAAGCCCTTCATAGATAACAAAGCTTAGGAAGAGTAGCGAGGATGAAATATCGAAAGCGAAGTTTCCCTTGTTTGGAAGACGAACAAATGAAATCTATTTGGAAGAAGCCACGGTATGTTGTGACCATTGGATATGGGAAAGAGTGTGGTAGTTAACCCTTGGAGTCATTCATACTTCGCGAGTTTGGAAAACTGAGCGAGTTTGTCGTAAGGGAGGTAAAATCCCCAAAGTCTGAAGTTAACTCTGAAACTTAGATCTGAGGATGCCCGGGAACCGTCCTGATCGTTAGATCTAGGAGGTAGACGATAGTCATGTTACCAAAACTACCCATGACTTAAGAATTTGATAGTGGATATGGATGTGAGTCATTTAACGGAGGAGAGGCCATCTCGGTCGTAAGTTTGACTCAAATACTCACTGAAGTTACTAAATTAAACACCATTTGTACGATTTAATCGATGGTTGGGAATCATTGCAGAGTGCGAAGGTGAATTTAGAAAACTTGCTAGTTCACAAACCCCAATCAACCCACGTCGTTGATCTTTTTGGGGATGGAAGATCAACGACTAGGATCAGACCAGAGTTGAGCGAGCACTTTCCATATTTTAGAGGTTGAGTTCTTTGACAAAGAGCACGCATGTTGGGGCCCCCCAATTACTGTGAACCATAGATCATCGTGGACCTTCGATATGAGTTTGACAAGATCCTTGAAATGGAAGGAGTGTGTGGGAAATTGAGATCTTCAAGAAGATCAAGCTCAGAAGAGAAAAACGCTTTTCAGAGGTGTAGATGAGGTCCAAGAGATAGACTTGTAGGAGAAACAAATGCTGAGGCCTTTGAATACTTAGAAAATACTCTAAGCTAGAGGAAGTCGAAAGATCGAGAGGAGGAATGACAACAACCGTTAGATCGGTTGTGGAGAGGAGCATGGACCATTAGATCAATGTCTAGTGAACAAAGGAAGCGCAAAGGAGAGGAACAGATCCCATCTATTGGATCTGAGCAGGAAGGACCAGTAATCGTTGGATCCGAAAGTAAGTGCATAAGACTTAACCCTTATGTGCGCAGAAGAGTGGACTTGTCAAGGTCCTGGAGTTCCGAAGTAATTCATAGCCACCAGATTAAGGGGGACATGGCATTAATCTATGGATTTTGGTAAAGACCCAAAGAAACTATAAATTGTCCGATTCGAGAGGACATGCGACAGTAATCCACATACATCAAGGGGGGGTGAAAGTTGAGGACTGAGAAATCTGAAGTTCGAAGACATGAAGGGATCGTAGTCATTGATCTGAGAGGGTCATGCATCAGTGGATTATCAATTCCAGATAAAATCCATTGGTGAAAAATGAGAGTTGAGATTTGATATTTTCGAAGTCTGGAAATCCGAAGCGACGAGAGTCATTGATGTGAAGGTGGACACACAACGATATATAACTTCGAAAGAAAAGAGAGGAGGAAAAGGTTAGAAGACCCAAAAAAGGTCTCTATTGTTGATTGAGGAGGGAGATGAAGTACCATTGATCTGGCTGAGGAGGCCAAATTCCTAAAGCGAGAGAAAAACCATCGATTGAGGAGGACGCATGTTAGACGATCTGCCTTTTCGGAGAAATATCTCCGGAAGAAATGAGAATTTGAGAATTGAAACTCCCGAAGGCCGAACTTGCGGAGGAAAATCATAGCCTCACATATGTAGTGATAGGTGTCAGTAGATATTCCACTCTGAAAGATATCTACTGAGGAGAAAGTGAGGGTTGAGAGTTGAAACTCTTGAAACTCGAATCACGAAATAAATCACAACCGTTGATTTAGAAAGGTTAGATTTGATCCGTAGATTCAGAAAGGATGGATCTGAGCTATCAGTTTAGAAGCACTATCAAGGTTGATGAGATCGATGTTCCCGTCACATTACAGGGACCAAAGGGGTGCATACTTTAAAATGTTGAGGGCAGGCCACAATCCAGACCATGGTTTTGGAGAAAGGACACGTGGAGGCTCAAGGTGAATTGTGGGGCGAAAAGTAGTTTGGTTTCAAACCACGCTTGGACACTGCTACAATTGTGTGGTTACGTAAGGCCATCGCCCAAGGTCATATCAAGGAAGGGGCTTACTAGAATAGGAGCTAGCGTCCAGACTCTGATATTTCATAGGTGCGAAGGGGAAGGTCACGGGTACCATTAGACCTGCACTCGGAAGTCAAAAGGGTTTGTGTTTAATTAGAGACCGAGACAATCAAGGTCTCAAAGAGTAGTTTGGCTTCAGAATTGGAGATCCTTAATCGAGAGGTCGGACTGGTTTCCCAACTTTCCAAATTAGAAACCATGAATGGAGAGTCTTCCCTTTAAGAAAAGCGGAAATTTTATGCCCCGTCATGGGTGTGTTACATATATTATACATTGTAAGGTAGCTAGAGAGGTAGTAGAGGGGCCCAAAGGGCCCATAGTGATAATAGTGGAGGTCATTCAATGTAAGGTGGACTAGGTCCACTATAGTATTAAATAAGGCCCACTATGGTAGTTAGATATAATAAATGGGTAATTAGATATAATAAATGTAGGAGGACTTCTTAGAAGGTTCTACCTCTAGAAGATTCCTCCTCTAGAATGTTCTTAGGTGATGGTAGAACTATATAAAGGGGTTCAAGCAATGTAATGAGATATGAAGAGAAGTATTGTATTTGGAGCGGTAGCTCAATAGGAGGATGCCCCCTCGAAGAGGCAAGTGAACAGGAGAGGATCCCTTCCATAATAGGATCCATTGTACGGTGTTGCCTAACCCTAAGGGTTTGATATAATAAAGTTGTGTTTTTCTATATTGTTCTTCTATATATGTTGTGGTGCTTTTGTATTCAGTCTTTGGTTCTTAACATACATGCTCATATATTTTCTTCATGAATAAATATATCATACATATGGCATGCGTAATATTACCATATCCTTGCATTCTTGAATTGGTAGAAGTAAATTCATACCTAATTGCACAACAACTTCATTGGTGCATGCTTGGATGATTTAGTAGAATCGGCAATCTTGATAGGACAAATACCTTCCCTTTTATCTTATTTCATTAAACACATAAATATACTTATGATAGCATCTATTTCTCTTAATAATTGAATTATGTTTTTAGAAATCATGCTAAGAAGTTATTGTTTAATACATCATGTTTCCTACTAGGAATAACACTTTAAAAATCCAGTCATTGTTTGGGAAATAGATTGGAATAGTGACCTAGTCTCACATCACGCCACATTAGCCTCATCATTGGTCTTCTCTAGAAATAGTTGTTGTATCCTATTTTACATGACCAAAAAATAACATCGATACCTTTTTTAATGCGGGGGACATGTGGAAGAGTAGTTTTCAACTTACCTTTGTTATGGTCACATATTGTTATATAAAGGAACCTAATGTACAATATAAATGCACACGAGAATGGAATGATTGAATATAATTTCCACTTTAAGGTTTATTGAGTGTAAAATATTGGCATCCCTTGCTTGATATATTTATGAGTGTATTTTTTGTTGAGTTTCCCAACATTTTGGCCATAAATAGCTTCATATGGTGTCATTTTGGTAACAACATGACAAGTGGGATTGTACCACCATTTTGCAAGGGGAAGCCATTGTACCCATTGGTGTGGCATTTTTGAAGAGAAGCATTGAAAATAGGTTTCTAAGAACTTGTTGACCACTTCTATTTGACTTTCTATTTGGGGATGATATGCAATGTTCATTTTCAATTGGGTAGCATAAGATTTAAATAGCTCCTGCCAAAATTTACTGGTAAATGTGGGATTTCAATCCAACATAATGGAAGTGGAATTGTCATGTAACTTAAAAATATGATCCATGAAGACTTGCTTAACTTTGGAAGGTGTAAATGGGTGTGATAAGGCATAAAAATGAACATATTTAGAAAGACAATTGACTACCACCATGATGACTTATTTGTTACTAGATTTTGGAAGGCCCACTAAAAAATCCATGGAGATGTTGGTTCAAATAGAGGATGGAATCAGTAGTGGTTTCAATGCCTCAAGATTCTTCATTATCTCGCCCTTGTTTTTGAAATCATCACCTACTATTACAAATCTTGGATGTATATTTCCATGCCTTTCCAAGAGTGCTTGGCCATTTCATAGGTTTTATGAAATACAAAGTGACCCATGGTAGGTTATGAATGAAACTTGTCTAAGACCCTTTGTTTTAAAGCATATTTTTTCACCAAATTTTTTTTCTTTTTATACTTCAAGGTATCTTATTGCCTTGTATAACCTTAGGGGGGTTGGGATCTTTCTAAAGCTTTTGGATGATTTGAACCATAATGTTTTTAGCCAAAAATTCTTGACATGATCCATCGAATCAATATAGTATGGGTAAGGATAAGGCAAAGAGGGATCCTTCCTCCTCATATTTCCTTGATAAAGAATCAAATACCACATTTTCTTTACCTTTCTTATTTATGATCTCATAATCGCACCCATGCATGTTATTCATCCACTTATATGTCTTTGGTGATGATAACATTGGTTCTAGAAAATACTTCAAAATGATGATTAATATTGATCTAGAAGAACCACCCGATGAGATATGGGTGTCAAATATCTATTTCATAAAGGATGGCCATGGTCTCTTTCTCATTGGTGGATTTTCCGAAATTGTGGTCACACAACTACTTACTAGTGAATACTAAGGGCCACCCTTATTGCATGAACACAATGCAAATACCTTTTATCAAGGAATCACATTCCATGTAACACCCCAAGATCGAGCCCCAATTGTAAATGTAAATATGTGTTATAGGCAAGTGAGCCAGGTTTATTATAATCCAGAAGGCTTATGTGATGATTAGGCCGGAGAGCCTAGATGCTAAAGGTCGATGAGCCTATTTTTGTATATGTAAACACTCATATAATTAATGTAACACATCGTTGCATGTAGACTGACCATGATAAAGAGTATGGGGGACTAAACTCCACTAGGAATGGAAAGGGGAGGTGTTAAGAGCCTAGGAAGGGGGCTAAGCTAGAGAACTTAGCTCTAAGGGAATAATATAATATTATTCGTAAAAGTCTAAGGTATGGATTAATATCATGTTATCCTAAGTTCCTATGTGAAGAGGAATGAACTACAAGTGGAGAGGAATGAGCTTCTAGAGGGCCATGTGTCATCCAAGGCGTATGCAGTTATAACTGAGGAAAATCAGTTCATTTGGGGATCTCTCCCCATTCTTGCCATTCATGAATTCACCAGTCTGCCATCAATTCACTCTGTGACCTACAACATTAAATCTCTACATCCATCATGCACTCCTGAAGCTGTATGTCATACCTCCCTGTCACAGATAACATATATGCTCCGTACAAACACCAATATTGTTACTTAACTGATATTATGTTCGTTCCATCACCTATGCCATCACCTGTACTTGTGCATGTTTGACTTAAGAGTTGGATTGAAGAGGCAGGTTGTTAGGCTTGTAGACTGAAGAGGTGGGTTGGCAGGCCCATGAGAAACTCTCTCCATGTGAGATAATTGCCGAGGAATTTATTTCCTGAGGAAGCCCAACTACAACTACAGAGCTCTGAGACTTCATATTCGACCTACTGTTGAAGCCCTGGAAGGGAAGTAGAGCAGTCAAAGTACTGTTGAGCATAGAAGGGGCACACTTCCTGGGGTGGGACATGTGGGGAAGCATAGGCTATAGGATGTTATCTTGATTTTGAACCTGTAATGAAATCCTTCTTGTTGACTGTATAACCTTAGCCTAGATAGGAATCACTTTATCCAGGTGGAGTTTAGTCCCAACTCGGGGGTGACCCACTACTGAGAGCTTTGAGCAACATGGTCTAAGGCTGGGAGGTTCGTGGAATGTTTTCATGTAGTTGGTGTTATTCTCTAAAAGATAAGTGTTACACATTATTTTTCTCATCCTACTGATCCATTAACAACATGTGTGCATGTTCCCAAATGATCCTTTCTTCATGAGGAAAGTGACTGACTTTTTCTTATCAAAAACCCTATTAAGGAAGGTCATCGTAGGTTGCTCCATAGGTAGGGTGTGACGATGCCTGCTCGTTGCCTTATTCTATACAACTGGCATGCAACGTCTCTGCAGGCTGCTCTATAGCTAGGATGCAACAATGTCAAAAGGCTAAGAAAATGTAGAACTTCACAAAATTTCTAGAAGGGGATCTTCTAGAAGATGAGGTGGCATCCGTATGGTTGGGATCCTACTCACTTCTCTGATTTGGTGGGATCATCCTAATCTCTTTAACCATCTCTCTTTCCCCTATATAAAGAGGTATTTCTCATTGAAAAGGCTAAGGTTAATGAAGGTTGATTCAAGAAATATTAATATTGAATAGGCTAAGAATTGGATGAGGAATTCTACTTCAGTTCATACTTGAGGGCTGCATTTCAGTTTATCAAGTCATTGTGGATCTGCTTCATTCAAGTATTGGAGAAAGTGTGTGTGTTGGAGCAAAGGTTCATCAGAAGGGGACCTTGCAACATCAAGGCTTTGGTTGTAATCTCCACTTTCATTTTAATATGATACAGTGATATGTTTCTTTCCCATAAAACATGCATAAGTTCTCGTTGAGTATATTATATTACTTTCACTTTGGTTGGCTTGTGTTCTCTTGCAGATCCAATATCACAAGAGAACTGGAGTGGAGCTAGGGAGAAAACAACAAGAGGAAGTGATATTTAAAAGGTATGTTTCCCATCTCTTGTTAGATAGTAAACTCAATGATTAGAGCTTAGGGAAAGCATCATATTTTGTTATGTTTTGTTCTAGATCTAGGTGGATCTAGGGAGATCTGTTTATGTCCGCATTTACCAATCAATCCCATAACAAAATTGGTGACCATACTGGGGATACAACCTCCTTTTGATCTTTTGCTTCCCATTTTCCTTTAGCCTTCCTTCATATAATAAATTTTATTCTTTGATTGTGTGGATGATCCATCTGGACTCACTGGGTTTAGAAGTTCCTTTAGATTTTTTGTCTTTCTTACAAATTTTTCAAATTTACAGAGATCGCCGCATAGTACCTTATTGACAACCTATGATGACCCTGAGACATCACTCTCTACTTATCCCATCCAGTGCAACGAAATCGCACTCTACTCCGCCAGTGGCCTGCGACGACCTTAACTTATCGCTCTATGTCCTATACCCAGCCTGCGACGACTCCTGTAGGTTTTGATGGAGTGAGTCATTTTTTCTTTTACCACCCAAATTTGCCTTAGTATCCTGAGATGAACTTATTATGCCCATGTTTGATTGATTCCTGAGTTTGAAGCCTGATTTTGATTGGTTTTAATTGATTGAAAGTCTTTCTTTTCATTTTGCAAGCTTTTACTCAATCTCATTGCCACAAGGATATAATCTCAGGTCTTCATCTGGGTGCTTGTTTGAAAAAGGGTCTTTGGTTTGTTTTGAAGTTTTGGATTCATTCTTTTTGTCAGATTGTTTGTTGATTAAGAAACACTTTTTGCTTGCTTATGTCGAAAAGTTTTCTTGTCTTTTTCGTTTATGTCTACATTGTGAATTTGATTTGGGAATTGTGTTGAGAATGTATTGATTTTCTTGGATTACATTTTCCTTCTGTTATCACATCTCTGATTTTTTTTTTGGAAAGGAAGAACTGAATTCACTTATTCTTTTAGTAATCTCTCACAAGAATTTTTTTTACATTCGAAATATTGATAAAGAGAAGAAATTGGAAAATTTTGTAGTTCATGATTTCTTGGAATTGTATTCATTCGAAATTAAAGAAATTGTAATTGGTAGCTTGTTGTACTTCAAAAGAAATACCTTCTCCCTACTGTAACTAGAGTTCATTGAATTAAAAAATTGCACATTCATCTTTTTTTGCATTTTATTGGGTCAAGGTATCAACTTCATCAGTTTCACTTCCATCTCCCTTTTTGAGTAAACAACAACCTCTAAAACACAACATAAATTTAAAATTTATTAGTAACTTTTATCTTCTAGGGATGTTTTTCACCAACATTAGCTAGGATAACACTTTGGAATAGGTTGTGAGGTACACTCTCCAAAGCGTCAAAACACACAATAACATCTTGTGATAGGGAGAGTTTCAAATCCAATTGCTACATTTTGTCCTGCGAAGCCTTTCTCACACAAGGGTCAAACCTGAGGTCGCATTAAGAATGGCAGAGTTACTCACCCTGCTTTATTGGTCTTAGTGTAGAGATTACGTGTATTATGGGGGTCGCTTGAAGGTATACCCACAATTATGAGTGGAAGCCTTTCGAGTTGATTTCGGGCTAGATACCCTGCCTTTATGCGTGGATCGGGTTGTTGATTGTTTCCTTGGGCATTGTTGTTGTATTTAGTGAACTTAGTAGATTATCTCTTTAGGGTCTTTACATGAGGTGATTGTGGAGGGGCAAGTATTCACGGTACCTAGAATCGACGTTGGCCAAACTCACTTGGTCACCTTGGAGGGTATACCCACGATTGTGTGTGGGAGCTTGCACCAGGGGGTAATTCCGTTAAGAAGGTTGTCAACGTAAATTTTCCACTCACTTATCCCATCCCTTTCTTGTCTTGATTTCACGATGTTGGATTTCATCACCAACTAGTGATTTCAAAATAAGAAGGTTTGTTTGCTTGGTTTGATTCCTAGATTTTATTAGTGAGCGTTGTATGTTTTCTCTAGTCGGCCATAGATTTTCTTAGTTCTTTACTTGGATCAAGCAACATCGACCTTCTTCATTCATGTAGGATGCAAGGGTTACCCCTAGAAGATCCGTAAGGTTACCAAAATTTGCCTCCTAACTCACCAGAAAGATCTCCAGAGGGAGTAGTCAACAACGAAGTAGTTTACGAGGTTGGAAGCACACTCTCTGGAAGGATTTTGAATTTTTTTAGACTCTTTAGAAGAATTTAGACTTCCCCCTCTTAGACCAGATGCACATATACTTCGGATGAACTTATTTGGGGAAATGGTTGTTGTTGAAAAAACTGAAGTGCCTACTGGACCTAATGCAGGATCTGGAATAGAGAATCCACTTTTTCAAAGTGAATCATTTAGGACCCGAACTCACACTGTTGGAACTTCTAATTTTGGTTCTATCCCTTTGACAATACGTGATATGTACGATAAACTAGGAGTGAGTCATGATTGACCTATGGCATCACAAGTTCCTGATACATCTGTCACCTATGCGGTACCTTTAGGAAATTTTACTGGCACTACCAGTAATGTCATCACCGTTCCAAACCAATTGTTGATTGGTTCTCACTCAATTCCTACTCTCTAGATGGCCCATTCTACTATGGTCCCACATGCCGCCACAATTCCTACTAGAAATGTGGTTATCTCCCAAGCTCTGATTAGGACACCACTTCCACCTAGACCAAATCCATCAATTCCCCCTGGGTATATATCTCTGAATGCTTCCATTTCTACCTCTACCCAGGTTCCATACGGAGGTTCTGGAATTTTTTTTCCTCCTCGGTATAATGTTGTTGTTGTTTTTGTTCCTATTGTTACACATTATTTTCGTCATCCTTATGACTGTTAATGATGTAAACCTATTTGTTGCCTTCAGAGGGGTCAGTGGCCTAAGTTCTTGAAGAAGGAGAGAGAAGAAATTTTCCTGAGAAAATAAGTTGCATTTTCCTTTGGAAAAACCCTATAAAAAGGAAGTTCGCAGGCTGCACTATGGCTAGGGTGCGAGAATGCCTAATTCTCGCAGGCTGCACCATAGCTGGGTTGTGAGAAGTTCGTAGGTTTCTCTATAGGTAGGATGCGAGAATGCCTGATTCTAGTAGGTTGCAACATAGCTGGGTTGTGAGAGGTTCGCAGGTTGCTCTATAGGCAGGGTGTGAGAATGCCTACACGTGGGAAAAACGAGCATTTTATCGAATCTTCTAGAAGGATAAACTTCCATGGTGAGGTGGCATCTGAATGGTTTGGATCTTACTCACTTTCATGATTTGGTGGGATCATCCTAACCTCCTCACCTTATCCTCTTCATATTATAAAAGGAGATGAGCTCTCATGGAGAAAGTTAGCTTTTGGGATTGGCTAAGTTGGATTTGGCTTGGAATTATTAGCTTGGTTAGAGTGGTTTTGAGTTTTGCCTTTGTCAAGATAGATTGTGAATATTATCGGATCTGTGCTCTCAGAATTCTTGGAGTGAAAGTGTGTGGGGAACGAAGGACAGTTGGAAGGAACCTTACGACATTAAGGCCATGGTTGTAATCTCTTTTTCACATTTATATGATACAGTAATATGATTTTTTCCTATAAAGCTTTTTTTGTTTTATTGTATGATTCCTTGATCACATACATAGGTTTATATTGAGTTTGTGCTATTACTATCACTTTGGTTGGTTGCGTTTTGTTGCAGGATCATCATTGTATGAGTGTTGGAACATAACTAGGATGGCGATAGAAAGATGAAGAGATGTTTAAACGGTATGTCACCTATCCTTCCTATTAGTAAATTCAATATTTAAAACTTAAGGAAAGCGTCATGCTCTGGTGTGTTTTTTTCTAGATCTAGGTGGATCTAGGGAGATCAGTTAGTGTCCACACCTACCGATTTATCCGATAACACCTACACCTACCCAGGTTCTCTTCAGAGGGCCGTATGTTCCTCCTCCACCGTGGCCTAGAGGATCTGGCCCTAGTGGATCCAATCCTCTTGGAGGCACCGGTCTTTCTATCACTTATGGTTTCCAGATTCCTGTTGGGGCACAAACTCAACTTGGGTGGAAACCTCAAGTTAGAGTCCATAACCCACTATATGGATAGAATGCACCTGTGGTACAATCTCTAACTTGAAATCTTCCTTTATAAGGAAATCTACAACCGTCTGGGGGGAAACATCCTCAAGTTAACTCTTTTGTACCCCCTAACCTCGATCAACCCTATCCAGGTTCTTTGAATCCTGCTTGGGGTATGAAAATTTAATCTAGTCTTCCTTTCCAAGGGAACATCTCTAATCAACCCAACCCTATGGGCTATACGCCTCCAAATCCTCCATAACTGAATCTGTCAAGACTATCTAATTATTTGTAGATTTCTTATGGTCCTACTAGTATACCTATGGGGCTTCCCCCTCAAAACTACTAGTTTCCACAAGTGAACCAACAGTTTCCTTTCCTGGCCACTTTGGATTTACTTGATATGTCTAGGATTTTGAACGACCCTATCTTACATTCTCCTTATTGGCCTGTCATATTGACCAAGTTACTTTCTGACATTCCTAAATTTGATGGTTGAGCAGGTGAATATCTGAATAATCATGTTATGACTTTTTATATGTGGTGTTAATCCAACTCCTTGATGGATGACTCCATCAGGTTACGACTCTTCCAATAACTCTCACGTGTTCGGGAGAAAAATGGTACATCGAGTTACCGTGAGGTTTATTCAATGAATTTAACACCCTATCCATGGCCATTTTGACACATTACTAGTTACCGATTCGATACGAGACGAGAACTGGAATTTTGAGTTCTTTTAAGCAATCCTCGTCCACTCATATTTCCGATCACATCCATGAGCGGAGGAGGAGAAGACATTTAATCAAAGTTCCCCTTCTTGATCAACTATTGGACTAGTGGTTTACCAAATCACTCATTATACCTATCGCTCGTGATGTATCCATGGGTGGTGTTGTCAATGAAGAGCAAGCGATTAGTTGTGCACAATATCTTGATCTCGTTTATTCGCAAACGGGAACACTTTACGATTTGATCCCTGACACTCCTTTTCCTTCCACAAACCCTACCCCAAAACCTCCAGTAGCTTCTGATGCTGTTGATGGTGTGATTGACACTTTTCATGCTGAGACTTGGTCTATGCATGACAGTCACACCAATCTCAAATCTAATAATTCTAATGCACAAAATACTCCTACTCCTACTCCTTCCAGCAATAAGACTGCTGAGATTATTTCTGTTCAATCCACGCCTACTAGAAAGAATAAAAAGAAAAAGAAAGGGAAGGGAAAAAATAAGGAGGACAAGAATAACAATCCACAATCTGATAAAGCCAAGACACAAACCACTGATGAGAAACATAAGCGTAAACCTAGTTACCCCTGACTTATTTGTGGTGACAATCATTACATGAAAGACTATCTGAGATGTGCCACGGTTACTAAGTTCCTCAAATGGAGTGGAAAACCTTCTACACCCGCCATTTTGTCACAAACTTTCCTTTCTCAGCAACAAGCCCAACTGGTCATTCATGACCAAACTTCTCCTTCTACCTCATGCTATGTCCTTATGTGTACTGGTGATTCTAAAAAGAATGAAGTTGCAATCACAAATCGAGCCAAGGAGTACTCTCTGTCAAAAGAGAAAGTTGATGATATGCCACCTTTGTTGTTTCAACCTTCTCCCCCAACTTCACCTCCCAACGGTCCTCTTCATCTTGAAATACCGGGTCTTGATACAGTTCTTCGCCCTACTCCCAAGGGCGTTGTTTGAAAGTCTATGTTCAATCCTCATGCCCATGTTTCCCAAAACTACATTATTGTAGAAGATCTTACGCAAGCACCCTCTACGATGTCATCTCTTGAAGTCCTTCAAATTTTCCCTGCTCAACGAAAGGCACTGTTAAAATCCATTAGTGGAATCGATCCCATAGATACTAATATCATAATCTTTAACTTGGAAGATCACGTTCCTAGGCTTCCTCCTCAGCTAGCATTTTAGATCCAAGTTGTTGTTGAAAACACGAATATCCATAGAACTATTATTGATGAAGGAGCCTCAACTTGCGTCATGTCCGTCACTTGTTGGAAAGACATTGGATCTCCTACCCTCACTAAATCAGATAATACACTTAAGGCCTTCAATGGTATAGGCTTTAAACCCTATGGTGTTCTTCCCTCGTTGTCTATTATGTTGGAAGGTAAATCGATCAATGTTGATGTCGAGGTCTTTGATGCACCTCTTGATGATAACCTCTTACTTGGTTGTAGTTGGATTGATTCCAAGTGTGCAATTGTGTCTACCCTTTTCTGTGTGTTACATTTACTGCACCAAGGAAAGGTCGTTACAGTTGACCAACTGGCCTTCTTTAATTCTGATTCTCATACTAGCAACATTCCCTTTATTTAGAAGACACCCACTGGTTATGAGAATTTCAGAGTGGGTCATTTGAAGGATTCTACTCTGATGGGTACATTTCCAATCCCACCATCCGATATTCCCCCTCCTTTTGTTGCCTCTATTAACATGATATCCACCACTGTTCGTGAAACTCCTTGAGTCATATGACCCATGGGTAGTACCTAGCCCTGTTTATTACCTCCATTATGGCCACGATATGCCTTTAAGTCTGATCAAATCCACTTACCAAGCTATTCAATCGACAACCCCCTCCTCTCCTTATCTCTGTGATTCATCTCCTGATCTTTTTCACATGATTTTTTCTATGGATGAGATGATCATGTTAGTCATGTCTATAGAAGACACTTCCTAGGATGATGGGCATCACTGCTCCATTCTCTTCCTAGAACGTGACACCATCAAGAGTTACCAACGAATTTCGACTCCATCGATCGTTGTTGTTATTTATTCAGCTCTTGAGTCATCACACAATGTTTTGTACGAAGGGAACTTGAGAAAAATTTCACCTACCATCCCTATCGACATATCTATTAAACCTGAGGTCATGGAGAATGTTCATATCAGAGCCTCGTGTTCTACTGATGAGGTCCACACGTATAAATCCATTTTCCAAAAATTCTGCGATGTTTTCACTTGGAGTTACGAAGAGATGCCAGGTATCAATCCTGATATCATTGTACATGAGATTAAGACATACCCGAATTCTAAACTCGTTCGGTAGAGACTTTGCCCAGTGCAGCCATGTAAAGTTGTTGCTATCAAGCTTGAAGTTGAAAAAATTCTTAAAGCTGGCTTTATTTATCCCATGGCATTGACTGATTGGGTATCCAATCTAGTTTCGGTGAATAAGAAACAAGGTACCATCCGCATTTGTGTAGATTATAGGGACATAAACTAGGCTTGTCATAAGGAAAATTAGTCGACCCCTTTCATTGACCAGATTGTCGACGATTGTGCCAACAGTGAGATATTCTCTTTGATGTATGGTTTCTCCGGCTATAATTAGATTAATATTTTACCCACGGACTTACACAAGACCTCTTTCATTTTCCCTTGGGGAACCTTTCCTTACCGAAAATTACCCTTTGGTCTCAAGAAAGTTGGCACGAATTTTCAATGCGCTATGTCTTATGTTTTCTATGATATTAAGCACATTGTGCAACCCTATCTTGACGATCTACCAACACATTTCATGCGTCGTCAATATCGCCTGACACATTTGAGGTCCATTTTCGTTATTATCGTATCCTCTTAAACCCACATAAATGCATTTTTTGTGTGGAGCTCGACCGATTGCTTGGTTTTCTTGTGTTGATACAAGAGATTCGAGTAGACCCTTTGAAGGTTGAGGCTATCCTTAATCTACCTCCTCCTTCCACTTTATGCCAGCTCCAAAGTTTGCAAGGGAAGGAATTTTTTTTACGTTGTTTCATCCCCAATTACTCTGAATTGACGAAAGGATTCACTCGGCTACTCAAGAAATGTTACGAGTTCATATGGGATGATACTGTGAATAAAGCCTTTGAAGCTTTGAAACTTTCCTTAACCCATACACCATTATTGTTTTCCCCTGACTATTGTCGGGATTACTTCCTCTACTTAGCTCTTTCAGACCCTACCATTTCCACGGTCTTAGTCCAAGAGGATGATTCACATGATGAACATGTGATACACTATTTGGGTCGCAGTGTCACGACTACCGAGACCAAATACCTACATGTGGAGAATCTAGCCTTGGAAGCTGTTCAAGCTATTCAACGTTTTCATCATTATATCTTATTACATAGAACCATTGTTATTTATGATTTCAACCCCATGCAACATATCTCCACCCAACAATTTCTAGGGGGAAATAATTCCAAATGGATAGTGATTCTCCAGGAGTTTGACTTAGAGTTTGAACACACTAAGTTAAGAAATATTTTGTTTTCGTCGAACTGATATGTGACCTTCCCTCCACTGAGATAGAAAATATGGCAGAGGATTCCTTGCCTAATGAATCCCTTTTTTTGATTAGTTCTGATGACATATGGTACAGAGATATCATTATCTATCTCCATACTCAAATTTTATGGCCTGATCTATCTAGCACAGATCGTCGTTGTATACGATATCAAGCCTGCCAATACATTATTCTTGGCGAAACTCTCTATCGTCGCGGTGTTGATTCGATTTTTTGATGTCTTACTTATATGAAGCTGAGAAAGCTTTGAATGTTTGTCACTCAGAGCATGTGGTGTTCATATGTCTGGGTATGCCACTTCCCAAAATATCTTACGAGTGGGTTATTTCTAGCCTTCTTTGTTTAAGGACTGCATCGTTGTCGTTTATAAATGCCATGCTTGGAAAAATTATAATAATAAGATAAGATCTCATCCTGCTCCTTTACATCCTATAGTTTCCGGTTTTCCATTCACAAAATGGGGCATTGACTTCATGACATGTAACCCTGACTCAACTGGGGGGCATGGATACATCATTGTAGTTGTAGATTATTTCACTAAGTGTGTCGAGGTGATGCCTACATTTAATAACACCGGGAAAACTACAACATTGTTCATATTCAATCACATCATTACTCGGTTTGGTGTCCCTCAAGCTATTGTTACTGATCACGGTAGTCATTTTCATAATTTTATGATGTCTGAACTTACTGAAAAGTTGGGTCTTCTCCATAAAAACACAACCCCCCATTATCCGCAGGCCAATGGCCAGGTTGAAGCAATCAACAAATTTCTCATTACTATTCTTCGACGAATGATAGGAATTCATAAGACAAGTTGGCACACAATGTTGTTCTCAACATTATGGGCCTATTAGACATCCGTTAAGTCTTCCACGAGATTTAAAACTTTCCAACTAGTTTATGGTATCGAGGCTATCTTGCCGATTGAATGTGAAATATCGTCTTTGAAACTAGCCGTTGAACTTCTCCCCAATACCTCTATTGAAGAAGAACGTCTGTTGTACTTAATGCAATTAAACAAAAACCATCACGATGTTGCCTTAGTTATTGAAACCCAGAAGAAACATGTTAAATCCCAATACGACAAGCATGTCAAGCCACATGTCTTTTCTGAAGGAGATCTAGTTCTTATTTATGAACAAGATCGTGATTTTCTAGGGGTCAATATATTTGAGGCCATGTGGTGAGGTCCTTACATTGTCAAATGTGTGTTGGAGAAGGGAGATTATGAGGTAGTTGATTATGATGGAATCCCTTTGAGTGAACCCATAAATGGGCTTTACTTAAAGAAGTATTATTCTTAAGTCGTTTTTGCATAAGTGCTTGTATTTTTAGTGTATCATACTTTTGTGTGATTTTTCAGTTGTTTGGTTTCGACCTTCAGCTGCTTACCTCGCGTTGTTATTGGTTTCTAGATGTATGTGTCTTCACTACCCTACATTGGATTCGCTGATGGTGCTAGTTGTAGTACTCAGAACTTAGCATCTGCCGCTTGGGAAATCTATGCACCTACAGATGAATTGATTAGTCTACATGGTGTTTTACTTGGTCACACAACTAACAATATCGCATAATACAGTGCAGTCATTGAATTATTGACTGATGTTGTTTCATTTGGAATCTATTGACTTATTGTGCGACTTGATTCATAGTTAGTAGTATTACAGTTGAGTAATGTCTACTCCATTTGAAGTCCTACATTTGTAAGGGCATATTTACGAATTTGCCTCTTGGAACGTCATTTTGATTACATTGAATATCAACACATTCCTAGATGTCTAAATACATTAACAGATTCTTTAGCTAATTATGTGTTAGACAAACATTTGAGAAATTTTTGAAATCCAATCACACTTTGTATATACAAAAACTAAGCCGGTAGAAACCTCATATATATATATAACGATTAAAGTTTTACAAAAAGTGTTTTAGTCCGAAGACCAAAATATCAAAAATGTGAAGCACATGGATTCATGTACAAATATAGCATCAAGGATGATGCTCTCTATAACATGTGATTATCTGTGATAGTTTAAAAATAAGTCGACCGATGGAAGCAGACACGCCAACTGTATGGCACTGATAATGCCTCAGGATATCGTCGATAGAGGAATTTGAGATGTTCATAGTAATCCCCTCTAGATTCCACTCTAGAATCTCATCGTCAACAACAACAACTCATGCTACGCCAACTCTCTCCCCTCGCCTCTGGATGGGGCATGCACCTAGAGGTCAGTAAGGTCCCACGTCTGCATCATCAAAAGAGCATTTGATTAAGTCATCAGATAAATAACAAATAAAATCATTTTATATTTAAAAATCACAAAAACATTATAAAAACAAAATGTAATTCTTATCTATGTCCCCCCTTTGGTAATCCTGGAGAAGAACCAAGTCTGGATCACCTTGGAAGTCTAAAAAACATAAGCATAGTCATCGACCATAAGCATCTGGGTCCTCAACCAGTCAAATAAAACATCATTATACCTAATGATAGGACCAATTACATGTCGTGCCATGAGGTCAACCCACCTCTTCATTCTTTGATCCTATGGGGCAGGTATACCCCACTCTACCTACAAGCGCAAATATGGGACCTTCTCCAGGAAGAAGGACACCAAAATCGATTTGTATTCGAACTGTTTCAGTTCACCATTCCTGCACTTGGTTAACTTTTTTTTCATGCTTCTGAGAACCCCATCACACTAGTTGAAAACTCAGGGCTCCATACATTCCAACGCATATTGGAAATATCTTTGAAGATCCATATGGGGAGTTTCACTCCCCTCCATGTGCGTGATGGTGTAGAGGATAGTCCGTAGAGGTAATTCACAGACATACCTGTTAGTGTAACTTGGGACACATGACAAGACAATCCGGTCAAGAAGTAGATATCTTTGATAGCTATCTTAAGAATATGAGCCTCCAATCGAAATTCATGTTGGTTCACGTCCCACATATGAACTAAGTATTCCAGTAACCTCATTTGGGCCCTCATGCCCTAGATCTTGAAGAATTTTAGTATTCCACACTGTCAGAGGGAATTTATTGTTCCCGGGTCATTCCTGGCAAAGTAATCTTTGTCCTCATGCTCTCTCTCTCTCGCCATTTCAACATTATTACCGTAGAAAACTTGCAACGGGTTATAAAAGAGAGATGAGTACCTTAATCTTCCCTCTGGAGACTTTTTATTGGCAAATACATATAAAAATAATTTTTGGTTTGTGCACATCACAGGCCTGGACATCCATACAGTGAGGAGTCATCGTAGGGTACGATATAGGGCGTCTGTGACGACCTCCGCACACAGGTACCCTTGAAAAATTGACTCAAAAATCCATTTATAACCAACGAAAAGAAAAAATTGATCCATGAAAAGTTGAAAGAGATGAAAATTACTTGTTCTGCGGAGACTGTTCGTCAAATGATCAACCGTGCCTCCCACAATCCACAGTGGAAATTTGAGGTAAATAAGGGGTTTTGGAACAAAGTTTGGGTGGAGTAACAATGGAATAGTGAAATGAAGTTTTTATCCATTTTTATCAACTTTTTCGCTTTTCCATTTCATTTTATATTATTTTAATATATTCCACCTAAACCCTAAAGTTCTAACGACATTGCAAGTGTTTGGTTTTTTGCAGATGAAAAACCTAGGAGTTAAATATTGAACAAGGATATGCCTTTTGGGTTTTCTTTTATACATTTGTCGCATGTACAGATCCTTTTAGAGTTTTTCAGGAAAAACTCTGAGCTTGGTTTTTATCCTTTCTCATGATCATAAATCAATGAGAATGTAACTGAGTATACTTTTATCACCTTTTCAGACTCATAAAGGTTATATGAAAAAGGAACCCCTTGGATTTCCCTTTAAGCTCTTTTTAGACTCTCTAAACATGAAAAGATTGCCAAGTGACTTTGTTCTTTTCACTCTTGTAAAAGTATTTGAAGAAAACATTTGATGAGAGATAGGGTATCACTTTTTTAGTCTCGTCAGATTATGTTATGAAAAAGGAACTTGTGGAGTCCTCTTTAAGTGTTTTTCAGACTCTCAAAACATGAAAAACCCCTTAGTTTTCTCTCTTTGGACTCATTAAATAAACATTGAAAGATCCATCTGGGCTTGAACCACTCCTTCTTAGGGTTCATTAAACATACTCCGAGGGACTCATACGAAGGACGAGCTTACATAAACAAGAATATGTTATCCTCCTCAAGCTTGCATTAAAATAAAGAGGTATTCGCTAGAAATGGTGGGGAAAAATTTGGGAAAGAAATGTGTCTTTGCATCTGTGTTAGTGGTAATAATAGTCGCTCTTGAACATGACACCCCCTTTCATCATTGAATCCGGGTTGGGAAATCCATTTGTCTCTTGTTTGACCATATGCATGTCTATATGTTGGGTCCTCCTTGAGTCAATACTGCCAAGACCATTATCGTGTCGTTCATATGTTCAGGAGAAGTCTAACCCTAATAGGCCTCCTATTGAGTCGACCATCTGCAGTTACAAATCTTCTACCATGTCGACCTTCCCTGTGTCAGTTTCAAATCACTTCATACTCTAATATACCTCAAATCTGTTACTTATTTTGTGTCATTGATGGGGGATACATCAAGGCTCTCCTATGAGGAGTCTTTTCCTATCGACTTTAGCTCATTATCCATGAGCAATACTTAGAAATCATTCAGTACCTTAGAACTTGCATGCCTCAATGGCAGGTTTCTTTTCTTTCAACAGTATGTTCACATCATTGACCCTTGATTGGAAGATTCCATCAAGTGTTCGACTTCAACTCATTTATTCACATTCGTTGGATTGTATTGGGGTACCTTGGGATTCATTGACATCAATGAAGATTTCCTTCACACTTGTTAACGATTCTCATCATTGACTGGTAATCAAGCGGTTTCTATCATGCTCGACTTCAACACTTGTAATCACATGATTAGATTCATGCTTAGAGATGACGAAATTGAAGACCCTGGATCATCCCATTCTGGTCCAGGTTGTGACAGAGTATTCATGATTTGTATTGACATATAGATCCACTTTGTATATCTCGTGGCTATGTACGAATTTGAATTCTTTAGAGCATAGATATATAGTGTATTATGGGTGGTTGTGCTGATTCACCTTGACATGGAACCACAATGTATATTTAGTGGCCATGACTCATTTGGAATTTTGTAATCTGAGTATGGGAATGCCTACCTCAGACGATGGTATATTATCATGTTGATGCTTGACTGTTTGCAGGTTCTCGACTGGTGCACTCTTTGTTTCCGACACACACATTCTACAAAGTATTTTGACTGTCACGAGTTTCAGCCTCATACTTTGGGGGGCATTATGTTACACATTATTTTGGTCATCTTAGTGATCCATTAAAAACACATGTGCATGTTCCCTAGCACTGGAGTGGAGCTAGGGAGACATGGCAAGAGGAAGAGATATTTAAATGGTATGTTTCCCATCTCTTGTTAGATAGTAAACTCAATGATTAGAGTTTAGAGAAAGTGTCATATTCTGTTTTGTTTTGTTCTAGATCTAGGTGGATCTAGGGAGATTTGTTTATGTACGCATTTACCGATCAATCCCATAACAATAAGTATCAATTGTGTGATTATTTACTTGTTGTGTATTTATACATGTGTCTTTTACTTTATGGGTTTTTCCCATGAATGATGCATGTATACTTTTACTTTGTTTCCGCATGATTCTATATAATTGCAGAATATATTGTCTGTTTATATATATATATATATATATGCATTTGAAAAGAAATCTTTGAATGTAGCATAGCCCAACATTTTAAGGTTGGGGATGTTACAAATTTTGTATCAGAGCTCCATTTTTCAACAGTGAGCCTTGATGGGCCATGTAAGTGAAAATTGAAGAAAAATTTTCACAGAGAGTTGTTGTCGAAATGGACAAAATTCGAGTTTCAGAGTGTCCATGAGCGCCAAGAGGGCGCTGAGAGAACACCTTAACTTTCTTTGAAATATCAGGAGGTGTATCATTTCGAGAAACCACAATGGTCGTAGGATCTATTTGAGAAAGGTATGAATCCTTCACAACCATCATATCTGGGAAAAGGAGCGGGGTGGTTAACCCCCTCAAGTCATTAGGACTTCGTTGCTTCGACAATTTTTAATTCTTTGAAATAAAGGAGGAAAAAATCATCGAAGCTCTAAAGTCCCGGAGTGAATCTACACCATATATCATTTGGGAGAAGGCAGGTCATTGGATCCCCCAAGTGGTTCGACAATTCAACACTCTGGGGAAATCTGGTTGTAGTTACGTGGAGTGGAGTTTCCCCTGAAGTGTTGAAGTTCGGAACCAATCTGGATCGATCATGTTTGTGGATACATGTCCTTAGATTAGCAAGTGTTTGGAATTCTGGTGCTCGCTAGTTTGGGGATTGGGCAGTGATCAACAATGAAAATTTTTGAAGCCCGAATCCTTGAAGCGTCGGAGTCTCGAAACTCAGGAGGAGAATAATTCATAGAGTTAGCCACTTCGACGTTCGAAGGAAAAGTTTTGATGTGATAATAGGTCCTCGGAATCCCCGAAGCGCCAAAGTAACGAAACTCCAGAGAAGCACTCGACTGGGAGTTTGTCGGTTCGATGTTCAGATGTTTTAAATTGTTCTAGTTTGAAATTATCTAAAGCCCGGAGTTCCGAAATCCTAGAGCCCCAAAGTCCGAAGCTCCGGAGAAAAATGTTAGGGATTTCGGAAGTTTGACATTCAGATGTTTTATGTATTCTGGTGTGAAATGCCTCCAAGTACCAAAGTCCTGGAGCGCCGCAGTGACATGCCATGTTGATTTCACCTAGGGTGATGTGGACCCACTCTAAGAATGCCACGTGTCATCTTGTTTCATTCTTTTCATAGAATTTTTGTTCCAATTAGAACTTGACACATGTCACCCATAGATTGGGCCAAGTGTCATCTCTATATTTTTGATATATAGCACCCCCCTGGTGCGTGATTGTGAATGAGACTCTGGAATTTCATAGATTCAACATTTGGGGATATGTGTGTATGTTGTTGCAAGATCTTCCTAATCCTGAAGCTCTAGAGCCTGGGAGCACCGATGTAGTTCGCTCGTTCGACGTTTGAGGAACTTTGCATGTTGTGTGGTCCAAAATTCTGAAGGCTGAAGGAGAGAATCTTTGAAGTTCCAGTCTGGGAGTTAGCCAGTTCGACGTTTGAAAGAATTAAGGTGAAATAGTATGAGAACCCCCGAAGCGTGAATCTCTGAAACAACGGATCCCTGAAGCTCTGAACATGTACCGTGCAATATTTTTCCAGTTCGAAGTTCGGGAGAAATAATATGCGAGGTAGTAAGAGCCTATGAAGCCTGAAGTCTTGAAGCTCTGTATAAGATCCTTTCAATTAAGCGCTTGGTCACAACCCATGGTTACATGCGATTGGGGGCCAAAGAAAAGGGCTAATCCCCGAAATTTGATTTTGGAAGGAAGAAAATGGCTTAGAGAAGCAGCCCGTGGGGTTTTTGGTTTGTAGGGACCTACATTGGAGGGAAATTCACAGGACCTGTGTACAATGTGAGAAGATCCACCACGGGTCCAAGAGATAATTCATCTCTGAAGAAGAAGAAAAATTGTACAGGGATTAGCTCACATGAAAGACAATTTTCAGATATCCATAACGTTCATTTCAAGACTCAGAATTGAGCATGGAAGTAGGCATTGGAAAGATATTGAAGAATAGAATATAAATACTCACATAGAAAATTGACCCGGGAATTTTTTTTCTCAGGAATCAGAAGAAATAATTATGATGTGTTATTGAACCAAGATGGTTCATAATTTCATGAAATTGTTGAATCAATTAGCCTAACAGATTCTATTGGCTACACATTTTGCAGAGAGATGGAATATACACAGGGGGATTATAGACAGGAATACGAGATTAGAGGGATGGATGTCCATATGGATAATGAAGGTACAAACTCAAATGGACTTGGACAAAGGAAATAAGATAGCATGAGTTGGGTAGATACCATTAAAAATTTGTAGAAGGATGTCCAAAGTCACAAGGATGATAATGAAAGTCTTATGAAAGCCAAGGAATACCAAGAGGAATTCAACATAAATTCAATGCAAATCTTGGACAAAATTGAAAATAAGATGGATAAGGAGATTGGCTCAAGAAAATTAGAAAGTCACAGGTCTCCTGATGAGAAAAGAAGAGGAAGAACTGTTAGCAGACATCACCATCACTCCCCAAGGCATTCCAATAGGACAACACACAGTATCTCAAGTCCATCCCTTGTTATGAATCATAAGAAGAGGTCTGGGGTGGATGAACTATGAGGATAAATGAACAAAATCAAACCTCCTACATTTGATGGTGAGCACAATAAGGATGAAGATGCAGAGACATGGCTACTAGGCATGAGAAAGTATTTTCAATTACATAATTACTCTTCCCACACAGAAGGAAGAATTTCCATATATCAACTCAAGGGAAAGGCATCTATGTGGTGGGACCATCATGTGCAGGTTCAACACATTAAATAGGATAATGTTACTTAGAAGCAATTCAATAAGTATTTTGAAAATAAATACTTAGATATTATGACAAGAAAATGAAAGAGTTCTTTGAACGCAAGCTTAGGAGTATGACCATAGATGAATATGAAAGAAGGTTTTTAGAACTGTTGAAGTATGTTTCTTTCATCAAGGATGAGATAGTTAATATTCAAAGGTATTTGAGTGGGATTCCATCATTCATTAGTGACAAGATACAATATGATGATCCAAAAACATTGGAAGGGACCATAAGACAAGCTAAATGCCTATATGATCATCATAAAGGAAGGCCAACTTTCCAAAAATATTGGGAAGACAAGAAGAAATATAATTTGGAGTAGAAAAAGAAAGGTACTAAGCCACCATTCTTCATAAATAATCCTTAAGGACAACCAAATTTTAGAGAACCCAGAACGATGGAGACATGGGGGAAAAGGCCAAGGAAACCACATATTCAATGTTGGGGTTGTAAAGGAGATCATATGTATAGAGATTGTCCTCCCAAAGGTGAAAAAGTGAGAAATGTTCACAATGTACAACAAGTTGAAACAATGGAGGACATGGGTAGAAGCGTACCAAGGATCTATGCAGCCATGGAAAAAAACCAAACATATTTTCAGTCACATATGACTGAAGTGGAAGGTATGATCAACAACTAGACCATTGCTATTTTAATAGATTTGGGAGCTATTCATAGTTATATAGATCCTAAGATGGTGGAAATATTTCATTTGCCAAGAAGCAATCATGGAAAATCTTGGTTTGTGTAGCTGCATACTGGAGCCAAAAAAAAAGTTAATGAGATGGTTAAGTCATGTCCAATGGACATGAATGGATTGACCACTAGGGAAAATTTGAACATCTTGCCTTTAGGTTCCTATGATTTTCTAATTGGGATGGATTGGTTGGACCAACACGATGCTATCCTAGACTATCATAACAAGGCACTTACTTTCCTGGATGGGGAAGGGAACCCAAGGATAGTACAGGGAATTCCCAAGGCAATATCTATCAGAGAAATCTCAACAATGCAACTAAAGAAAAGTTACAAGAAAGGGTGTCAAGTATTTGCAACTCATATGGAAGAGAAACCTAAGGATAAGGTGTCAAATATTCAATATTATGAAATCCTAAGAGATTTTGAGGATGTATTTAAAGAAATACCAGGATTACCCCCTAAAAGAGACATTGATTTCTCCATCAATTTGATGCCTGGAGAAACTCCAATATCCAAGACCCCATAGAGGATTCGTACACCAAAAATGAAGGAGTTGCAAATGCCACTGGAAAATATTTTGAAGAAGGGGTATATATGCCCAAGTGTGTCACCTTGGGGTGCCCCAATATTATTTGTGAAGAATAAGGATGGAACATTGAAACTTTGCATGGACTTTAGGTAGTTGAACAAGGTAAATATGAAGAATAAGTATTGTTTGCCAAGGATCGATGACCTCTTTGATCAGTTGAAGTATGAAAAAATATTCTCCAAGATTGATCTTAGGTAAATTTATCATCAGGTAAGAATTAAAGAAGAAAACATCATCAAAACTGCTTTCAGAACAAGGTATGGGCATTATGAATTCACAGTGGTGCCATTTGGGTTATCAAATGCATCGACTGTTTTTATGTGTTTAATGAATGGAATTTTCAAAGAATACCTGGATAAGTTTGTCATTGTATTTTTGGATGACATTATTATATATTATAAGTCAGAGGAAGAGAATGAAAAAAACTTAAGGATGGTACTACAACTATTAAGGGAGCATCAGTTGTATGCCAAATTGAGCAAGTGCTCATTTTTTCAAAAACAAATTCACTATTTAGGACATATCATCTCAGAGGAAGGGATATAAGTGCATCTTGAAAAGGTTGAGGCCATTAGAGGATGGAAAACACCAAGGAATGTGATATATATTAGATCATTCATGGGCCTTGCAGGCTACTACAAAATATTTATTGAAGGATTCTCAAATATTGCACATCTGATCACTTCCTTGCAAAAGAATGGAGTGAAGTTTTAGTAAAAAGTAGAATGTGAAAAGAGTTTCCAACACTTGAATCATTTATTAACCAGTGCTTCAATACTAAGGATTGTAGATCCAAATGAAGACTTCATTGTATGCACTTATGCATGTAAATAAGGACTTGGTGGAGTCCTCAATCAGAAAGGATATGTTGTATGTTATGAATCAAGGAAGTTGAAGGAGCATGAAAGACACTATGCTACTCATGATTTGGAGTTGGAAGACATAGTGCATGCATTGAATATGTGGAGGCACTACCTCATGGGGAAAAGGTTCGAGTTGAGGACAAACAATAATGGTCTAAAATATTTATTTGGACAACCGACTCTAAATGCCAGACAAAGCAAATGGTTATAATTTCTCAGTGAATATGACTTTGATATAAATCATATCAAAGAGAAAGAGAACAAGGTAGTTGATGCACTCAACAAAAGGGTGCACGCGTTGCATGCTACAACCATTAGCATGTACCGATAAGATTTGAAGGACACAATCTTGGAGGTTGCAAAATCAGATTTGCAATACATGGAAATAGTAACAAAATTACAACAAGGTATTTTGCAGCAGAAAATTGAATACTATAAGATGGGAAATGATGAAAATTGTTATGTACAGAGGCAAAATTTATGTACCAAATTCTCAGGAATTGAAAAAACTGATATTTAGAGAAATGCATAATGTACCTTATGTTGGGCACCCATGGTATCAAAAAACTATTGGAGTTGTCAAGAGCCAATATTATTGGTTAGGCATGAAGAAGGAAGTTGTTGAGTATATCGCCAAATGTTGGAGTGTCAAAGGGCCAACGCTGAGCATAGACACCCAACTAGTTTTCTACAACCATTACTCATCCCTGAGTGGAAATGGGAAGTTTTAACAATGGATTTCATCACCAAACTACACAGAACAAGCAAGCAACATGATTCTATCATGGTAGTGGTGGATAATCTTACCAAAGCTACCAATTTTATTCCAGTAAAGCTCACTCACAAGGAAACCAACATTGTTGATATTTATATGAGAGAAATTTCTCGACTATATGGTATACCAAAGACAATTGTGTCTAACAGAGATCCAAAATTTACATCAAAATTTTGGAAAGGATTATTTAAAGGACTTGGAACAAATTTAAATTTTAGCACAACTTATCATCCATAATCTGATGGAAAAACATAGAGGGTGAATCAAGTGATTGAGGATATGTTGAGGATTTATGTGATGGATAAACCATCAAAATCAGAACACTACCTACACTTGGTAGAGTTTTCTTATAACAATGGGTACCAAGCATCTCTAAATATGAGCCCATTTGAGGCACTTTATGGTAGAAAGTGCAACACACCTGTAAGCTTGGACAACCTAGCAGATAGAGGAGTAGTTGGGCCAAAACTACTTAGGGAAATGGAAGAGAAGAAGTTGAAAATAAAACAGAATTTAAAGGTTGCTCAAGACAGGCAGAAAATATATGCTAACAAGAGCATAACTCATAAGGAGTTTAAAGTGGGTGATCATGTATTCTTGAAAGTGAAGGCCAACATAAGTTCCTTGAAGTTGGGAAATTGTTCAAAGTTGGGAGCTCATTTTTGTGAGCCATTTGAAATCCTAGAGAAGATTGGGCCTGTAGCATACATGCTTACATTGCCTGCATCAATTTCTATTCATAATGTACTCCATGTATCATTGCTCAAAAAGAATATACCTTATGATAATCATGTTATTGATTGGAATGTGATTCAGGTGGAGAAAGAAGACACTTTTCAAGTATATCCAGTGTTCATACTAGACCGAAAGATCAAGAAGCTCTACAATCGAACCATAGAGCTAGTAAAGTTCCAATGGACCTGGTACGGTCCTGAGGATGCAACTTGGGAGCACGAGTATTCTATGCGTGAAGAATACTCACATCTTTTTGAAGAGTTTTGAAATTTTGGTGGTACATGTGTATACATATTGCATTGAGGATAGTGCATAAAATAAGGGGAGGGTGATGTAACACCCCAAGATCGAGCTGCATTTGTAAATGTAAATATGTGTTATAGGCTGGTGAGCCAGAATTATTATAAGCTAGAAGGCTTATGTGATGATTAGGCTAGAGAGCCTAGATGATAATGTTCAATGAGCCTATTTTTATATATGTAAATACTCATATTATTAATATAACACATCATTGTGTGTAGACCGACCACGATAAAGAGTACGGGGGAATAAACTCCACTAGGAATGGAAGGGGGGGGGGCTAAGAGCCTAGGAAGGGGGATAATCTAGAGATCTTACCTCTAAGGTAATATTATAATATTATTCTTAAAATACTAAGGTATGTATAAATCTCATGTTATCCTAAGTTCCTATGTGAAGGGGGATGAACTACAAGTGGAGAGGAATGAGCTCCTGAAGGGCCATGTGTCATCCAAGGTGCATGCAGTTATAAGTGGATAAAATCAGTTTATTTGGGGATCTCTCCCCATTCTTTCCATTTACGATTCACCAGTCTACCATCGATTCACTCTGTGACCTCCAACATTCAACCTCTACATCCATCACACACTCCTAAAGCTATAAGACGTACCTCCCTATCATGGATAACGTATCTACTATGTACCCACTCCAATATTGTTCCTTAACTGATTTTCTGTTGTTTCCATCACCTTTACTTATGCCTAGGACTTAAGAGTTGGATTGAATAGGCGGGTTGTCAGGCCCATGGACTGGAGAGGTGGGTTGTCAGGCCCATGAGAAACTCTCTCCAGGTGAGAGAACTACTAAGGAATTGATTTTCTGAGGAAGCCCAACTATAGCTACAGAGATATGAGACTTCTTGTCTGGCATGTTGTTGAAGCCCTAAAAGGCAAGTGGGGCGGTCGAAGGAGTGTTGAGCAAAGAAGGGGCACACTTCCTAGGGTGGGACAAGCATGTGGGGAAGGAGAGGATGTAGGATGTTAGCTTGAGTTGGCACATGTAATGAAATCCTTCCTATTGACAGTGTAACCTCAGCCTAGATAGGAATCCCTTTACCCGGGTGGATTTTAGTCCCAGCTCGAGGGTGACGCACTGCTGAGAGATTTTAGTAGCATGGTCTAAGGTTGGGAGGTTCATGGAAGGTCTGCACGTAGTTGGTGGTCTTCTCTAAAAGATGAGTATCAATTGTGTGGTTATTTTCTTGTTGGGTATTTATACACGTGTCTTTACTTTATGGGTTTTTCTCCTGTATGTTGCATCTATACTTTTACTATGTTTCCGCATAATTTTATATAATTGAAGAATATATTGTTTGTTTATATATATATATATATATATATATATATATATATATATATATATATATATATATATATATATATATATATATTTGCAGTTGAAAGGAAATATGTGAATGTGACATAGCTCGGGAGTTTAAGGCCGGGGATGTTACATTCCAAGACAAAATTATTAATGAAAACAATAGCTACTAAGGTTGGAGTAGTGTGCATGGATTCCTTTAAGGCTGAGAAGGCCTACTTTGCAACATTGCTTCATACAAATGAATTATTTTTTAGTAGGGTTGTTAAGGGGGAAATTGTTTTTCCTTAATTTTTTATGAACTTCCTGTAGTAGCCTGTAATCCCTAAGAAACCATGTATGTTATTCAAGGCCTTGGGGCATGGACAATTCTTCATAACAAAAAATTCAGTGGGATCCACATGCACCCTGTCTTGAATGCAACTCAAGTATTTTACCTCTGAAGGCACAAAAGTGAATTTCAAATGTTTAAGGAACAATTGCTAGTCCCACAAGAGTTGTAAGGATCTATCAACATGCTCCACATCAGAGTCCCATATTTTGTGATAAGTCAAGATATCATCAAAGAATACCAACAAAAAATTACATAGGAAGGGTAAAAAAATATTGTTCACGAGGCTCTAAAAGGTCGATGGGGCATTGAAAAGTCCAAAGGGCATCACTAGAAACTCATTATGACCTTCATATGTGTGGAAATTTTTCTTAGGAATGTATGTCTCTTTCATTCATATTTGGTGGTATCTTGAATGAAGGTTCAATTCAATGTAAAACTTGGCTCCATGAAACTCATCCAAGACATCAACAATAATAGGAATGATACATTTTTCTTTGATGTTCAACTGATTGAGAGCCCATAAATCAAGACACTTGTGCCAACTACATTCTTTCTTTAATACCTTGACCATAGGTGATGAGTAAGGTATGGTACTGGGATGTATTTCTCCAACCTTCAATAGTTCCTTAGTGATATTTTGTATCTCATTCTTCTATGAAAATGGGTTCCTCTAAGGATGCACATTGGGTGGTTGAATACCTAGGATTAGGGGTATACCATGGTCATGCTCACCACATGAAGGTGTTAATACAAGGGTTGTTTCAAATATCTATTGATGTTTTGTTAGGACCATCTAATGAATCTCCTTTGGAGAGTTGCCGACAACTTGTAGGGCATTGAATTGGAAAATAATATCAAAGTGTAATTTATTAAATTGATTATCCATATGGTGAGAGATAATAATTTCATGGGAACTAGACTTAATCCCCTTGAGAGTTTTTTTATTCACTTTCCTAGTAAATATTATATATAATTCCTTGAAATCCATGGTAACATAGCCCAAAGTTCATAACAATTTTTCACTTAGAATGACATCACAACCACCCATTTCAATATACAAAATGTGATGTTTGAGATGATAATCTTCCTTTTGAAGTTTCACATTCTTAGATCATCCTCCACATTTCATCATACCACCATTGGCTATTACAATTTGAAAATTATGTATGGCATGGGAACAATACTCGGGTTCTTTGGCCACTCTCCATTGAATACAATTGTGGGTGTTTCCATTGTCAATCAAAACAATCACCTTGTGGTTCTTGATGTAACCAATTAACTTTAGAGTTAGGGGTGTAGAAAATCTAGATGAATGATGAAGGAAATTTTGGGTTCCTCATAATGAGCTTGCAAGGTTGCGTCTTCTTGAGGGTGGGGGTTGGTTTCTTGTAATTCTAGTTTGTAAGTGTCTTCTACTGGAATGTTTTGTGACTGATATTGTGAGGATACATCCATTTTAAATAACTCATGTTATTCACATTTGTGCCCTTTTAAATATCACTCATCATAATTATATAATTTTTTTGTGCATTGGAGTTCTACCATTTCTTTTGGGGACAACTATTGGATTCTCAAGGGATGAGAAGGGGAGGGATTGGTGGTGGTTACCAAAGGAGTATGAGTTATAGAATTGAATGAGGTTCTTTTGGTCTATGCATTTATCAACATATCAACTTATTTATTTGTCTCATGGGTTTCCAACCAAGTAGTTGGGCATTGCATCATGATTTGTGCTCTAATTTCCTCCTTGAGACCCTGATGAAACATTCTTTAAAAAAGGAATCACTCAATCCCTATGTGTGGATTTCCAATTTCTTAAAGGATTCTATGAAGTCTACAATTGTGCATGTTTGGCATAATTTTGTTATTCATCCCAACTAGTTAGTGTCTCATTCAAAATCAACATATATGGCCTTCACAAGATAGTTCTAGGCAATGTATCCCCCATAATATTTCTTATGTCATTTCCACCATTTCCAATTCTTTGGATCCAAATATAAGACCCACACTATAACTTTTATTACGTCATTATTAATTCCATGGAGAGAGAAATATTGTTCCATTTGGGTAACCCAATCATCTAAATAAAAACCATCAAACATGTTCATGTCTACTTTAATAAAGGGGTGCCACACATTGTAATCATGAAAGGGTGTTTGATGACCATGGTTATCCAAAAGGAGTATGTTAGTATGATGCTCTATATTTTCTGGAGAAATTGAAGAGTCAATTTGATGGCACTAAGTTTGTAGGCCCTAGAATTTATCTTTTGTGGTTGCTATGTTTGAAGTATGAGTCATGGGACCACTTAAGATTCCACTAGTGTGTTATCCTAGACTTATCTCAATGTGACCAGTGGCTTGAGAGGAGTATTTTAAGATATATCACAAAAAATGTATTGTTGAGTCAACTCAAAATGGTTACTATAGAGACATACCCACATGGTCAACACACTACTACATATTGAAAAATTTGTGATGACCACTTGTGACGAAAGTGCTCTTTCGTCGCAACATGTAAGAGAAAAAGTTCATTTTTTCTAAATCCACCCCATAATCGTCGCTATCTCGAAGCCAACAATTTGACTAAATTAGCATGGTCAAAGTTCATCGCAAGAGCGACGACTGTTGCTTTCCCGTCGCTCTTGCGACGGATTTTGACCATGCTAATTTACCTTAAAATTGACCGTTGAAAATGACCTAAACTTATTGTGACAACTTTAGTTTGTCCGTCACTCTTGCGATAAACTTTGACCATAATAATTGACCTTGAAATTGACCATTGAAAATGACCTAAAATACCTAGGTGGAAAATAAATATTTTTAGGTCACTATCATCGCAATTGCGATGATAGTGACCTAAAATTGGCCTATAAATATTTGATGAATTAAATATCTTGTGACAATCTTGCTATAAAAACGACGGTTCTGAAAGGGTATTTTTGTGCACAAAAATGTCGCATAATGTTGTTAGAGGTGGGGGAAAAAGTTAGCTTGTTATATTGGATCTAATAATGTAGATAAACATAATTCTCTCATAGGATCCATGGCCTGAAGTAATGATAGATATGTTCTAAATAACACAAAAATGCATAAGCACACCATAATCATGATAAACGAAATGGAAGAGATATGAGCTAAGGGATTTTACTTTGGGTGTAATAAAAAATGGTATTGGTGGAAAAAATGTTCCAAAAAAAATACTATTCACCTCAAGAATAATGACAAGGATGAAGAGGAACCTCAATAGGATTTGTGAGAATAGTTTGAGTGCTTATTAAATAATGAAGCAAAATTTGTTATAGTTGTATTGGTCAATGTAAGAATACAAAAAAATCGTTTGTTCCACAGTCTATGATTCATAGTTTGTTAAAAAAATTGATGCTTGTCTACCAAAAATGCAATTCTATCCTTTGTAGAGGATTGTGAACTTTTACTAGTACAAAGCCTATAGATGACACTTAATACTAGATAGACTTTGTAGTACACGAAGACCCGAAATTAATGAAAAACATGCATATTGCAAGCTTCCTCTTTCTCCATTGGATAGGGATAAGAGTCTCGGGCCTCCCCAACCATGTCCAAATCTAAAGGAATTTGATGAACATATTCTTTTTCTTTGTTTTCCATAGGCATTTAA
>ML801816.1:132787-147160 GCA_009831015.1 Picea engelmannii
TGTGACAGTGTTCTTCAAATTGGATTTGTCCATATGTGTTTTCTTTTTGAGTTGGTCTTTAGCACATAGAAAAGTATGTGTTTTCCTTGTTAACATGTTTTTTGGTTTGGATCTATTCTTGTGTGTTTTCTTTTTGTATGTGACATGGGTTTCATGTTGTTATGTCCCATGTTCAATCGTAGGTTTCTTTGATTCCTACAAAACTATTATTGTTTCCCTATAGTATTGGGGTTTAGGATGGCCTTGTGGGAGTTGAAAATGCAACACATGGGAGTTTGCAAAAAATAGAGGCGTTTTGTGTCATGTGGTTCCTCTTCCTTGACTAGAGGATGCCTCGTTGGGTTATCCTAGTCTAGTATTTATATTTTTCTATACCATTTCTAAAATTTATGGCATTGCTCAAGTTCAAGTGAGAATTTTTTGTTTAGGTTCTTTTTGCACAAATCCAACAAACGACAACCTTAATACTATTTTTTTCTTAGATCCATATGATAAATTTATCATGTCCTTAGTGTTTTCACATTTTTAATATGTCCTTAATATGTCCAAAATCAAGAGGGATATCACATTAAATTAGGTGGTTGACCACTAATATTGGTAATTGCACCCTAGTCTAACTGTGCATCCAAAACTAAAGATATAAAAATTTTATTTAGATGTGTGAATATGATGATGGACTACTAACTAACAACATGTGCACATGCAACTGAAGGTACAACCAAATAGGTACCTGTCAGATATTTCTTCGTCGAGTGAGGAAAGCTTAGGAAAAATAGATGCCGGAAACATGACTGCATCTAGTAGATATGATAAGAAAATAAGGACCAGAGGTGAAAAAGTCAATAAAATTTTGTAGATGCATGAAAGTTTTTCTTGCCGAAGGAGGATCATGCTCTTATGATGATGAGAGCATAAGAGACATAGATGTTCCACTCAGGTATAAACATCTGGTGAAGCAATGGGTATATAAGGAACTACCTCCTATAGATGTTGACTTCATTGTCAACAATAGGACATATCGCATTACACCATACTCCCTGCATGGCTTGGGGTTATTTTCCATGGATGGAATAATTGTAAAATACAATATAGTAACTGAATTGATGGACTATGTCAGACTGTGTTACAATTATAACGATTGGATGCGGCTGGTCTGGTACATACGAAGTATGCAGAGATATGCACTTGCAGCAAATTATGTACAACTAATAAACAAGGATAAAAATAAGGGAGAAACTATCTATATTGATGGAAGGCCTAACGCTTCCGACAATATCGCAGGGTTTATAAACAACACACGACCCAAGACAACAAACAAACAATCAAATTGCATATTTGAGGGACGTGAAGAGAATCGGGTAGTCTTGTGCGCAATAAAAAACATAGCTCCCAGGGAAGAGTTATTAGTGGATTACCATTTGAATCGAATAGAAACATTGACAAATAATGTGCAGGTTATTATGCAACACCTCTTTAACAAACCTCTACTTATTGCATTATATTTTTTTATTATCTTTAACATAGTTGTAAATATTATCTTTAACATTGTTTTTTCTTATCATTAACAATTTTTTAAATATTTGGGGGTTCTAATTATATTTTAATGTGGCAGGATGATCATGGAAAAGGGCCACCCGCAGAACATGTAAATGATTATCAATTTCCACTTTCATTTTACGTTGTTTTTATTTTTTTCTTATATAATTTTATTGAAATAACATTGCTTTTGCTGAAATTATATGTAGTCAACAAGCCATGTGGATCATGATTCCGCCGATGAGAAGGGGTTTTATTCTTGCGTTGATCCGATGCTCTTATTAAATATAACAAGGAACTTGTTAGCTTGTTAGATCAGAACAAACCTCAGACGTCAAAGAAAGGATCAAGCTCCTTATGTCACAACTTAACACATATAAGGTAATAACCATAATTTTTTTATTTTTAAAATGCAATCATATGTTCAATTATGATACTTTGTTCTTTAACTTTTACATTATCTCATGAAAAAACATTTTCTTTTTTATAAAGGAATATTTGGATCCTGTTCAGCCCGAGGTTGGTAGTAGTGGCACTATAGAGACGCTACAGAGTCCTGATGCAGATGGTCATACAATTTCTAGAGCACTATTTACTTCTCCATCCTCCACACCTCATTTAGATAAGAGCCATGACATGCACCAACATGCATCCACACCTCGATCAAAGTCTAGAGATTGTGGCATAGATGAGGATCATAGTGATGTGGTTGAGATGGTTGCTTTTCCTGGAGCTAGATGTGTGACAAGCACGAGGACCCTTCCATGCACATTTTTGGTTGACGATAATGGACTTCTATTAAAACAATCAAGACTCCCAGGTAGTTTTAATTCATATTTTAATCATTTAATGTTGTCCTCATACAGAAATCATCTAGATTATTAATTTTAAATTAATGATCATATCTTTAGTTGTGTAGGAAAAAACCTTTTTTATAGGCACGTAGAGAGAAAGGCCTTGTCTATTTTTGGGGAAACCTTACACATGAGGTGGAATTGCCAGAATTCCAACCTCAAAAAGGAACTTATGGATTATCTTGAAGGCCTCTTTGGTGTAGACATGTTCAATATAAAAGCGGTCACATCTGCAGTGGGTGAATATTTAAAATATACCCGAGATGTTTATAGATGAAGCTTGGCAAGAAATCCTAGGTATGAGCGTCCTCCCTCAATTCCAGAGAGGGAGTGGAAGGTGATCATTGATGATGCAAAAGAGAAGATTTTGAAAAAATCAGGAGAACAAATAACTGGTACACGAAGGTAAATTACAAATTTTTGAATTCAATAATAGCTTTATTTTACTTTAGATCTAAACAAAAGTGTGGTTATATATAATATACTTGAATATTTTGATGATAGGTTACCCGACACTTCGAAGGAAACCAAAGAAAGGATTGCAAAACATGGCCAACACAAGCTAGGCCAGGGCGGCTACTTGAGGTTATAGTCACGAATCGTAAGTACTTGAACATATTAAGAATATTATTTGTATCACCTTACAACTTTAAGGTAATTGCGGTGAAAAACGTTAAAAAACCATACCCTTATACAATGCAGGGTGACGACTTATGAACAAAAACCACGGAGGAAGACCTCCAACCTAGTTACAAGTACGGTTATAAATTCATGGTTGATCATAGGAAAAGCACTGGGAAGGCCCCAAGATCCAATTTGCGGGATAAGGTAAATAAAAGAAGTCCACATTAACCTTTCGTTACTTATAAAATACGCAAATGTTTGATATCGTCCATAATTTAATGTCTTACTTTGTTTTAATCATGGGAGCAACACTATCAACGAAACAATTAGTACTGAACAACATAGTGTTGATAGTGAAATTCTTCCAGAAGATCATGGTGCTCCCCAGTAGTCCCATCTCAGTGAGGTGCAACCCCAAGATGTTCTTGTGACTGAGGCCCACAACGATAAAATGTCTATATATTAATCATATACTTAATAATTTTGTACTTATAAATTTTGACGTTTCAATGGTAGAGAATGTCATATATGATCATCCTAGACCTAAAGATCAGGTGAACAGGCTGGAAGCCATTCCAACGGTGCCGACTAGAGGACCAGGTAAATAATTACATTGTAGAGTTTTTTTTTAATATTAATGAACTAGTTCAATGATATTTAAAAATTGGCCATATAAATTTAATATTTTTTATTTTTTTAGGTGATGGACCCTAACAACAGCATCCACGCCATGGGTACGAGACCATACGTACTCGGTGTGAAAGGAATGAAACAACATCATTTGCGGATGAGCACCCAGTAAACGAAGACATGGATGTGGATGATTTTCTTAAGAATTGGAAAGCAAGAAAGAAGACTAAAAGAAATCCATGATGTCATGTAATAATTTTATAAGACAGTTAGATGTACATTATATAACTGATAATATACACAAGGCTATTTCTATGGCTTGTATATATCTGTGAATGTAATTTTGTTATACACTTAATGACAAAGAGCATTACAATTCTTTTCATTGTGTCATGGACATGGTGTTGCTACACAACATTGCCTCAAAGCCTACTTATTCATTCCTCTATGATATGTACAATGATGTTGAACCTTCCACAAATCATTGCGAGTAGAAAAACAAATTTTAGTGGGGGAGGATGTAAGGTCCTAGCCTTGAATGGATTTAGGAACCTCTCTTACATGATCACCTTAGTGGTCATTGAATGTCAAGGATGGACATGATAGAATTTTGGTGGCTAGAAGAGTTTGTTTTGGGAACCCTTTCATGATGGAAAGGTGCACCATGGATATATAGGGAACCCTTTTCTCATATTGGGCACAACACAAACCTTGGAATCTCACACCAATTAGATGCATGAAGAGAAGCTTGGAAGGGAACTTGGAAAGAGAAGGGAAAATGGGGGTTAATGTAGGTGACCTAGTATTATCTACAAGCATGATGCATGGCATACAATATTAAGATAGAGATATTGAATAGCATGGGTGCTTGGGCTACATGCATACATAAGTAGTTGGGTGGTCCATGTTTGGGGGTTGTTGTTATCCACAATTTTGGTCATCATGATGATCTTATGATGATGGAAAATCAAGCTCTTCACTAAGAACACTTTCCTGAGAAAAGTTACCTTGTCTGCTTCCAAAAATCATGCTTTTAAAGGAGGTTCACAGGCTACTTGTATATTTTCCTACGAGAATGCCTGATTCTCGCAGGCTGCATTAAGCTAGGGTGTGAGGGGTTCACACTGTACCTAACTATCAGGGTGCGAACATCTTCTAAAGGGAGAAAAAGATGAAGTTCTCGAGCCTTCTAGAAGGGAATCTTCCAGAAGGGTGAGTTGGCATTCGAATGGTTATCTAAGAACTGGCTTTCCTGATATCTTGGGATCACTTCCTATCCAAGTAACTAATCCATTCTCTCTTATAAATTGAGAGGAATGCTCATGGAAAGGGTTAAGCAACAAGCTAGTAAGATATTTATTGGAGAATTAGTGCAATATTGTATGAAGGACTGATGCTACAGCAGCTAGAGACACCAGCAAGGTTATCAAAAGTGGTTGATCTTCTTCATGCATGAGCAAGTGTGTGTGTTAGAGCTAGGAGCCATCAAAAGGAGATCTACAACATCAAGGCTTAGGTTGTAAGTTTCACTTTCTATCAATTTAATATAGCAATATGTCCCTTTCCCATAAAGATGATGTCACTTTATTACATAACTCCTTGATCATATGTATAGATTAGCTATTGAATATATTGAATTGTCTTCACTTCTATTGGTTTGTACTATTGTGGTCTTGACGGTGCAAGAGCATTGGAGCGAAATTGGTACAATAGAGACCCAAGGAAGCATTCATAAGGTATGTACATGACCCTTGCTTTTTAGTTCATTCAATAGTATAAATCTAGGGAAAGAGTATTATTCTGTCTTGCTTTGTTCTAGATCCAGGTGGATCTAGGGAGATTGGTTTGTGTCCGCACTTACGGATTAATCCTGAAACAAAATTGGCGAATCCACTGGGGACCTACCCCATTTTTTGGTGGTTTTTGTATTTTTCTGTGGCCATTTTATCTGGTTCCATTTTTCTCTTGTTTTATCAGTCTCTGAGTCCTCAGGATATCCCGAGGGACCTTCTAGGTCTATAAGCCTCTGTCACTTTTTCTTTGATTTTCAATTTTTTTTATCATCTTCAAGAGTTCTCGCACTGTGTCTAACTATAGCCTGTGAGAACCAGTCAGGTTCGCACCCTGCATATAGGGTCCAATGCGAACACCTCACACCTTGCTTCAAGGTGGCCTGCGAGAATCCTATCTTCTCGCACTGTGTTATACTGCTTGCCTGCGAGCAAGATTTTTGAAAATTTTGAATTTGACTTTTGACTTTTTCAACTACTTAGATCTGTTGAATTACATCTTTTTGGCTTATTGGATCATTGATTTACACATCTCTTGCTTTAGTTTGCTTGCTTGAACAGATTTAGGGTTTCAAGGTTTTTTCTTTCCCTTTGTAGCTTGACTTTCATTTCTTGGCTCTTATTGGAAATTCATTCTCTCTGACTCCTGGAGTTGAGTGTATCTGGCTGGCTCAGAACCAGTGATTGGTTGAGAGTTAAGTGCTTGGTGTTTCTCCTTTGCTTGTTGGTTCAAAAGAATGTTTTTGCATTGAGAAGACTCATTAGTTTGCCTTTTGTTTTTACTTTCATTGAAAGAATTGATTGGGTTGTTCTTGCTTGATGATTTGATTTTCTTTTCTCGTTAATCAGAGTTCTTTTTGGAAAGTGAACAACTAGTTTTCTTTCAAAATATTGTTTTTGTATTTCCGAAAATATTGAAAATCAAATTTTTGAGTTTATTGAAGTATTTGAAAAAGACATATAGAAATTTCTCATTGATAAATGGTTGTTTTCATTGACATCTGAAAGGAAATTGTGCATTGCATGATAATATTGAGTTGATTTGGAAAATTTCCTCTCTCTCCCATAGCTAGGATTCATGGAATGAAAAGAGTCATATTTCATTATTATCCTTGCATTACTTGGGTCAGAGTCATACAACATGAGTTTCACTTATGTTACCTTTGAGTAAACAACATATTTTAAAAACATTGTGTAATCTTAAAATCTATCTAGTAAACTCTTTTCTAGGGATCTTTTACACCAACATTTAGCTAGGCTAGTGCTTTGGAGTAGGAAGAGACATACACTCTCCAAAAGATCATAAACACACAATAGCATCTTGAGTTAGGGAGTGTTAAATTCCATTTGCAACATACTGTCCTGGGACACCCTTCTAACACAAGGGTCAAGCACTAGGTCGCATTGGTGTTGGCAGAGTTACTAACCCTGCTTTGTTGACATCAGTGTAGATATTGCATGTATTACAGGGATCACTCCGAGGTATACCCACAAGGATGAGTGGAAGCCTTTGAGTTGATTTCGGGCTAGATACTCTGCCCTTGCGTGTGGATCAAGCTGACAATTGTTCCCCTAGGTTTTACTGTTGTTTGTGGTGACCTTAGTGGCCTATCTCTCTAGGTTCTTACAAAAGGTGACTGTGAAGGGGAAAGTCTTTACGATACCTAGAATTGATGTTGGCCAGACTCACTTGGGCTCCTTGGAGGGTATACCCATGATTATGTGTGGGATCTTGCACCAGGGTGTAAGTCCGTTAAGCAGGTCGTCAGCATAACTTTTCCACCCTAGCCCTGCCCCTTCTCGTCTCGTTGTTGCGACGTTGGATTTCATCACCAACTAGTGGCTTCGAAATTAGAAGGTATTGTTTTCTTGGTGATTGCTTCCTAGATTTTCTTTACTAGTGTGTGTTGTTTCTCGAAGTTGACCATAGGATTTTCTTAGCAGAGCTTGTTACTTGTTTACAATTTCTCCCCCACGACGTTCACGTAGGATGCAAGGTTTATCTTCAAAACATCCGGACATTTCACAGCCCTTACCTACGACGACACCTGAGGGTACCCCTGAAGGTTCCCCTCATCAAAGTGAAGTCCAAGACGTTTCTACACCGCCTCCACGGGTAGAACACACTGATTCTCTAGAATATTTTCGAATTACCAATACTAGAGAGGACTATCGCATTCATCGCGGTGAACGACCTTTTGTGCAATTATATCCTTTCGAAGAAGTAGTTGTTACATCTTCTAAATCAACTATTGGGCCTTCAGCTGGTGTAGTAGGCCAAGATCCTTTGTGGTCGGGTGATTTTCGACGAGTCTTTTTCGGTACTGAGTCACCTCCAGTTTACGAAATCAACCCTCCAGTATCTCCTGAGACTGAAACTACACCTGTAGCGACCACTTACCATTTTGTTCTTCCTCCCAAGATGGCCCATCTCACAAATACTATGAGTGTCCAAACTGGAATTCCTGTGACTACCCTTGCTCCTATCAATACCCAGAGAATACCTCATGTTATCCCGACATTACCTCCTGGTTAACATGCATTGAATGCCTTGTTGAATGCTTCTAATCGAACACCTCCGCAAACCCCAGCTGGTTCTCCAGGTATTCCCGCTTTTATCCCGACACTCCCTCCATTTCCTCCTGGCAATCCTAATCCTAGTGGAACTATTTCGACGGTTGCACCCAACTTGCAGGTTCCTGTTGGTGGACAGGGTGGTACAGTTCCTTTTCCTTTTCCTTTTCCTTTTCTCGGACACAACATGGTTACTACACAACCTACGGTTGGTACACAAATTCCGAGTGGAACTATACCTACTGTAGGGGGACCAACATCACCTTTTGGACAAAACATACCTCCTGACTTAGCCCAGTATTGGAATCAACTTCTACGAAACTTTCCTCAAATTGTTGGGGGGAAGCAAACTGTCCCTACTGTAGGCCAACCTTATCCGGGTATAACTAATCCTATTTGGGGTTCGGGTCAGACTACTCAACCTTAGTTCCCTACTCAAACTCAAGTTCATAATCCTTGGGGTTACTATCCTATCCAGCCACCACTGAATCAGCCAGGGCCTTCCCTCTATGGGTATACTGCATACGGTCCTACTGGTTTGCCGACAGGGCTTCCACCCCAAAGTCACCAGTACCCACAAGTGAATTGGCACTTGCCTTTTCTTGCTACCTTGGATTTGCCAGATTTGTCTAGGATTCTCAATGATCCTATTTGTCACTCTCCCCAATGGCCTGCTATTCCTGCTAAGCTTCTATCGGATATTCCAAAATTCGATGGCAAGGCGGGAGAGGACCCAAATAATCTTTTCATGACTTTTCATTTATGGTGTTCGTCCAACTCGTTGATGGATGACTCCATTCGTCTACGTCTTTTTCAAAGAACCCTTACTGGTGCTGCTGCGAAGTGGTATATTGAATTGCCACGAGGTTTCTTTTTCGATTTCAACACCCTAGCTATGGATTTTCTCACACACTACCAGTTACCGATCCGTTATGATACTGGGACTGAGATATTGACTTCTTTCAAGCAAACTAAAGGCACTCATATTTTGGATCATATCCATGAGTGGCTAAGGAGACAATGTCTCATTAAACTTGAACTCCCTGATCAGTTACTGGCAGAATGGTTTATGAAATCTTTTGTGAACGAAACTGGTAAAGAAATTGCTATGGGTGGTGTTGTTACAGAGGAGCAGGCTATCAGTCGTGCTCAATATATTGATCTCGTTTATTCGCAAACGGAAACACTTTACAACTTGCTACCTAAACTACCTCGTCCCGGTACTTCCAGCACTTCAACTACTCCAGCTACCTCGCATGCAGCTGATGGTGTGATTGGTACTACTCAGACCCACTCACACTCTATTTCAAGTACAACCCCTAAATCCACATCTTCTAATGTTCAAAATGCTCCGTCTCCTTCTCCTCCCGCCGGTAAAACTTCTGAAGTGAACGTTGTTCAATCTACGCCGACCAGTAAAAATAAATCAAAGAAAGGGAGAGGCAAGAATAAGGAGAGTAAAAATAATAATCAAAATGAGAGAACTAAAACCCCTCCTGTTGACGACCGGGATAAGTGAAAACCGTGTTACCCTTGCCTTATCTGTGGTGACGATCACTACACGAAGGATTGTCGTAGACATGCCGAAGTTAATAAGTTCCTTCAAGGAACGTCGAAACCCTCTACGCCGACAGTCTTGTCCCACCCCTTCCCGTCTCAGAAACATGCCTCATTGGTCATCCATGACTAACCCTCTACTTCTATGACATCATATGTTTTGATGTGTACCGGTGATTCTACGAAAGACAATGTTGCAGTTACCACTAGAGCAAAAGACCATACTTCATCTAAAGAGAAGGTTGACGATTTACCTCCTACTTTGGTACAACCCTCTCCACCGACTCCACCCACCAACGGTCCTCTTCATCTCGAACGACCGAACCTTGATACAGTTATACGACCACCCCCGAAAGGTGTCATTAAGAAATCGACATTCAATCCTCACGCTCGTGCTACCCAGAACTACAACATTGTCGAAGATCTGGCCCAAGCACCTTCAGCGATGTCTGCCCTTGAAGTCCTTCAGTCTTGTCCCGCACAACGAAGGGCTCTGTTGAAAGAAATAGGTGGAATTGATCCTACAGATATGAATCTCATAGTCTTTGACTTGGAAGATCATATTCCAAGGTTACCCCCACAGCTTGCGTTTCAAATACAAGTTGTTGTCACCAACAGGAGCATTTTTCGAACTGTTATTGATGAGGGTGCCTCTACGTGTGTAATGTATTTTACTTGTTGGAAAGCCATTGGATCTCCTCCTTTAAATGAATCACAAAATACTTTGAGAGCCTTCAATGGCTCTGGTTTTAAGCCTTACGGTGTTCTTCCATCGTTGCCTGTTACTCTCGAAGGTAAGACAGTCCAAGTGGAAGTGGAAGTTTTCGATGCTCCCCTGGATTATAATATTCTACTTGGTCGTAGTTGGGTAGATTCCATGCATGTTGTTGTGTCAACACTTTTCCATGTGGTCTATTTTCCTCATCAAGGAAAGGTCGTCACGGTTGATCATCTTGCCTTCTTTAATTCCGATACTCGCACTGGCAACATGTCGTTTATAGCTAAAACCCCACCGGGCTACGAGAATGTTGGAGTCGGTATTTTAAAAGACTCTTCATTAATGGGTACTTTCCCCATACCACCACCACCCGATATTCCATGCTCGTCAATTTCTTCCATTAATATGATCTCTACTGTACCTCATGAACTTCCTATGTCTACCGACCCTTGGATAGTCCCTGACCCTGGAGATCATACTCGTTTTGGCGACGTCATGCCGTTAAGTCCGGTTGAGTCTTCTTATCATGCGATTCAATCGGCAATACCTTCTACACCCTCTGTTGATGAGTTGTCTCTTGATCCTTTCCGTTTCATCTTTCCCACTGACGAGATGGTCATGTCCATCATGGCCGACACACCTTGGGACGATGGCCATCATCATTCCATACTGTTTCTGGAACAACACACCCTCGAGAATTACCAACGGATCTCGACTCCGTCGACCGTTGTTGTCATATCGATCGTTCCCGGATCTACACGTGATGTGTTTGCGGAAGGGAACCTCAGTAATATTTCTCCCATGATACCCATTGATATTTCGGTTAAACCTGGGATAGTTGAAAATGTTCATATTGGAGCTTCGTGTTCTCCTGAAGAAATTGTCACTTATACTTCCTTGTTTAAAGAATTTCGCAATATCTTTGCCTGGAGTTACGAAGAGATGCCAGGTATCGACCCGGCTATTGTTGTGCATGAAATTAAGACATACCCCAGAGCTAAACCAGTCCGGCAGCGCCTCTGTCCTGTCCATCCACGCAAAGCGGCAACAATCAAGCTTGAGGTTGAAAAACGTCTCAAAGCCGGTTTTATTTATCCCGTGGCTCTGACAGAATGGGTTTCCAACCCTGTACCGATTGATAAGAAAGGTGGTAGTATTCGTGTTTGTGTTGATTATCTAGATATTAACAAATCCTATCCCAAGGACAACTTTCCAACCCCTTTCGTTGACCAGATCGTTGATGACTGTGCCGGTAGTGAAATCTTTTCTCTCATGGATGGATTTTCCGGCTATAATCAAATTAACATCGCTCCTGAGGACCAACATAAAACTTATTTTATTTGTCCTTGGGGTACTTTCACCTATAGAAAACTTCCCTTCATCCTTAAGAACGCAGGTGAAACGTTTCAACGTGCTATGTCTTATGCGTTTCACGATATAAAGCATATCGTTCAACCTTATTTGGACAACTTGCCATCTCAGTCTTTACACCGAGTCGATCACCCTAATCATCTCTGAGCAATTTTCGTTCGTTGTCGGTTCTATCGCATTCGCCTGAATCCTCATAAATGTGTTTTTTGCGTAGAGTCCGGTCGTCACCTCAGTTTCATTGTTTCAAGTCAAGGGATCCGGGTAGATCCTATTATGGTTGAGGCGATTCTTAATCTCCCTCCTCCTTCTTCACTGCGCCAGTTACAGAGTTTGCAGGGGAAAGAAAACTTTCTTCGTCGTTTCATCCCTAATTACGCCGAGATTACTTGTGGTTTTACATGTCTTCTAAAGAAAGGTTCAGAGTTTGTTTGGGATAAGGTTGCCAACAACGCTTTTGAAGCTTTGAAGCTATCCCTCACGAAATCTCCACTTCTTTTCCCTCCTGATTATAGTCAGGATTACTTTCTTTATCTAGCTGCTTCTGAGTATACTATCGGCATGGTTCTCGTTCAGGAGGATGATATACACAATGAACATGTTATATATTACTTGAGTCGAAGTCTCTCTCCCACTGAAATCAAGTACTAACATGTTGAAAAGTTGGCTCTGGTTGTTGTTCAAGCGGTTCAACGTTTTCGTCATTATATTCTCTCCAGGAAAACTACAGTGATTTCACATTGTAACCCCATGCAACATATTTTGACACGTCAATTGCTGGGGGGGCAAGTACTCCAAGTGGATTGTCATTCTTCAGGAGTTTGACTTGGAATTCGATCGTGCCAGGTCGAAGAAATCCTTAGTTTTTGCTGAGTTAATTTGTGATTTTCCCCACTCTGCCACGAAAAGTGTAGCAGTCGATTCGTTACCTGACGAATCACTTTTCCTCATCAGTACTGATGATATTTGGTACGGAGATATCATTATGTATCTCCAAACTCAAACTTTCCAGCCTGCCTTGTCTAGCGCCGAACGTCGTCGTATTCGTTATCAAGCACGTCAATATATTATCCTCGGTGATACTCTTTACCGTCGAGGCATTGACTCTGTCTTTCGGCGTTGTTTGAATTTTGATGACGCTGAGAAAGCTTTGAATGACTGCCATTCAGGAGCATGTGGTGGTCATATGTCTATGTATGCTACTGCCCAGAAAATCTTGCATGCAGGATATTTTTGGCCTTCCTTGTTCAATGACTGCATTACTGTTGTTCAGAAGTGTCATGCCTGCCAGACCTACAATCAAAAGATTCAGTCGCATCCTTCTCCACTTCATCCTGTGGTCTCAGTTGGTCCTTGTGCAAAATGGGGCATTGATTTCATGACATGTCACCCTCACTCGGTCGGGGGGCATGGTTATATTATTGTAGCTGTTGATTATTTTACAAAGTGGGCCGAGGCAATGCCAACATTCGATAACACTGGAAAGACTGCAACATTATTTCTTTTCAACCATGTCATAGCACGTTTTGGTGTTCCTCAGGCTATCATTACTGATCACAGTAGTCATTTTAGGAATTATATGATGTCTGAACTTACAGATAAGTTGGGTCTTCGTCACGATAGCTCAACACCCTATTATCTGCAGGCTAATGGCCAGGTCGAAGCAATCAATAAGGTTCTCATAACTATGATTCGACGGATGATAGGAATCCACAAAACCAGCTAGCACACGATGTTATTTTCGGCATTGTGGGCATATCGGACATCTGTTAAATCTGCCACGGGATTTACACCCTTTCGTTTAGTTTATGGCATGAAATCCATTCTACCAATAGAATGCAAAATACCTTCTTTGAAACTAGCGGTAGAACTCTTACCCAATACTTCTGCTGAAGAGGAACGTCTATTGTATCTGATGCGACTAGACGAGACTCGCTGTGAAGCTATGCTTGTAATAGAATCCCAGAAGAAACGTGTTAAGGCACGATATGACAAGCATGTCAAACCTCGTGTCTTCTCTGAAGGAGATCTTGTTCTTTTATATGAACAAGATAAAGATGTCCTTGGAGTTGGTAAATTCGAACCAATGTGGTGTGGCCCTTACATTTTTCATAGAGTGTTGGAAAAAGGGGCGTATGAGCTGGTTGATTATGATGGTATGCCTTTGAGTGAACCCAGAAATGGGTTATAATTGAAGAAGTACTATGCATGAGTTATTTGTGCAAGAGTACTTGTATTTTTATGTATCATACTGTGTGTGTGTTACTTTGGTTTTCTTTTGACGTTATCTGGTCTCTGCCCTTACGTGAGGTTGTGTTTGATTTACAGATGTCAGAGTATTTGCTACCTTATATTGGCTTCGCTGATGGTGCTAGCCGTAGTACTCGGAACCTAGCTTCCGCTGCATGGGCAATCTATGCCCCAACAAACGAGCTTATATCTTTACGAGGTGTATGTCTTGGTCGAGCAACCAACAACATCGCAGAGTATAGCGCCGTTATCAAATTATTGGTTGATGCTATCTCTCCTGGAATTTGTCACTTGGTTGTGCGACTTGACTCGCAGCTTGTAGTACTACATGTTGTTGGGTATTCTACCCTACGGACTAATAAGCTAGGGCTCTAAACTTATACGCAGAAAATGACCCTTAAGATTTAACTTTTAACCTTCTACCCAAAATCTCAACCCCTTTTCGAGCAAACAATGGAAGGATTAACTCACC
>ML801816.1:160516-220531 GCA_009831015.1 Picea engelmannii
TGACAGACCCGTGATGGGACCGAACCACTCCTTCTTAGGGTTCGTTAAAAATACTCCGAGGGACTCGTCCGAAGGATGAGCTTATATCAACAAGCATATGTGATCCTCTTCAAGCTTGCGTAAAAATAAAGAGGTACTTTCCATAAATGGTGGGGGAAATTTGGGAAAGGGATATGTTTTCATCTTTGTATTGATTGGTAGTAAGTGTCGCTCTTGAACATGACACCCCCTATTCATCATTTGAAGCCAGTTTGGTAAATCCATTTATCTCTCTTTCGATTTGATAACAAGGTCCTTCCATGTGTCGTATTTGAGTCAATGCTGCCAAATCATTGGTCGTGTCATTCATATGTTCAAGAGAAGTTCATCCGAAACCTATATTGAGTTGGCCATATGCAGTTATCCATTCTCTTCGTGTCGGCCTTCCCTATGTCCGGTCCAATTGCCACATGCTCTGTTCCACCTTCAAACTCTGTTACTCATTTCGTGTCATTGATGGGGGATTCATTAAGGCCCTCCTGTGACGAGTTTTGTTCCATCGACTTCAGCACATTATCTAGAATCAAGACTTAGAAATTATTTAGTACCTTGAAGCTTGCATGCCTCAATGGCAAGTTTCTTGCTTTCGACAGTGGGTTTATATCATTGACCCCTGATCGAAAGATTTCGTCGGGTTTTCGACATCAACTCATTTATTCACACTCGATGGATTGTACTATAGTACCTTGGGAGTCATTGACATCAATGGTGATTTCCCTTGCACTTGTTAATGGTTGCATCAATGACCGGTAATCAAGTGGTTTCTGCCATGTTCGACTTCAACACATGTAATCACATGGTTAGATTCATACTTTGGGCAATGAGATTGAAGACCCTAGATATTATCTTTGTGATCCAGGTTGTGATGGAGTATGTATAATTTGTGACACATAGATCCACTATGTATGTTTCGTGTCTATGTAGTTTTGATTGAAGTTTTGTTACACAGATCCACAATGTATTCCGGTGGCTGTGCTATATTTTGATGGCATGGATCCACAGTGTATGATTGGTGGCCATGACCTTCGTTTATAATTTCATCAGACTGTGATTTGAGTATGGGAATGCCTACCTCAGAAATTGATATACATGATATTCTGTCGATGCTTGGATGTTTGCAGGTTTCCGATTAGATGTGCTCTTGGTTCTTGACACACACATGCAACTTACAAAGTCTATCGACTATCACTGGTTCCACTCTCAGACTTTGGGGGGCATTCTGTTATCCACAATTTTGGTCATCGTGATGATCTTATGATGATGGAAAATCAAGCTCTTCACTGAGAACACTTTCCTGAGAAAAGTTACCTTTGTCTGCTTCCAAAAATCATGCTTTTAAAGGAGGTTCGCAGGCTACTTGTATATTTGCCTGCGAGAATGCCTGATTCTCGCAGGCTGCATTAAGCTAGGGTGTGAGGGGTTTGCACTGTACCTAACTATCAGGGTGCGAACATCTTCTAAAGGGAGAAAAATATGAAGTTCTCGAGCCTTCTAGAAGGGAATCTTCCAGAAGGGTGAGTTGGCATTCAAATGGTTATCTAAGAACTGGCTTTCCTGATATCTTGGGATCACTTCCTATCCAAGTAACTAATCCATTCTCTCTTATAAATTGAGAGGAATGCTCATGGAAAGGGTTAAGCAACAAGCTAGTAAGAGATTTATTGGAGAATTAGTGCAATATTGTATGAAGGACTGATGCTACAACAACTAGAGACACCAACAAGGTTATCAAAAGTGGTTGATCTTCTTCATGCATGATTAAGTGTGTGTGTCAGAGCTAGGAGCCATCGAAAGGAGATCTACAACATCAAGGCTCAGGTTGTAAGTTTAACTTTCTATCAATTTAATACAGTAATATGTCCCTTTCCCATAAAGATGATGTCACTTTATTACATAACTCCTTGATCATATGTATAGATTAGCTATTGAATATATTGAATTGTCTTCACTTTGATTGGTTTGTACTGTTGTGGTCTTGACAATGCAAGAGCATTGGAGCGAAATTGGTACAACAGAGACCCAAGGAAGCATTCATAAGGTATGTACATGACCCTTGCTTTTTAGTTCATTCAATAGTATAAATCTAGGGAAAGAGTATTATTCTGTCTTGTTTTTTTCTAGATCCAGGTGGATCTAGGGAGATCAGTTTGTGTCCTCACTTACAGATTAATCCTGAAACAGTTGTGGTGGATAGTAGAGGTGACTTCATGCATAAGGATTCATGGAGAAAAATTGTGGGGTGGAATCATTAGGAACACATCTATTGAGCATGTATCCATTCAGCACACATACATTGGATGCACTTGGGGACAATTGGATGCACTTGGGCACAATTGGACACACTTGGATGCACTTGGAGGCACTCGGAAACACTACTATATGTACTTGTTGGACACAAATGGTTAGAAAACAATAAACCAAAAGAAAGAAATTGATGGATGGAAATTGAGTCCACCTTAGAGTGAAAGGGCATGGAAGTGCAATGAAGTCTCATATAAAAAGAGGATTCCTCAAAAGTTATAAGGCATAAGTGATTGATCATTCACCAAGAGTGCAAAGGAATTTTATGATTGTTCCAATTTTAGGGTTAGGCATAGAAGGGTGAAATGCATTGGTTGAGTGAGAAGAAGAATAAAATAGGACCTATAGGAGGCATGCATGCGTTTTCTTTAGGGGTTGGATTATGCAAGTATGTTGGGTAGTAGGAAAAAGGTAATATTTCCTTAGACTCATTATACATATATAATAGAGTTGTGGGTAGAAGGATGCAACTCTATTGTTGTATATTTGTAATGTTATTCATATAAATAAAGTAAATCCACCTATCTTGGGTTCCATGTATACATGTGTGTTCTCAACTCTTTATGATTGTTGGATGTTACTATTCTTTGATTTGATTTGTGTTGGCTAAGTATAAGGATTGTTGGAATTTTTTATGGGCCATAGTTGGATGTGTTCCTACGATTGAATGAACTTGGTTGAGTAGGACTTAGATGAATTTGATATGTTGTAGCTTAATATGAAGTTATGTGTAGAACTTAAGTGATGAGAAATAGTTTGGTTGTAGTAGGTTCATGTTGGCTAAGCCTTTGCAACTGAGGCAATGTAATGCCACACATCCTCATGTTTTGAAAAAAAATTAATAGGAACTGAAGTTTACAAACAATTATTTTTGTAGACTATAGGTCCATGAAAATGGACCTCTAGATCCTCATTAAACCCAACAAATTATTGAGATTTATTTCCATGACATAACATGCAAGTTTAACAATTAATACATGCATAAACAGTAACCCAAAAAACTTGTTCCCAATTATATAGACTAGAAGTCAATATTATGCCCATATTACTGGTGTACATGCACATTTTCCATATTTTCCTATTGTTCATAGGGACTATTATTTATAGCACGTCTAACTTTAGAAAGTATCTATTTATAGTAGGTCTATTTTTAGTAGGTGGAAGTGACAAGGATAAAAGTGCACTTCACCTTGAATATTCCTTCTTCCATGGGAATATTTTCCTTCTATACAAGTGTGCATTTCCACTAGAGTTTAGTTCATCATGAATGAGTTGAATGCATGCATGCGGTGTCAGTTCTATTATTAGTCACTTCAATCATGGAGTTTAGTTCAACATGCATGGGTTTTTACTTGTTCTTGTTTAACTCTATTATTAGACAACTAACTCCACTTACTACTAGTCTTATTTTTGGAAGTTCTAATTCCAACAATATCCAACTCCATTTATAACTAGCCAACTCCATTTTTGGCTAGTTAACTCCACTTGCTGCCAGTTAATTTTGGAGTCATGTGTGCATGCACAAGGAAGCCCTAACCCTAGTGTGCACTTCTTCTCTCATGGAGATTTCTATATATATTTATCAATCTCTCATTGTAAAACAATTCATTCTAATGAATCCATCTGTCTTCTTTATTTTTGGTCTCATGCTTGCAAGCGTCCTTTCTTCTTAGCAACTAGATTATTGTGCTTATCAATTTAGTTTCTTGATTTCATCTATATTCTTGTGTTATAATTTTTACATGGTATGAGAGCTTAGGAGGATCTTGTAAGAATAACATAATATTTAATTTTAAAAGCATAGGTTGAGTTTGTAAGGATAAAAAATAATTTTCTTTGCAGGTGATAAAGGAGAAGCACATATTTATTTGTAGGTGACATAGGATTGAATATCACATAGAGAACATACCATCCCATGTCAGTGATCAACACACCATTACTTTGAATGGAAGAGAAAAATGTAGCTTTTACTAAGAAGCAAAATTATCGATAGGATTACAATGGGAACTGATTACAAAATTATGCAGTTGAGAAAGAAAAGTATTTCAACAGGATGGGTGAAGCATGTGGGATGTTATTCTTTTCAATATATCCAGATCTACTTTTCCACATAGAATCTACTTCCATACCAAACAAAGTATGGACCACATTGAAGAGTCTATTTTGGAAACAACATGAACTACAAGGACACATTTTGGAGAATAAACTCATCTAAATGAGCCCAAGAAGTTTCGACACTATACAAGACTTCTTCACCAAGTATAAGTTTTAATTTTTGTGATATCTCTTGGGAGTGAAGGGAACAACTACATAGAAGCTAACATAACTAGGATTCTCTTTTGAGGGGAGTTTTCTTCCCATTGGGTTTTCCCTCTTTACCTCATATTTTGTTTCGATAGTTATTTTGTACATGGGTACCTAACATGGCTACATATTAGACACACAAAGTAAAACTATGTTAGGTTTTATTGCAACTCAATGTTTCAATCCCAAAGCTAGGATCATCCCCACTATCCCTAGTGGTAGCCAATTTATACATGGATTTTTTTGAGAAACAACCAATTGATTCTTATCCTATAATTATTTTTTTTTGTAAGAGATATGTCGATGATACATATGTTTTTTTTTCACATGGAAGAGAGAGCCTAATTGGTTTCTTCAATAATCTAAATAGCTAGTCAGAAAGAATAAAATTTACTATGGAATTAGAAGAAAACAAAATCATACCTTTTCTAGATGTATTCATATCCAAGAAGAATAATGTCTTGTTATATAATTAGGTCCATCGAAAGAAAACAAATACATACCAATATATGCATGCAAACTCTCACCACCACCCTGCAAAAAAACTGTGGGTCATCAGCACACTAGTCACTTGGGTAGTCATAATATTTGATGTTGAGAACATTGAAAAATAATTGAAAGACCCATAAAATTTGTTCAAAATGAATGGATATAATGAAAAAGATTTTAACATGGAAGTCTTAAAGGAAATAAGTGGGAAAAGTTTTCAAAAATACTTTCTATACAAATTTGCAGAGGATGCCACAACATGAGCCCTGATGGATGAACTGTTCACTGCTACTATGGGCCCTAAAGAGAAAGTGAAGGATTTTAACCAAATATTTACCATGATCATGAATAAATTCCAACCAGAGGATAAAGTTTCAAAAGAGTTATAGATTGAATTATATGAAAATTTTCTACCAACTTCCATCTCCATGTTTGTCAAGAGAGATGACAAAATCACCTTAGCTGAAAACTTTGAAGAGAATAAAACCATTGAGTTTCATATGAAAGGATGCAAAGAGAGCCAAATATCTTTAGCAAGGTAGGAAACTCAACAAACACCTAAAAGGGTACTCTTGTTGACCATACCAACTGGTAAAAAAGTCGAGCAAAACACAAAAAATTATGGTGTCAATATGGAAATTTTGCAAAGGATGATCAAGAAATTGTCAAACGAAATTGTAGATATGAAAAGGAATGAAAGTGAAGGTGTCTCTAATAAAAGTCCTTATAGGCCCTTTTTCAAGAGACCACCACCTTTTAAGGCCATAAAACCTACCCTATCAAATATAAACATTGACTTGGGAGATGTGGCCTCTGATTCTTTTTGCACCTATCACCAAGAGAACCAATTTGAAAAGGATTGTCCACAATGAGTGAACACCATGAATTTGATGACCAATAATTTCTTAGATGGGTATGCCCTGATAAAATAAGAAAATATCCCAACCTCCAAAAGTACAGATGATGAAGGTAATGAGCCACTGGAAGAAACAACGATGGTGTTATGGGATATAAACTATATGACGCCTGAAAGTGATCTCACTGAAGAAGAAGAGTTGTAGTGAGATTTTAGAAGTAAAAACAAAAGGAGAAAGGGCCCTATTCCTCAAAATAACCCTATCATAGCTCATGCCCCTAAAAAACCTAATAGTTCATTTCCCTTGGCCAAACCAGCTCCCATACTCAACTCTTCCCCTAAATTTGCAACACAAGAAACATCAACATCGGAGTACAATGTGATAGAGGATTTAATAAAAATGAAAGACAACATTTTTGTTATGGACCTGTGCAGGATTCCTTAGAATAAAATCTTATTACTACAAGCTTGAAAGGAAGGGGATAACCACACACTAAACCTCAATACAAATGTGAACATAAAACTTCAGGGTAAACTAGAAAATCAAATGTAAACTCAACATCTATACATAGAAAATCTAAATTGTACATCCCTCCTTTCTTACTGACATTTGAATTTTTCAACAGAAGTTTACACAATTGTTTAGTGGACTCTAGGGAATTATCAAATGCCATACCTTATTTTGTGTGTAAAAAACTAAATGCAACCCATGCCAAGAGTCATATACACATTATACAATTGGATAGAACTAAGGTCAAGGTCATTGGTGAAATTAAGGATGTCATGATTCAAATCAATTCTAAACCAAAGGTTCACCAATTAATTGAAATTATAGCTGTATATATCCCAAAATCTTATGGGATGTTGCTAAGCTGAGACTGGCCATATAAATTACATGGATATTTAAATATCGACTGGTCTCACCTATGGTTACCATGGAAGGGGAAACCAAACGTGATCGGTATTGACAAAGAAAAATACTTGAAACACACTTTCACTGATTTAGAAGCCCAAAATGAACCTTTTTCAACTATGTTTCCTATATTAGGAAACTACTTTTGTGATTCGTATTTTGGGAATTTCCCAACTTGCATATCTAAGATCTTGTTTTCACAAAAGTCACAACTTCTACTACAAGAAATCCCAACAATAACTGAAGAGTTAAATAATCCATACCATTGCTTCCCAATTAATATCTTAGAAAACAAAACTGAAACTCCAAGTATAGACACCAACAAAAGGGTGCCTAACTTTCAATCTGATATTTGGACACTTTTTTTATGGATCCAAATCACAAGAAGGAGCTAGTGCTAGTTGTATTTTTATTGACCCATCTGGTAGACGTATATTTTGATCATGTAGGATGGAATTTGAGTGTACTATTAATACCGTTGAATACAAGGCTTTGGTCCAAGGACTTAAAAAACCCATTGACCTGAACATCAAAGAACAAGTTGTCTTTGGAGACTCATAAAAATTTTCCAGACACGTAAAACATACCAAACACTACAAATCACCACATTTAATAAATCACTAACAAGAGGTACATAGGATAATGGATAATTTTCAAGCATTCAACATCATTTCCATTCCTTGATTCAAGAATGTACTTGTTGATTCTCTTGCCACATCAGCCTCAATGTTGTCTCCCCTTGAATATTATGAGGCCTCTAGGTTCACCAGAGAGCTATTGTACAAGCCATCATTCCATGACAACATCACTAATTGGATATTATTTGAGGGAGATGATCATATCATATCCTTCTTGACTAATGAATAAATTTAGAGACATAGTCATTGATGATGATGAGTTCCAAGGAACGATTGATGAACAAGAAGGTAGAGAGTGTGACGCTAACAAGGAAAGAGATACTATAAATCCTAAAATCCACACAATTTCTAAGGGAGTATTCAACCTGGAAAACCTCTTTGATTTGCGAGAGAAATTCAAGAACCCCAAGAATGTAAAACCCGATAGTTCATGTCTTTCATACAAAGTCATAAATCTAGGTACAATTGAAAATCCTAAGTATGTTAACCTTGGAAAATCAATATGTCTTGAAGAAAAGAAATCATACCTTAAATTTTTAAAATAACATCGATATGTTTTCGCATGGTCTTATCAAGACATGAAAACATGTGATACAAAGGTCATCCAACACATACCATCCCTCTTAGGAAAGTTGTTAAACCTTTTTAGCAGAAACTATGAAAATTTCACCCATCCCTCAATCCTTTAATGAATAAAGAACTTAAAAATTTGTTGGATTATAAGATTATATTCCATGTAAGACATTGTGCCTGGGTATCTAATCCAGTATCAATAAATAAGAAGTTGAGAAAAAATTGTTTATGCGTGGATTTTAGAAATTTAAATAGAGTTTAAAAAAATGATAACTACCTTGAACCCCCGATGGAACAACTCCTGCAAACCATCTCTTAATTTGAGATATTCTCACTTCTAGATGGATTTTTAGGATACAATAAAGTTCTAGTCTTGGAACAAGGTCGATTGAAAACAACTTTTTAGACTAAATGGGGAACCTTCTCCTATAAACACATGCTATTTGGGATGATTAATACTAAAGCTACATTTCAACTGGCCATGGATGTGACCTTTAAATGATTAATAAACAAGTGTGTAGAAGTCTATTTGGACGATGTTAGAGTATACTCTAAGAACATATCAGATCATATTTCCCATTTTACTCAAATTTTTGGAAGGTGTAGGAAATATGAAATATCTCTAAATCCAAAGAAGACCATCTTCGGTGTAGTTGGGTGGAATATATTAGGCCACATCATCTCTAAATATGGAATTATCATTGAACCTAAGTGTGTCAAGGTAATTTCCCAACTCCCTCTCCCACATAACAAGAAATCAATACAATCTTTCTTCGAGAAGATTAATTTCGTGAGAAAAAATATTTTTGATTTTGCAAAACAATCAAACCATTGCAAAAAATGATACACAAAGTTGAAGAATTTAAATGGAATAAATAAGAAAGGGAGGCCTTTGACAAAATCAAGTCTGTTATTTCTCAAGCTCCAGTCTTACATAGTTATAATTTCACCAAGGACTTCTTCCTGTACACCTTCGCTTCTTATCAGTCTTTAGCAGCAGTCCTGACACAAAAGGATGATGAAAAAAAATGAAGCTCCCATCTCATTTATGAGTACCAAACTACAAGGTCTAGAGATAAATTACCCCTCCATAGAAAAAAAATATTAAACCATGTACAAATATGTCAAACACTTTAGATCTTACATCCTAAAGAACCATACGAATGTTATAGTGCCCAATCCTATGGTAATATCACTTTTCACACAACATGAAATGAGAGAGAGGAGAGGAAACTGGATGACTGTCATCTAAGAATTAGACCTTGAAATCAAACCAACAAAGATATATAGAGGTCAAGGATTATGCAAATTGAATACAAGTCTCAATACCTAGTAGGAATAGAGATTTTAGGGTGGGACAATGAATTATGCTTATGGTGCAACGAAGTGTTATACATCCCATTGAGTCAACATTCTTGGTACTCAGATTTATCTTACTTCCTTCATCATGGTAAATGCATTGAACATTTAAATCCTAAGAAGAGGAGGGATATTAGAAAAAAAAATTCTCAATATCTCCTCATTAGGTCTATGCTATTCTGCATGAACGATCATGGATTATTACTTAGATGTCTTGAGAAAGAAGACATGTAAAAAGTATTGAGAGATCTTCATGATGGTTCAACACGTGGATATTTTTTAGGTGAAATCATTTCTCATAAAATCCTTAGAGCATGATACTACTGGAAAACATTGTTTAAAGACGCACCTGCACAATTCAAAAAGTAAAAAGTCTATCAATTAAGTGTCAGGAAAGATAAAAAGGCATCCATTCCATTGTATCCAATAAAAATCTCCAAAAGTATTGAGCAATGAGGGATAGATGTCATAGGGGAAATCAATCCAAACTTATATAAATAACACAAGTACATACTGAGTGCAACCAATTATTTCCCATGATGGTCAGAATCCATTCCCCTTACCTGTATTAATGAAAAGGTGGTGATCCATTTCTTGGAGAAACACATAATTACTAGGTTTGGGGCACCTTCTGTTCTATTTTTTATAATTCTTCTTATTTCTCTTCTATTCTCTTGAATGAATTTTCTCTAGATAAGGGAGTCATATTGAGTTGTTCTTCTAACTACTACCCACAAAGGATTGGTGTTGCAAAATCAACAAACAAAAATCTGGTCACGCTCTTAAAAAAGACAGTTGCAGAAAATCATAAGAACTTGCACAATGCTCTTCATAATGTCGTTTGGGATGATAGGGTAACTCCTAAAGAAACCTTAGGATGTTCTCCATACTTTCTGGTTTATGGAAAATAATCCATTCTTCCAACCACCTTGTATATCCAATCTCTACAACTCTCTCAAGCCTCTAGGGTTCAATCACTCTCAAGCATGCAACAATGTATTGACACACTCCTTATGGTAGAAGAAGAAATGAAAACAGATAGAAAGAAATTTGCAGCTCACCAATAATTTGTTAAAAGGTGGTTTGACAAACACACAACTGGAGACAAAATTTTTGATGTGGGAGATCTAGTTTTGAAATGAGATAAAGTAAATGAGCCAAAAGGGAAACATTCTAAATTTCAAAGCCTTTGGCTTGGTCCTTATCAAGTTGCTGAAAAAATTGGGGTAATAACATACCGATTGCAAAACATAAGGGGTGAACTAGATTCTCTCCCTATAAATGGACAAGCCATAAAAAGATTATTTTCTTAGCTACTCAAGCACGAGTAGCCTTGTACCATATTTTTCTTTGTTTTTTATTTTCTCTCTATTTTTTTTGTTTGACATATATATATATATATATATATATATATATATATATATATATATATATATATATTTTTTNTGACATATATATATATATATATATATATATATATATATATATATATATATATATATATTCTTGACAAGTAGTGAAAATGTTATTAAGTCTCAATACTCATGGTAAAAAACAACAAGGAAGACACTCTTATCCAAAACCTTTACTATTTAAAGCAGAGTAGGTGCATTGTTTAAGTAAAATATTTAAATGAAATAATTATTTACATTTCTATATGCATATCAATTGAGGAATGAACATATTTTCCATCTTGTGTTTTGGAAATTATGAAGGAAATAATGCAAATGAAGGAGAATATGGACTATGTCTACTGGTGGAACTAGAAAGGATCTCACCTCTCTTAGTGAGAATGTTGTAATAAAATCTAAAATTGGTTCCTTTCCTCTCAAAATAAATAGATGTCCTCCTCCCTAAATCATTCTTGGTTTCACACATGTCCTCCCAAGAGATATCCAGTAATGTGTACCTATTACAGTAAACATAATAACAAAAGAAAGAGTTAAAAGAAGGCACATTTCAAGTAAATAATGTTGGAAATCAGGGAGGGTATGTATATATATCCACCAGGGATATGGACGATCACTAGAAGCGGAGCAAGGTCTGTGATATTAGGGTGACTCTGTTGGGGCTATGAACGCTCGTTGGCACTGGAGAGACACCATGAGAAGGTTTCAAATACTCATAAGTTGGAAAGGTAACTCTCTCCTATCAGTCGTGGTTTCCTACCTAGCTCTCACCTTGTACATACAAAATGGGTTTGCGATAGAATGACATGGAAGCATATAAGTTCCTTAAATTGTTATATCATTACCACTAAGGTAAGGATTAAATATTTTGATTTCTCCCATTGAATCACCATTTTTTGAGCACTCAACACAACCGCAAAATTTCAGGAAATTTGGGGTACCACTTCTAAATTTGTTTAATTTTCATTGCATTTGTTAGTTTTTAAAATGATGTGCTTTTTTATATTCCTTGAATATGGTTTTGACCCTTTGAAAAAGTAACTCAATCCTACATTTAGCCCCAATAATCCATAATCATCTTCAAAAAAAACTAATAGGTTGAGTAGCAGACATTTAAACACATAACTATTTAAAAATGACTTAAAAGTCGACGAGGGTATTGGATCAGCTGGGGATGTAATATTTAAAAGAAATTGTTTAAGTCATGGAAACTGACCTGATGGAAAACTATTCCATTGACTTTCATCTAGTCCATTACACCAACACATGCGAAATCAATTTTCCCATATCACTCTATGCAATCTTCAGGCAGATTTCAAAACCCTATGAGTGAAATCGACAAGTAAGCTTAAATGTGCATTTTTAGACCTCGATCAATATCCACCGTTCAATTAAAATAATCATTCAATCTTAGTCGTCAATGATAAATGAGGGAAGGTACCTTTTGTGAGTCGTTCAGGTGCCACATGTCATCCACACCAAGGCCATGTCATCACATGTACACTTCCCTTTTCAAATTTTATGACTTGTTTTTTGCCACATCACATGCCAAGTGGTACTACACATTATCATTCATACCAAGAAACAACAATGACGCATCATACCTAGAGTTTTGCACTCATCAATTGTCATGGGTTTGTAGCATCATTTTTTCTCATTATAAGATTCCCATGTCGATCAACCAACACCAATGGACTCATCAATCATTGGTCGAATCGACCATATCTTCCATTTAAACCAATTCACACTTGTAACTAATTAATGATAGGTGTTATACCTAAAGATGTTGCTAGTCATTTGATCAAACAATTAGATCCATCTAAAACGTCGATTTTATGATCGGTCGGTTCATTCCCTCCTTGCACTCAAATGTGACTATTGACACATCATCACACTCATCTTCCAATAAACTATTAACATGTGTCAATATAGTTCATCATCGGTCTGCCACATGACTCCCACCTACTCTCGATGCCTAATAGACTCCCTCTCACACAATGTTGATCATTCGATCAAAAGAAAAGATTTAATTTGGGCTGTTGAATTTTTGATTCTATAATTTTATTCACTTCACAACTAAAGTGGGTCCCTCAATGCGTCGAAAAATGACTCCTCAAACCATGTATCGACACATTCTATTGAAATGCCACGTTGGTCCACCATGTTACCCTCACACGTGCATAATTCCTATCACTTATGTACATATGTTAGCATTTATAATTGGATTGACAATGTGTTTGAAACATGCATGAAGTTTTATGGAACTTGAGCCTGACCAAGCCACTACACATTGAGTTCAATGACTCCAAGAAAACATCGATAGTCACTTTCGTGCATCAAGTCAACCATTTTTTATTTTCCATTCCCTTTTATCTATTTACCATTACAGATTGACCTTGGTTCATAACTAAGAAGATTCCCAAAAAAATCCCTTAAAGACTATTGGCCCCTCTAGTCACCCAGAAGGCAACACAGTACCTAGAGTGTACTATGCAGTATCACCCAAGATATCTCTATGGGTGGTTGCAATACTCAGGTGTTTGCAACCTGAGACTGAGCGAGATATGCACCTTAATCTTTATTTAGTTTATTCAACATCTAGTATAACATTCACTCCATGCATGCATGTGGCACAACAAATTTACTAAGTTACTTCATTCATTCATCATTCATCAACTAATTAGATGAAAAAACACATTCATTTAGTCACATAACATAGTGTTACCATGGTTCACCCCCTCCTAGGATACGTCCACAAAGATCTGGCTCTAAGGATTTTGTTATAGTTTGGAAATCTCCAAGTCACCCATGGTTAAAATCTTAGTATTCTTCCTTCCCATAGGCTCCTCGATCCCTATGAGGCTGACTAGATCATACCAGGCTCCTTAGCCTGTGATCTAACCCTTAGGATCGATTCTCTCTTCCCCTTCCTAGCTCCCTAGTAACTTGTATCGTCCTTACATTTCTCCTCCTGCCCTCGTATAGCTCACCTAATTCTGCCTTTATATTTATTTCCACCTTCTCTATGTATCTATCCCTTCTATTTATCTTCAACTCACCAACCATTACAATTTATTACCAAAAACCCTAACCCTAGCATCGTTAGGTCTTCCATTCATGCACACATGCTACTTTTACTTCTAGATCTCTCTTTCCTCTTACATGCTTCTCTTCCAAAAATATCATTTCTTTATGCTTCGGCATGCCTCCAACATGCCCCCAACACTGAAATGTGGCTTGTCCTGAGCCACCTAAACCTGGTGCGCTTTGTCGATCTCTCTTATGATCTCTTGGAACTTCTTTGTGAGCTTCGTTGCCTGCGTTTGGGCCCACACAGTATTCTCCTTGAGTGTGTCAAATACCTGGATTGCAATCTCTTTGTTGACCATTCCTGCACACTCTGCCTGGGTTTGTGCCATATTCATTTTTTATTCTTCCTCCTGTGCAATGACCTCTTCTACCTGCTCCTCGAGCGATTCCATTTGAGCTTGGCACTCCTTTTTTTGTGTCTATGTAGCTATGAGTTATGCCTATAGTTTCTTCATATCCTGCGCTCCTTTGACATTCTCTATGATTGACATTGTCTTTTTCCTTTTCTTGAGGTCCTGGATAACTGTGCTTATCCTTTCTTCTTCCTGGTCCCACTACTGGACATGTTGATCCTCTTCCATATTTGTCCAGAGTTGTGCTTCTTTCTCAATCAAGTCGGCCGCCGCGTGGAATTGTTGCTCTATCTCCTTTATCTACATTGTTGCCTCCTTCCTTTTATCCTTCACCTTTGGTGGAGTGGTAGATATGAGATACTCTCGGAGGTGCCTAATATTCTATTTGTATTGATCGATTGTCTGGACAATCTAATCAATCTTTTGTGTCACCGTGAGTTCGGCCATTTGCACACTCTTTAGTATTTTCTCATAGGCTACATCCAATTCCTGCTCCATCCTATCCACGTGGTCTTTTTCATATTTGGTCTCAAGCTTAGCCTGATCGAGTACCAATTCCAACTCATCCTGATTGTCCTTTACCTGTTGTAATTCAATTGTGTCTATGTGTGTGCGAGAGTGTACCTCCTGTGTGACACTAACTTGTAGTTTATACAAGGCTTTGGTTTGTATCCTCATCAATACCAATTGTATTTGAGCCAAGTTCTTTAGGGGTTTCTACCCCACGATTTTGTCCATGCGCAACATTTTGGGTGTGACATGAAATGTTGAGCTCGATTGTGTTGTCGTCTAGATCCTGTCCTTCTTGCTTAATCGAGCTTCACCTCCTATTTGTGATGTTGATGGGACTATTCCTACATTGTTCCTACCCGTCTGTACTTCTCTAAGCTACTTGAGGAGTTGTCGCATGTATGCCAACTCTTCCTCAATCCCGTCCCTTTGGCGCACAACATTATTGAAATCCTCGACTGTGTGATCCTGGACCATTTGGGCCACCATGTCTGCATTGTCCTCGGTGATCATGTATTCTGGGGACGTTTTGTGTGCCTTCTCCTTCTTGTGTGCACCCCTCGTCTGGGTGACTGGCCTCTTAGTCTGGTATTTCTCCTATGGAGTAGCACTTGATGTGGTTCCCTATGTTGTCTCGGCATGTTTCTCTTGTACCTATGGTGCCTGTGTATTGTTCTTCTTCCCCGCCTGGGTTCCTTTCTCAGATGCCCCCCCCTTTTTTTGTTGCACCTTGTTCTAACTTATCCTTGGTTTCTTGGGCACTTTTATCCCTTCGGCATGTGTGTGTTCCTGTCTTACCTCCTCCTCCTCCATTTTTGTTGGTATTTCTCAATTAAGGACGGTAATCCTCCAGTTATCATCCCAATCCTTAATGGTCATCTCTATATCCGCCTCCTTGATGTATTAGTGTAGTTGTAGCAATTAATTGTCGAGATATTTCCATGCCTGTATCAACATCACATGTCTAGTGTCTTTGAAATTGGTTATGCCATGATACTATGTGATTGTTTCTAGTGTCACCCTCCAAGTGTTGGCAATGTTATCCTGTAAGTCGTTGAGATATCCTTCAAAGATGGTTTCATTCACCTTTCTGTTCTTGGGGACCAAAGTGGACCCGAGCAATAAGTATCACACTCCATGGTAGAGATTGGGTCTAGTGGAAAAGAATGAATACTTCAACTCCTTCCATCCGATCAAGGCTATCAGGATGAGTAGCCATGAATAATGAAATTATGTCCCCAGATCCTGTGCATCCTTGCTGTCATCTAGGAATAGATTCAACAAATAAGGGTCCTAGTTGAGTGTGGTGCCCTCTATAGACTGTGTTGTGGTTGCAAAAACCCTGGTTGAGACTTACTCCTTGCAACATTTCCTGAGTAATTTGCATGCCATAATTTTTGTGGCCATTCTTATCATGGCATCACTAATACACTTGATGATGATTCCATGTGACCCCCTTTCAGTACCATATTTCTTCTTCATTTCCTTGGCCAGTGATTTTTCCTTCATCTTGTCCTTAAGTAATTACATGGGATCCTCACCCCGTGATGGAAGCCCTGTGATGTATGCAATAAGCTATATGTCTATTGATATGAGTTGTTTCAGCCATAGGTATCCACCATGGGTGACTTCCATTAGCTTCTTGACGCAATTTTTTGCATACCACCCCCCCCCCCAAAAAGTGTGGGATGTCCAACAGGCCTAGAATCTCATTTTTGGCTAGTCCCATTGCCCACTACTCGGGTTGATTAATTGGTTCACCAAAGGTTCCTATACCCATAGTATGTAGGTAGAATTGCTTGGTGAACTCTGGGAACTTTTCTGTGTCCGTCACTTCATGGTATGAGTACCTCAATTTCTCCACGTGGCCTAACATATTTCATGTTATATGTACCCCTTTCGGAATGTGTGGCAAGATAATGGTTATGGTGGATTGACTGCACGGTGACCTTGGTACCACCTACTTTCCCTTCCACTATGGTCATTGGCTCGAGGTTCCAACCTCCATTGTTATATCTTCTGCATACTCATCTGGTTGGTCTGTGACATCTTCCACTGTGCCCTCCTATGGTTGTTCCAGAGTGGTTGTGTGTAATATTTTTGGTGTGATCGTTTCCTCCTAGTTCAGGACCGTCCCATTAACTCTTAGGCATTCTTCAGGGTTTCCATAGTGCAGATGATTGTCTGCATCCTCATCTTGTTGTCCATGTCCTCCTTATGGTACATCCATGTCCATGCCCATTGGTGTTTTTTGCTGGGTTTCCTCCACAATAGGTGTGGTCCTTCCTGGTGTCATATTGGGCGACAAGATTTTGTCCACATTGATGACTTCTTGAGGCTGAAGTGGTTGTTGTTTGCTTTCATGTGTATGCGGTGAGGCTCTGGCATTACTTCTGGGTCATCGGCCAGTTGGTTCAGTTCTTCTTGTTTGGGTGGTGTCATGGTATTCAAGTTTTTTTCCACCGAACCTGGTGGCCTTTGTAAGCTCTAGGAATTTCTCTCTCAACTCTGTATTCTCTATTTCTCACTTTCACAATAACCTTCCCAGTCCCCTATACCAGTTTATATATGGATTCAGTGAAGATTCTTGGGGATTTTACCCCATTTGCATTTTAATTGAATTGGTGCCTCACACGTACTTTCTATTGAATTCTCTTGTCGTCACCAGTTGGTGCGATTAATGCGTTGTCCCGTCAGTCAATTTTTTTATTTAAGTTTGATAGCCGTCATTTATTGGTGGTCATTTTCCATGTCCTACTCTATCGTTGTTTCCTCTTTTCCAGTTGTAGTGACCATTGGAATTTTATTCCACCACGCTGGCATTCCTGAGTGTACACGCTCATTCTCTTCTCGGCGCCCTATGCCTTTGTTAAATGTTCATTTTTATTTTTATTTTTTATTTTCTTGGGGGTTGAATGGCTCTGTACAGCTTTAGTAGGCACCCATTCATCATCCCTATGAGTTATGTTCCTCCTAAATCCTTTAATTGTATAACTCCCCCATATATGATAGTCTTTACTTTGTATGGTCCTAACCAGTGCATTCTGAGTTTTCCTAGGTGCTGAAGGGATTTGTTGTTGTACATCAATACTAGATCTCCTTCCTTAAAAATATTCCTCTTGATATGTATTTCATGCCAAGCTTTGTCTCTTGCTTTTTGGACTTCCTGGTGGAACCCTGCTAGAATTCTATCTTCCTCCATGATAATCAGTTGATTTAGCCTTCCTTGTATTGCATCTTGTTCCGTCATGTTTGTAATTGATGCTACATGCAGACTAAGCACCAAAAGTTATAATGGAACCATAGCTTCTTTTCTGTACACTAGTCTGAATGGTGTTTGTCTTGTCAATTTCTTGCATGTGTTCATGTATGCCCACAATACTGATGGTATCTTTAAGTCCCAATCATCCCTATTAATGTTGCAGATCTTTGTGAATTCATTTTCAAGGATCTTGTTAAAGTCTTCCACTGTCCCATTTTCTTGGGGATGATATGGTGTACTCTTTTGATGATGAACTTCAAATTATTCATTCGTAACCTTAATAGTATTGTTAATGAAATGAGTGCCTTGGTCACTCATCAAAATCCTCGGGCAAACAAATCTAGTGATCACTTGCTCGAACATGAAGTGTGATGTTGTCTCTATGTTGCAATATTTTACTGGTGTTTCTTCCACCCATATTGTTAGGTATTATGTTGCAGTGATAATGTACCTCACTCCTGACCTTTTTGTTGGTGGGTTAATCGGTCCCATAAAATCTATTGCCCATTTTTCAAATACTTGCAAAGTTACTTGTGGTCGCAGAGGCATCTCGTCACTTCTATTTGGTTTACCAACCCTTTGATAGACATCACATTTTTGGCATTATTCCTTTGATTCTCTATGCATGGTTGGCCACCATAGTCTTATGTGCAATACTTTCTACGTAGTATATTTTCCTGCATAATACACTCCTTCTATTCCCTCATGGGATTTTGCTAAAATTCTAGGTCTTTCATGTTCTAGCACACATATTCTCAAGATTCTATATGCACCCATTTTGTATAAGTGTCCTGCAATTAGTTGGTAATCTGCAGCCTTCACTACCAAATTCTTCTTTTGTGCGGTGTTATATTCCTGTGGCATATCCCTGTACTCAAGTATTAAATAATGTCTACAAAGTATTCATCGATGATATGGTATGAAAATAACTGTGCATCTAGAAAGTTATCCTCTACATTTATAGGTTCCTCCCCATTCGTGATCCTCGACAGCTGATCAGGTTCTGCATTCAACTTTCCTGGCTTGACTATTACTTCAAATTCAAAATATTGGAATAGTAATAACCATCTACAAATTCTCCCCCCCAACATTGGCTTGTTGACAAGGTATTTGAGCATTGAATGGTCCGTGAACATATTGAAATGTTTTCCTAATAAATAATGTCTTAATTTATGGAGCGCGTAGACCATATCTAGGCCTTCCCTCTCTGTAGTGTTGTAGTTCTGCTATGATTCTGATAGTTTTCTACTAGAAAATGATATAGGGTGATCCAATTCTCCTACTCTTGGCTGCGCCAGAATAGCTCCAAGTGTTATGGTCAATGCATCTACATGTACATGGAATGTCTTCTCCCAATCTGAGAATACTAGTATTGGTGTGGTTACCATCTTCTCTTTCAGTGTATCTAGACCATGTTTAAAATCCTCATTCCAATGGAACTTTGTGTCTTTCCTTAGAAATTTCTCCATTGGCGCAATAATCTATGCGTACCCTTTTATAAATTTCTTGTAGTACCATGTGTGTCCCAATGTTGCTCTTAATTGACAGACTGTTTTTGGTGGTGGCATGTTAACAATTACTGCAATCTTGGAAGGATCTACTAGAAAACCTTGCTTGCATACTATATGGCCCAATAGTATCCCAAAAGGTGTTTTGAATATGCACTTATTGATATTTAATTGATATTTAATGATATCTGAAACTTTATTCATATTTCTAAAATCAACCGTAAGACCTCTACATGGTATTTCAACAGACTACAAACTGTCCAATCATCCAGGTATACTTCTATAAACTGGTGGATAAATTCTTTAAATGCAGCTATGACTACTCTGGAAAATATTGTTGGTGCATTCTTCAATCCAAATAGCATGACTGTATACTGGTATGATCCCCATTCCATGGAAAAAGTGGTCTTTTATCTGTCTTCTGGTGCTATCTTGATCTGATGGTATCCTAAGAATCTATCAGTGAATGAATAAGCTTTGTCCTCCTACATTTTCCAAGACTTCATCTATGAACGGGGTAGGAAATGGGTCATGTAAGCACACATCATTCAACTTTATCAAGTCGACACATATTCTTATCCCCCCTTTTTTATTCTCCCGAACTACCATCAGGCTTATCCATTCATATTGTTCTATAGGTTCTATGATTCCAACCTCCAACATCCTATCAATATCAACTTTTACTTTTTTCTTATATATTGGGTTTAGTCTATATGGTCGTTGTCTGATTGGTCTTGCCTCAGCTCTGAGCAGTATTTTCATTTCACCTAGCTCTCCCACTATTCCTTTCATTTCTATAAACATTGTTGGGAACAGGTCGATGTACTCGAGCAATAACTCTGTTATACTTTCTATTGTTTTCTCATCCCAATAGTATCCAGTGCTGGCCATTTTGGGATTCTCCATTGTCCCGATGTTGACTTTCTTCACCTTGATCGAAATGGAAATTGCTTCTGATTCTAGAGGTGGACCCTCCACTCCTCTCTCACCTTCAACTTCCTCAATATGAATATAGCACGGTTCATCTTCATCTAGTACTTCTTCCTTCACATGGTGGCATGGAAATAGTTCTTTCTATCTGTCAATTTTGTTGTTGTTCGTCTATTATAAGTTCAACTTCTAGTTCCTTAATAAATATCACCCCTCTTATTTATTTAAGTGTTGAATCTATGTTGGGGTTCTCATCCTCAAATGAGAAAGTGACTGTAAAATTAAGTTGTAGTATTGTCCAGCATGTAGTTCCTTTGTGCATTTCTTGGTATGTATACCAGTTTGTTGGGATGCCCTGTAATGTGTGTACAAAATGGTGAGGTCGTTCCTCCAGTGGTGTCAGTTTCCAAAGTGCTCTAGACTTCTCCAAGTGTCTTGTTGGTGCCCCTTGTCCATCATATTTTTGTTGTTGGTTGTTTCCTTGTTCTGCGCCAAACCTAATGCATAGTAACCACTTACATTGGTACCAGTCCTTGATTTTTTCTTTGTGTGCGCACCAACATATTTCAAGTGTCTCCTTGAGTGCTATATCTAGCGTTAAGAGTCTCTAATTTTTTAACACTTCGTCCTAACAGCGTGTCAAGAATGATTCTAGAACATTTACCCCATGGAAATTGGGTGGTTCTCTTATCTCCGTACCTGCCCATCTTATTGTGCGGTCTATTCTTGTGCATCGTCTTGTGGATACTTCGTGTAACCTCTATTTCCAATTATCTAAACCTGTATCTGAGTTTGGCTCACATGAGGTGATGCTCCACCAACTGAGTATCCCATCTGCAGTTGGGTTTACGCAATCCTCATCTCGCAAAGTTGTTCTGTACAACTAGATAATTTCCTCTAGGTCCAAGAAAGTAGGCTCTACGAACCTTTCCCCTTCTGATGGGTCTAATGGAGCAATGAACCTATATTCTCCTGACTCAAAGGTCATTTTACACATATTTAAGTTTATTATGGCCTGGTTATCAAACGTCCAATCCAATTTGAGAAATGTTGGATAAGGTCTTGTGTTGTCCACTATTTCTATTACTTTGAAGTCATCTTTAGTCCGCACTCCATGCAGGTCTACTGCCACTCCTTTTAGTCTTCCAATTGGTAGAACTCTGTGTTGATTTTCTAGTTTCAACTGAACCAGTGAATATCCTTATGTGGGATCTCCCATACATTACCATGTATTCTTGGTTAATACATTGACCTCGGATCCTAAATCCTGTACGATATCTCCCATGTTGAAATCTCCAATGTTGGCATTCATCCTGAAATCCCTACTTGTTCTCCCCCTTGTATGTAGGTGATTGACTATTTTTTGTTCTAGCTTTCCTTTTGCCTCTACGCTACATATTTATAGCATATTTTGTAATACTTTGACAGAGGATGAATCATTTAGTAATTTTATGCATGATTGCAAAGAGTCTTTGATCGTACTTACTTGTCCCAAGGGATACATTTATTTGGTGTGATCCAACGATGGAGGCATATCGTACACTGGTACTTCCTTATTATGCTACACAGTTGAGGTCGACACAATGTCTGGCTTCATAAATTCTTGTCTTCCTTACTTAAATATCTCCTTCTCATTTTGTGTGTCAAACTGCTTCCTTGGTTTGACATTCTTCTTCACCCATTGGTGTTGTGTTGTCTCTTGTCGTACTGTGTTGTTTCTTGTTTTAGCTCCTCCACATGTAACTATGTTAATGTTTCTTCCTTCATCCCTCACTTTTGTTGAAATCCACTGAAAATTCTGATTGTTCCCTCCTTTCCTAGATCTTTCCTAATAGCGTTGGACATTATTCTGTATCATTATCCGATGTGCGACAATACATATAGGTCGCTAGTGGAAGTGGACATTCTCTTGCAAAGTGTCCTAGTTGTTGACAATTATGACATACCATTGGTCCTCTACCTCTTCCAAAACCTCCTATTTCTCTTCCTCTGACTTTGTACCAATATCAATCCCCTTGCGGCATGTTATACTGAGGCACTTGGTTATACTATGTTGTATTATAGTGTGGTTGCATGGTGTTATACTGTGGCTGCGCAATGTTGTATGGTTGTTGTTCGGTGTTGTATTGGGTTGGTATTTGATTAAAATGGGGTGCATCTTGCCCAGTCATCATCTCTTCCTCTACCCAATATGCATATGATGTTCTCTCCCTCATCAACTCCATGGTTCTACAATGTTTGTCATCATGGCCTAATAACTTGGAAAAGTTGCAATACGAGCTCTTTGGAAGTGTCTGGTACTTCTGCATCATTGGGCAGTGATATGGATCGTGGCCCTGTTTCTTACAGATATTGCACCATAATCCTCTTTTTGGTAATGTATTTGACATTCCTTCTTCCATGTACTACGCTAATGTTGGAAATTCGTTCTTATGGTGTCCTTATGTCCTACATGTGGTACACCAAACGACTTCCCTTTTGTCCTTGTTCTTGTTTTGGTTTAGTTGGAATGTTAATTTCTTCATATCCTCCTTTAGCTCCTTGATGGCTGGATCTGTCTTCTGATATTGGTTCTCTTCTAGTTGTAGGGATTCCTGCAGAGCCTCTACCCATGTCTGAAACTCCTGTTGTCACAGTGGATATTTTAAGTGTGGTGGTAGTGAGTTGACGAATAGATTCCTATGTTTCATATCTTTCATGACATATTTCATCTTTCCTTTCAGTCACTTGAATCTCTGGTCAATCTCCCATACGGATTTTCCTAGTTTCTGTCTAATATCTATCATCTAGTTCATGTATTGGTCCTCTGAACTTGGCTTCTGAAACTCATTTATCAACAACTTATTGATATCTCCAATCATTCTGGTTGTCTCTGGTGGATTGTTTGTGAATAAACCCATATACCAATCTAGTGTGTGATCTCTTAATGTGATAGATAACAGTGCAAGTTTAGTTTCCTTGTCTGTGATATGTTTTTCTTCCCAAATATTTTCATAGATAAACAGGTGCTTCTCCAGGTCCTTCGACACTTCTCCTTTGAATTCTGGTAACTTGATGGTTAGTTCATGTCCCGCCATCTTAAATGTTGAATTAATACCTCCGCACGGTGTAGATATTTGACTACTGCTTCCTGAACTAGCTCCACCATTTATTGTTCCCTATGTAGATGTACTTCCTATTGTCTTCCTTCTCCTAAAATTTGGTTGTCTAAACGGTGGTGTTATTCTTGGTTTATTAGTCGCACATGGGTTTACAGGTTCCACACTGACACTGATATGGATAGGAGTGTTTCTTTCTACTTCCTCTCTTGGACCTCTTGTATTTATTTTGTATGTCTCGCATAGGATTTCCTCAATATTATCCACAACCCAAAGATCCTCTACCTATTATTCATCACTTTCCAAGCCTTCCCTCATGGCTACAACTCTCTTCTTGGTGTTCACCTTGTATTGGTAGGGTACCCCACTGCACATCCTTCCATATGTGACCATGATCCACTTGATTTGGTCATCGTCCATCATAATTGGGTCCAAGGCCTCCTCCTTATTTCCTTTATCCCCTTCTCCTTTCATTTCTCCTTTTCCTGTCAGTGCTTCCCCGCTTCCCCCATGCACACATGAAAGTTTAGCTATCTGACTCCATTGTCATTACACCTTTGTTATATAGAAATATCTTAATGGAAGTATATAATGATCTAAGATACCTACCTCGAGGTCCGTAATTCTTGTTCAGTTGTGTTGTACAACTTTGTTGTATCTACTACAAACTCTGTGATAAATCCAGAAACAATGTTGTCTAACCAAAAATCTACTGTGCACTGTAGTTGCGCTATCTCTTCAGGATTCAACTCTATCTTTCTTATCTAATTTGTCAGATGGTTGTCTCTCAATATTTTGATCCACACTTGCAATGTGTGTGGGAAATCACAAAAAAATACTTCATGCAAGTTGGTGAATACGTACCTGTCCAAATATTTGTACGGCATTAACTTTGGGTTTCTATTATATTTCTATGAAAACTCTAGCTCCTTTGTCTTGATCCATCTTTCGATCTCTGCTTTCGTGGGATTCCACGGTCTCAAAATCCCCTTTTAGCTTTGAATTCTATCGTCTTCCTGTCGTTCGATCCAATATTCTTTTGACACGTCTTCCGAAGATCTCATATTCTCAATCACATTGCCTTCTAATCAGCTGAAAATAGAACCATTTGTTGGTTTTCCATTCCCTTTTATCTATTTACCATTACATATTGACCCCGGTTCATAACTAAGAAGCTTCCCAACAAAATCCCTTAAAAACTATCAACCCCTTTGGTCACCCAGAAGGCAACACAGTACACAGAGTGTATTGCGTAGTCTCACCCAAGATAGCTCTATGGGTGGTTACAATAATCAGGTGTTTGCAACCTGAGTCTGAGAAATATCTACACCTTAACCTTTATTCAGTTTATTCAACATCTAGTATAACATTCATTCCATGCATGTATGTGGTACAATATATTTACTAATTTACTTCATTCATTCATCATTCATCAACTAATCAAATGAAAAAACACATTCATTCAGTCACATAATATAGTGTTATTGTGGTTCACCCCCTCCTAGGCTACACCCACAAAGATATAACTCTAAGGATTTTATTAAAGTTTGGAAATATCCATGTTGCGCATGGTTACAATATTAGTATTCTTCCTTCCCATAGGTTCCTTGATCCCTGTGAGGCTGACTAGATTGCACCAGGCTCCTCATATTGCTTTCTAACCCTCGGGATCGATTCTCTCCTGCCCTTTCTAGCTCCCTAGTAACTCATATCGTCCTTACAGTTCTCCATCTTTCCTCATATAGCTCACCCACTTCTTCCCTTATCTTTCTTGCCCCCTTATCTATGTATCTATCCCTTCTATTTATCTTCGGCTCACCAACCATTACAATGTATTACCAAAAACCCTAACCCTAGCGTCGTTAGGTATTTTATGCATGTGTGCTTGCTGCTTTTTCTTCCAGTTGTCACTTTCCTCTTGCATGATTCTCTTCCCAAAATAGCCTTTCTTTCTGATTCGGTCTGCCTTCAACAACCATCAAAGGCCGAAATAAGGTTCTTCAACTACATTAAATTCCACTTCTATGGATTATTTCTCCCCATGTCTTCAAAATTTAGTCATTAAAATGCATTCTCTCCCAAACTTGTTGCATTGTTTGCTTAGTCGATTTTGTTATCAATTGAGTGAATTTACTTATTCATATTGTTTGCTAATGAATTGAAGCTGAAACACTTTTTTTAACTCTAGCATCGAAAGATTCATTCAACCAGCAATTACACATTAATTGAGTGTTGTCAAGTAATCTTTTCTCCAATACATATTGACATTTCTTGGTAACAAGTATGCTATGTTGTGCAGTATCTAGTTTTAGGAACTCTATTGTGATATTTTATTACCACAATTTTTTCCCCGTATATGTGATGCCTCCTAGGAAAGCTCCCACATAGAGGACACCAAAGAGGCCAAGAACACAGTCGGGTGATGCTGAAGTTGGTTCCATTTCATCACTTGTGTGAACAGAAGAAGCCCCAATGGCCAAAGGAATCAAACCCCTCATGGGGTTTCCCCCAAAGAAGATCTCCAACCTAGTTTTGTTGTTTTGGGACACCAATCCATGCACGGGAGGACAAACTTCCACATAGATTCCAGTCACTTCCTGGAATGATCTTTTCACAAAATTTAACAATCTATACTACCCCGAGTCAACCCAACATATCAACTTGCAGCTTAGGGAAATATATGATGTATCTTTTCCTACAATAAAGATGTCCATGTTACACTCTATTGTTGCCAAGGCACCTATCATTCGTTGTGTAGAGTTGATGGAGTGGGTCATCAATCACACTAAATCCTAGGACTATAAAATTGTGAATGACAAGGGAGAATGTATACGCTCCATCCTCCCCCATGATATAACTATCTTCTACAAAATTCCAGACCCCAATGAGTCCCTTGCCAATGATTTTGTGATTTCATTTTATGAATAGTATGATATCGGTAAGATACTAAATAGTTGGTAGATGTAACACAAGAATTTTCTCAAGCGATCCACCAGTAGGTATGCCATGTTTGGTTTGAGGGAACCATATATGTATGTTCTGATCCTCTTGTGTAATTTGTATGGGGAAAGGGACTGCTCTTGATTTTTAGAAGCATGGTTACCTTTTGCATGCTATGTGGAAATGTGGGATAGGAAATTACATCGAGGAGGTGTCATTTCTAAATAGTTTAGTCTAAATATTTCTCAAGCATAGTCTCCAAAACCTGGTGTCCCTCATGTTTTCCACATGGTATCATTTCTCTTGGATGTACTGCGTGCACAAAATATATTCCCTGGGCTGTCACTTAGTTGGAATATTTTTGAACCAGTTGTCCATGTGTATTTCACCATGCTATGGGAAAACATGTACAAAATGTTTTATTCTCAAATTTGTGAATTTTTCATACCTAGTATCTTTTTTCTCATATTTGGGAAAGAGTGTCCCAGACTATCCAAACAGGAAAAAAAGATCTTGAATTACATTGGGAACTATCACTTTCAATAGAAACACACCTACTTAAGGATATATGGATCCATTATCCCACCACAAATATTGTCTATGTATTAACCTGATAGATTGGTCATCAGAGAAATTTGTTATCAGACCATAATGGAAGGATTCAATACTACCCTTGTGAAGGATAAAAAGAGGTTGTTCATCCCTTATAGTTTTCAAGTAGGGCACCATGTCATCAAATATGTCAAGCATTCCAAAAAATAAGACTGAGAGCACTTGGAATACAGGTTCCTAACATGGAGTTATATAAAGTATGGTCCCAAAGGACTAGATCCAAAGCATTCATAGAAAGTGGAGTTGACTTAGCCATACACTCATGAAAAGTGGGAAGATGAATTGTTCAATGAGAATTCCCAAGACTGGTAAGACATGGAGAAGTTAAGGGCCAACCAAAATGTAACTATATTTTCCTCTCTACCCTTAGAGGAGAAAATAAAAATGGTGAATCTTGGAGTATCCTCTAGCAAAGTGGATAATAAATGGAAATAGAGAGGAAAGGAATAAATCATAGTAGATAAGGAACAACAAAACCTTATAGGAAAAACATGAAAGAATCCTGAAAGAGAGAGAAAAATAAAGAAGGATTGAAGAGAACTAGAGAAATAAATATAAAGAAGATGCAACATAGGAAGAACTTACTGAGAAAACAAGGAAAGCATAAAAGAAGCAAAGGGAGAATGAATTCATGGAAAAGAGGAAAAGAGACCAAGAATAACATGCATGACAACAACAACAAGAATTGAAGTAGAAGATGGATAAGGAATGGGTCGATGAGATAAAAAAGATACATGAAGAAGTAGAAAAACAACATAAGAAATAATAATTAGAGCGGTTGGAGAAAGAAAGAGAAGAACATGAGTAAAAACTCAAGCAGGACGAGGAAAAACCAACCATCACTATAAAGCTAAATGAAGTCATTGATTTAATAAAATATGAAGAGAAAGGGGGAGAGACCGTTTTCCCTATTATCAATGAAAATTATAATAATGAGGAGAATCCAACAAGTCCATCGAAAGAGTAGAGGGTGGAGATATAAGAAGAGGGAAAAGAACAGGATGACACTTCCTTCCCAAATAAGAATTCCTCCTTTCATCAAGACAAAGATGATATTTCATTAGCCAACAATGCAGAGGATCAGGGTCCACCCAGTGGGCATGAATCATAGGTTTCCTCACAAAAATAACAAGGGGGAGACACATGTGTCTAGGATGTTAAAATTGATCATGATGGTAAGCAACAAGGAAACCAAAACAATGGTTCTATGATGGATGGTGGGAAAAAAAACAATCAGAATAATGAAAATGACATGGGTGGAGAAAACCTAGAGCATGATAAGGAAAACAAATAGGACATTGGCACCACCCCTGAGCAAGTTCCCAAAGATGAGGGAGAAACTAAGAATCCAAATGAAATTTTTCTAGATGTCTTATCATTTCTAGGAAAAAATATAGATGAGGAAACCAAGTCTAAAACCCATGAAACTATCACAAATGATAAGAAGTATATTGAGAAGAATAGGATGCAAGAAATGATTCTCTAGCCTAAGAACTAACTCAGGACCCTATATAGTAACAATTTTGTACTCCTTGAAGTCTGAGTAATATATTTTCCTGGTGTGATCATCCCATCCCTCAACCAGTGGAGGAAGTGGCTGACTTGGATTCTTTTTCTTATGATCAAAAGAAAAAATAAATAGTTAAAAGGACCCATAGAAAAATGAAAATCACACTAGATAGTAGTTTGTTTTGCACCTTTAAGGAGATCATAATAGACACCAAGAAGGATAAGATGAGACAACTATACTCAATAGTCTTGTCCATCTCACATACCTTCTTGGACAAGTAAATTATGGAATAAAGAGAGATAGAGAAAGCTAGGATTGAAATAATCTCACTTAAACACCAAGTGCAATATCAACAAGAAGATGGAGGTGTAACAAATTTAAAGAAAGACCTGCACAAAGTACACGAAAAATTCCTTAAGGCACAAGAAGACTTAGTAAGGAAGGAAGTTTCTCTCTAGGAGGAGTCCTTGTTATTTGGGATCACATATAAGGACATGATTCGGTAGGCAGAGAAAGGAGTTGGCACCTTGGAGAAAGTTGGGTTCATCCGAGCAATATAGAAATATAAGGGCACTGAGGACCATAATATAGAATTCTTATCGGATGAACTATTGGCTCAAATGCACTCGTCAACTAAATAGACGGATAATATTGTTGATGATCCCAGAGAGAAAGTAAAAGAAGAGCAGGAATATTTCCATAAGGTCTGGGAGAAGTTGAAATAGTCAATGGAAGATCTCCAATTGTAGAATTTCATATCTCCTATATAATTTTGATTGATTGATGAAGTATTGACCAACTTGGAGTGATCGAATGATGAGTAAAAGGATCAAATCTTTAAAATTTCCATTGTAGAATGAGGGAACGTGCAAAAATATGTAGTCAGCCAAGTCAAGATCCTTGATTGGATGGATAAGTTGACTAGTAGAATGAAAAAATACATTCTTAGATTCCGTGACAGTAAACACGAGTTAAGTATGTCGATGGATCAACATCAATTCCCTTTTGATGGCAGTTGCACTGGACTTTTCAGAGAGTGGGTTGACTACATGGAAGAGAATTCCATCCCAAGGACATCTAGATCATTTGAGTTTTCATGACTCAAGTGGTTGTCTACCTATTTTGAGTCGCTGCTGTGGTTGTTTATTATTTTTGTTAAATTTGTATAAATAAGCGGGTACGCCTGATAGAAGAGACCTTTTGGAAAACAAACAATTTTATGTTTATTGTATTCAAGAATTGTTTCTACAGTTAATAATGAAGCTCTACTGGAGCCTAGAATTGATTATGGAACCAATTGTGTGATCCACTATTACACTGTGGATTAGTCTACATTTGATCATCCTTATGTCGATGTCTAGTAATATGTTCTCTTGATCAAGATATCTTGAGAATTTTGAATGTTACTTTCATTGATTCTCCATCTTTATTTAAGTCTGCATGTTAATATACATTTATGCTTTAGCTCAGATGATCATTAAATTTAGAATTGTTTCTTTATAGCTAATATGTTTTTAGTTGGTTATTTACATGCATGTGTAATGATTGTTATCTAGTCTTTCCAGAGAATTATTTCCAAAGAGAATATACATACCAGTCTACTTGTTATTTATTATCATATTTCTTATAAGAAGTTAGATTTAAGAGGAACTATGTTATTATGCATGCTTTCTTTTTTTCAATTGGTTGACATAACTACTTCTTGTGAACCACCAGACCTTTAATCATAATATTTTATAAAAATTACAAGAAAACCTTTCCCCAAAAAATAGAAAAATGATTAGGTGGATAAAACCGAAAAATCTTAAAGTCCATTGTGTTGATTAATTTGGTTTGTTTTCATTGATGTCAACCCTTAAATAAAGTCTAGTAGTGAATTCTGGTAGCACAAAGGTTTGGGTAATGGACCTAAGTTTGTTTGATGGATAATGGTATGAGTTTTGATCTATTTGTAGGTAAGACTATTCTAGATGGATAGTACATGTCATGCCATTTTTTGTGGTATGTGGAATGCAACATAACTCCTCAAGGTTATAGAGTTATGGCCATGTGAAGTTGGAGAACCCTCATGAGTAATCTAGAAGCCCCAGAAGGTCAAAGTAGTCAAAGTGTTTGCAAAAGAAATTATTTAAATAATAAAGTTAATATAGAACTCCCTAAAATAAGGAAAGTGGGATGCTACATGAAATTATAAATAAGAGGCAAGGCTCTCTCATTTAATCACACTTGAACCTATTGAATATCATTGAATATCTATTTTGTGAAAGGTTATTTGGGCAGGTATTATTTATAGAGAAAAGTGTGGCGGGAAAAGTGCAGTAGAAAAAGTGTTGCGGGGAAATTGCAGTAGGAAAAGTGTGGTAGGAAAATTGCGGAAGAAAAACTACGACAAAAAAATCGTGGCAAAAAAAGTGCGACAGAAAAATCGCAGAAAAAAATGCAGCAGAAAAAGTGTGGCAGAAAAATCACGATAGAAAAAGTGTGGCAAAAAAATCGCGGAAGAAACATGATTGGGGTATATTTATGAGAGATATGGCACATCTTGTTTGAGTGATGTTTTCTGAGGTAGGATTAACTCTTGATATGGTATTGGATGTTCATTATTGTTGCATATATCAGATTTGTTGAGGGATACAGTTGGTATTTTGTTGTTGGTATTTGGCATATGGGTATTGGTCTTTTGGTTGTGATGTGTTGCTAAAGTTGTTGGTTTAGCTTGAGGCTACATAACAATGAGGTTGTGGGACATGGTTTGATGTAAGGGTTTATGGTATTTGGTTTATGGATAGAGTGATGAATTGTTAGATAACTTTTGATGGTTATATTAGTGTATGTATTTGGTATATGGTTGAGGTACATGTGGGGTACATGGTTGAGACAAGTAGTTGATGACTTGGCACATACATGAGGTGTATAGTTGATGAGTTCGCACATACATGGAGTGTATATTTTATGATTTTGGTACATCTTTATGAGTCAAAGTTGATGCATGGTACATGTTAGTTTAGGTTATTGGTATAGGTTATTTGGTGTAGGTTGATTGGTATAGGTTGTTATAGGTTATTGGTACAAGTTGATAGTGACAGGTTGATAGTGGCAATGGTTGATTCAGTTTCTACATTTGGCACTTATATTTCAAGGCTATGGATGGGGAAAGGATAGGTGGTTGTAGCCACCTTCCGGTTGTAACTAGAGAACTTAGGGGGTTGTAGCCTCCTTTTGTTTGTAGCCAAATAATTGGGGAGTTGGAGGTTCCCTTAGGTTGTAGCCTAAGAAACTAGGGGGTTGGAGCTTCCTTCCAGTTGCAGGTGGAAAACAAAGTAAATTGGTGCTTCCAATGAATGTAATTCTTCAAGACATATAAGAAAAATCATTCTGTGGTTTTCTCTCGCTTTGAGTTTCCACGTAAAACACTAGTGTACTGTGTATGTGTATGATTGATCATTTGTTCATTTTTTATTTACTCTGCAATTATTGGACGATAATGCTACATTGATATAACACTTGTATTATATGGTTAAAAATTATTAAATTTCTCTATTACGGATTCACCCCCCGCCTCTCAGTAATCCAACAATTGGTATCAGAGCAGGTTCCTTCAGAAATCAGTTTAACCACTGAAAGGTAGATCATGGAGAGAAACAACCTGTATAAAAATGGAATACCACAGTTTTATCAACAAAAGTATGCATTTTGGATCAGAAGGATGAAAACATATATACAGGCACAAGGATTTGAAATTTGACAATTAGTTGTAGATGGATACAAAGAAGCAACAGTTCCAAAGCCACAAATGCACTTCTGAGTGGTCTTTGTGAATCAGTTTACACCAAAGTTATACATTGTAAATCCGCTAAAGATATTTGGGACAAGCTTCAAAATATTTATGAAGGATATTCAAAAGCCAAAGAAGCAAAGCCTCAAACTTACAGAGGTCAGTTCGAACAACGAAAGATGAAGGAAGATGAGGATATTGTAGCTTACTTCTTACGAGTCGATGAAACAGTAAATGAAATCATAGGATTGGGAGAATAAATTAAAGAATTTGTAATTGTTCAAAAGTTACTAAGATCTCTCCCTATGAGATTTGATCCTAAGATATCAACACTAGAAGAAAGAGCAGATATAGACTCAATAAGCATGGACGAACTACATGGAATCTTCACAACATATGAAATGAGAACCGAACAAGAAAATCTAGATATAAAAGAAGAAACTTTCAAAGCATCCAAAAGGTCAAAGAAAAAGGAAAAAAAACATAGCAACATCAGTGACATCTTGGAATATGAAGAAGAAATGGCCAACTTTGTTAGAAGATTGAACAAGGGAACCAACAACATATATAAAGGTAAGTTTCCTTTGATTTGTTTTAATTGTGATGGTATTGGTAATTTTTCTAACAAATGTCCTCATAAGAAAAAGAAGAGGAATGATGAAGATTACTCAAATAGAAAACAAACCTATAAAGGAAAAAGAACCACAAAGAAAGTTTTCAAGAAAAACTTATGCACCAAAGAAAACATCTCATCATCAGATGAAGATGAAGTCAGTGACAGTGAGACAGAAAGAGTTTTATTCATGGAAATAGAAGAATCTAACAAAGAAGACACCGAAGAAGAATATGAAGAGGCTGAAGAAGAATATGAAGAGGCAGAAGTTGACTACCGAGAATAATTGTTGTGTTCCATAGAAGTTATAATAAGAGAAAAGAAGAAAAACAAGAAGCTAAAAGTGGAACTAGACAAGAAACAAGACACATAAAAGCTAGAACAAATGATCACAAATTTGAAGGTTCAAATAGAAGAAGATAAAATAGTTGAAGAAGCACTCAAAGAACAACTAGAAGAAAGAGACAGGATCATTGGAAATTTGGAAGCAGAGCTTGTCACATTAAGAAAGGATAATCAAAATAAAAACATGTAGAACAACTCAAAAATTTTGGATGACATTAAAAGCAGTCAAAACCCTCATCATGACAAGTCTGGAATTGGATACAATCAGACAAAAAAGGGATCAAGATCCAAAACAACAGAGAAAGAAACATATCCAAAAAGCTATGCAGAAACAATCAAAGGGGATAGGAATATCTACAAGGAATATTATAGGGATACTCCTCCACCGAGAAGATTCAGATTTCAGAATCAACAATTGATAGATAGGCCTCATGAAGAAGAAGGATTTAGAAGAGCAATTACTTTCATAAGATCTTAAACTCCCAGGTATCAAACTATTTTTTTGGTTTATGTTATGCATGTAATAATTTTGGACATAAAGATATGAATTGTAGGGATAATAATAGGATCATAAACAACTTTGAAAGTCATACACAAAAGGGTTATCCAAGAAGGCCTAGTGAAACACAGAGAATAAGTTACAACAATTTTGAAGCATTAAGCACTAAAGTGGAATGCTACAAGTGTAACAACTTTGGACACATGGCCAAAGATTTCAGAATGACATTTCCTCCTAGATATCCACAACAGAACAACAACAGTCACAAACAAGAACCTCATAAAAGAACATGGATAAGAAAGCATAATCAATATAGCAATGAAGAATGCACACTCGCTCTAAAAGATAAGAAGAAGAAACATGGTTGGTATGTTGACAGTGGTTTCTCAAAACACATGACATGTGATAAAGATGGGTTTCTTACATTAAGAAAGGAAAGAGATGGATCAGTCTCCTTCGGAAATGATGATTCAACTAAAATAATTGGAAAATGAACAGTAAGAATTGGAAACAAGAATACCAAGGCATAAAATGTTCTACTAGTAGAAGATATGAAACATGATATTCTAAGTGTGACTCAAATGTGTGACCAAGGTCATAAAGTTACTTTCAATTCACAAAAGTGAGAGATAAGAAAAGAAGATTCAGGAAAATTGATTGCAACAACTACAAGAACTTCAATCAACATATATGTACTAAATGAAATTGGAAACGAAAAGTGTTGTCTAGGAAAAGAAGATGAAAGTTGGCTATGGAACAGAATAATGGGTCACATACACTTTGATAACCTTGTCAAAGTCAGCAAAAAGGAAGCAGTTAGAGAAATTCCCCAAATTATGAAACCAACTAACACTTTTTGCTATCATTGTCAACATGGAAATCAATCAAAGACCAGGTTTACATCAAAAGAATATTCAACGACAAGACCACTAGAAATTGTGCATATTGATCTAGTTGGACCAACTACAACAAAGGGTTTAAAAGGTGAGAAATACTCTATGTTATTAGTTGATGATTATACAAGAATGACTACAGTTTTCTTTCTCATGAATAAGTCAAAAGCTTTTGAGAACTTTAAGGTCTACAAGGAAATGGTTGAAAATGAAATGGATTCAAAAATCAAATGTTTGAGATATGATAATGGAGGAGAGTTCAATTCAAAGGAATTTATGGACTACTGCAACAGGAATGGAATAAAAAGGAAATTCTACATTGCTAGGACACTTCAACAGAATGGATTTGTTGAAACAAAGAATAGGACAGTATAGGAAATGGCTCATAAAATGTTAATTGATTCCAAATTGAAAGATATCTTTTGGACACATGCAGTGCATACAATAGTTCACATTCAAAACAGAGTAATGCTCAGAAGAAAAAAAAATGACAAAACTCGCTACGAGCTATGGAAAGGAAGACCAACAAATGTGAAGCACTTCAGAGTATTTGGAAGAAAATGCTACATAAAAAGAGAAGATGGAAGAATGAGAAAGTTTGACTCTTGTGTGGAAAAAAGAGTACTTGTTGGTTACTCAAGTACAAGGAAAGCATACAAGTGTTACAATTTGAGGTTGAAAAAAGTTGTGGAAAGCATCAATGTAACAATTGATGAAACATGTGGACGTGAATTAAAGGAAGAAGAAAATGAATCAATGGAACAACTTTATGAAGAATAAGAAAAAGATGAAGAAGAAGTAGAAGGGGAAGATGAAGAGGATCATACAGAAGTAGAAGAGAAAGTTTATCAAGTGCCTCCAAAGACACCTAGCAAACGAGTACAGAAGAATCATCCTTTAGATAAGATTATCGGAAACAAAGATGCAGGACTTCAAACTAGAAGAAGAATCCATTCACCAAAACAAACCCACCTAGCACTCTCATCTATGATTGAACCAAAATTTTTTGAAGAGGCCAGCAAGGATAAATTTTGGAATAAGGCTATGGATGAAGAATTGGATCAAGTAGAGAAGAATGACACTTGGGAATTGGTTCCAATACCAAATAATAAGAATGTGATTGGCACAAAGTGGGTATTTAGAAATAAATTGAATGAATATGGATAGGTTACAAGGAACAAATATAGATTGGTATGTAAAGGATACGCACAGGTTGAAGGAATCAACTTTGAAGAGACATTTTCTCCAGTTTCCATAATGGAAGCAATATGATTTCTCCTAGCTTATGCATTCTCAAAGAATATTAAAGTGTGTCAGATGGACATGAAATCAACTTTTCTAAACGGGGAAATTGAAGAAGAAGTCTACATTGAACAACTAGAAGGATTTTAGTTGTCAGAGAATGTAGATTATGTGTGTAAATTTAAGAAGGCCTTGTATGGTTTAAAATAGAATCCTAGAGAATGGTACTCTAGACTGGATAAATATCTACAGTAGGCAGGGTTCAGAAAATGAAGTGCAGACAACAAACTCTACATCAAGGTAACTCAAGATAGTATTTTATTAATTGAAGTTTATATTGATGATATTATTTTTGGAACTACTGATGATAGGTTAAGCCAGAAATTTGCAAAGGATATGCAGAATGAATTTGAAATGTCATTACTTGGATAACTATCCTTCTTTCTGGGTCTTTAGATACGTCAAAGTAACCAAGGAAATTTTATTTCTCAAACTAAGTATATCAAAGAAATGCTAAAGAGGTTCAGAATGGAAGATTGCAAACCAGTTGAAAGTTGAGAAAAGATGATGATTCAATGTCTACAGACCAAAGGAAATATAGGTCAATGATTGGTAGCTTACTATATGTGACAGAATCCAGACCAGATGTAATGCAGGTAGTTGGACAGGTGGCACAATTTCAAGCAGCACCAAAGGAATCACATGTATTAGCATTGAAGAGGATTTTCAGATATCTCAAAGCAACATAAGAGTTTGGATTATGGTATCCAAAAAGAAAGGATCTATCAATTATTACCTACACAGATGCAGATTGGGCAGGTTGCATTGATGACCGATGAAGCACCAATGGAGCATCGTTCTACTTGGATGAGTGTTTAGTATCATGGTTAAGAAAGAAACAATAATCAATATCCTTATCTACAACTGAGGCAGAGTATATTGCAACAAAAACATGTTGTACACAGGTTCTATGGATGAAACAAACTCTGACAGATATACATCTTGAGTATGATGAGCCCATTCCAAATATTGTGATAATACAAGCACCATCAATATCTCAAAGATCCCAGTGATGCACTCCAAGATGAAGCACATTACAATAAAGTATCACTTTCTATGGGAACAGGTTGCAGAGAAGAACATAAGAGTTAAATATGTGGGCACAAAAGAACAAGTGTCAGACATCTTTACAAAACTATTTTCACAGGAAGCCTTTGAGTATCTTCGTCAGAGACTCGGAGTAATTTCTACTCCAAAATGAATTATTTTCAATTCTTATCTTATATGTCCTACATTTACATGAGGAAGCACCATAAAGAGGACAATTCATGTTGGGAGATCCATTTCAGGAACAATTAAGTCAGGGGGAGTATCCCCAAGGACAGTTTAGTTAGGGGGAGTAGCCCCGGATGGAAATATACCTTTTCCATTGATGACAAAGAGGGGGAGTTTATCAGATGTATAACATAGAGGCATGGTTCCAGGGAGAGAGATGGTCATAGAGGGAGCATGAGTGATATGAATTCAGTATTGCATGACATGACTTCAGTATTGCATCAGAGTTTCCATCAATGCCAAAGGGAGAGATTGTTGATTAATTGGGTTGGTTGTCATTGATGTAAACCCTTGAAGAAAGTCTGGTAGTGAATTCTGATAGCACAAAGGTTTGGGTAATGGACCCAATTTTGTTTGATGGATAATGGTATGAGTTTTGATCTATTTGCAGGTAAGACTATTCTAGATGGATATTACATGTCACACAATTTTTGGTGGTATGTGGAACATCACATAACTCCTCATGGTTAGAGAGTTATGGCCATGTGAAGTTGGAGAACCCTCATGAGTCACCTAGAAGCCCCAAAAGGTCAAAGTAGTCAAAGTGTTTGAAAGATAAATTATTTAAATAATAAAGTTAATGGAGAACTCCCTAAAATAAGGAAAGTAGGATGCTACACGAAAGTATAAATAAGAGGCAAGGCTATCTCATTTAATCACACTTGAACCTATTGAAAAATCATTGAATATATATTTTGTCAAAGGTTATTTGGGAAGGTATTATTGATAGAGAAAAGTGTGACAAGAAAAGTGTGGTAGAAAAAGTGTGGCAGGAAAAGTGCAGCAATAAAAGTGCAGTAGGAAAAGTGCAGTAAGAAAACTATGACAGAAAAAGTACGGCTGGAAAAGTGCGACAGAAAAATCGAGGAAGAAAAATCATGGCAAAAAAGTGCAATAGAAAAATCATGGAAAAAAAGTACGGAAGAAAAATCGCGGCAACAACATGGTTAGGGTCTATTTATGAGAGATATGGTGCATCTTGTTTGAGGTATGTTTTGTGAGATAGGGTTTAGCTCTTGATATGGTTTTGGATGTTTAGTATTGCTACATATATCATATTTGTTGAGGGATACAGTTGGTATTTTATTGTTGGTATTTGGCATATGGGTATTGGTATTTTGGTTGTGATGTGTTCCTAAAGTTGTTGGTTTAGCTTGAGACCACATAACAGTGAGGTTGTGGCACATGGTTTGATGTAAGGGTTTATGGTATTTGGTTTATGGATAGAGTGATGAATTGTTAGATAACTTTTGATGGTTATATTAGTGTATGTATTTGGTATATGGTTGAGGTACTTGTTGGGTACATGGTTGAGACAAGTAGTTGATGAGTTGGCACATACATGAGGTGTATAATTGATGAGTTGGCACATACATGAGTTGTATAGTTGATGATGTTGGTATATCTTGATGAGTCAAGGTTGATGCATGGTTGATTCATGGTACATGTTGGTTTAGGTTATTGGTATAGGTTGTTTGGTGCAAGTTGATTGGTACAGGTTGTTACAGGTTATTGGTACAAGTTGACGGTGACAGGTTGACAGTGGCAGTGGTTGATTCAGTTTCTACATTTGGCACTTATATTTTAGGGAGGTTGGACGGGGAAAGGATAGGTGGTTATAGCCACCTTTCAGTTGTAACCGGAGAACTTAGGGGGTTGTAGCCTCCTTCTAGTTGTAGCCAGAGAATTGGGGATTTGGAGCTTCCCTTGGGAGCCTCCTTCCAATTGCAGCTGGAAAACAAAGGAAGTTGGTGCTTCCGATGATTATAATTCTTCAAGACAGATAAGAAAAAAACATTCTGTGGTTTTCTCCCACTTTGGGTTTCCACGTAAAAACATTGGTGTATTGTGTATGTGTATGTGTATGATTGTTCATCTGTTCATTGTTTATTTACTCTACAATTATTGGATGATAATTCTACATTGATATAAAACTTTCATTATATGGTTAAAAAGGATTAAATTGCTCTATTACTGATTCACCTCCCCTCTCAATAATCCAACACATCGAATCATTGTCAGACCACTAATATGGAGAATCACACTATCCCAAATGCATAAGACTCTAATTGAGCATCATCTTCAGGTGTGATTCCTACTGTTGAGTAAAAATGAATCCATCCCCCCCAACAACAGGTTATCCACTAGTGGTCGAGAGGGCTAGTTTATTTGATGATTTCTTGCAAGCCTATAACCACGAAGGTGAATATTACAAAGTAACATCTTATGGGTTAGGTAAAACTCAATATACTACTTATGCCAGAAATCCTTATGCCTTATATTGGATTTGTGATGTCAAAGTCCCAAAAAATTGTTAGAGCATTGCTTGTTGATGGTATCGTGGGATTGGAATTTGATGCCTAGGGTTCTACCTAGTTTCTTTGGAGGGAATTTAGGTTATCCTTTCGAGATTCCTTGTGTACGTGAGTATCGATCAAGATTCATGCTTGGGTATATGAGGTCTCATGACTTGGGGCTCCAAAAAGACAAGTAAGATTTAATCCTCATTTTGAAAGTCGGGAAGGATAGCTAGAGAGTACTCACTCTTCCCCGGTGTTGTGATGTGGACTTCCCATGCCTGTTGTAGTCACTTGGGTGTCTTATACTAGTTATATGGTTACCATGGAAGGGGAAACCAAACATGATCAGGATTGAAAAAGAAAAATACTTGAAACACACTGCCACCGATTTAGAAACCCCAAATAAACCCTCTTCAACTGAGTTTCTTGTGTTAGGAAACTACTTTTGTGACTCATGTTTTGGGAATTTCCCACCCTGCATACCTGATATATTGTTTTCACAAAAGTCATAGTTTCTACTATAATAAATCCCAACAATAACTAAAGAGCACAACAATCCAGACCAATGCTTCCCAGTTAATATCTTAGAAAAAAAAACTGAAACTCTAAGTATAGACACCAACAAAAGGGTGCCTATCTTTCCCTCTAATTTTTGGACTCTCTTTTTTGATGGATCCAAATCACAAGAAGGAGCTAGTGCCAAGTGTATTTTTATTGACCGAATAGGTAGATGTAGTTTTTTATCATGTAGGATGGAATTTGAATGTATTGATAATATTGTTGAATACAAGGCTTTGGTCCAAGGAGTTAAAAAATCCATTGACCTGAACATCAAATATCTAGTTGTCTTCAAAGACTAGAAGATTATTGTCAAATAGGTTAAAAATACCACACAATGAAACTCACCAAATTTAAGAAATTACCAACAAGAGGTACATAGGATAATCGAGAAATTTCAAGCATTTAACATCACTGTCATTTGTGAATCCAAGAATGTAATTGTTGATTCTCTTGCCACATCAACCTCAAGATTATCTCCACTTGAAGATAATGAGGCCTCTAGGTTCACCATAGATCTATTTTACAAGCCATCATTACTTGACAACATCACTAATTGGAGATTATTTGAGGGAGATCAATAGATTCTAGCCTTCTTGACTAATGAAGAACAATTTAGAGACTTGGCCATTAATGATGATGAGTTTCAAGGAATGATTGATGAATATGAAGGAAGAGACTGTGACACTAAAAAGGAAAATGATACTACAAATCCTAAACTCCATACATTTCCTAAGGGGTTATTCAACCTGGAAAACCTCTTCGATCTGTAAGAAAAATTGAAGAACCCCGAGAATGTAAAAACTGGTAGTTCATGTCTTGCTTACGAAGTCATAAATATAGGTACAACTGAAAATCCTAATAATTTTAAACTTGGAAAATCAATATCTCCTGAAGAAAAGAAATCCTCTAAATTTTTTAAAGAATATCAAGATGTTTTCACATTGTCTTATCAAGATCTAAAAACGTATGATACAAAAATCATCCAACAGACCATCCCTCGTAGGCAAGATGTTAAACCTTTTTAGTAGAAACTATAGAAATTTCACCCATCTCTTGAGCGTTTAATGAAAAAATAATTTAATACGTTGTTGGATGCTAGGATTATCTTCTAGGTAATACATTTTTCCTGGGTAGCTAATCTAGTACTGGTAAAGAATAAGTCCATAGAAATTTGCCTATGTGTGGATTTTAAAAATTTAAACAAATCTTCAAAAAATGATAACTACCCTATACCCCCAATGGAACAACTCCTGCAAACCATCTTTGGACATGATATATTCTCACTTATGGATGGGTTTTCAAGATAAAATCAAGTTCTAGTCTTGGAAGAAGATCGATTGAAAACAAATTTCCAGACTAAATGGGGAACCTTCGGCATTAAACACATGCCATTAAGGTTGATTAATGAAAAATATACATTTCAAATGGCCATGGATGTGGCCTTTAGAGGATTAATAAACAATTGTGTAGTAGTCTATTTGAATGATGTTATAGTCTACTCTAAGAAAAGATCAAATCATATTTCTCATTTGACTCAAAGTTTTGAAAGGTGTAGAAAATACATAATATATCTAATCCAAAGAAGATAATATTTGGTGTAGATCAGAGGAAAATCTTAGTCCACATCATCTCTAAAGATGACATTAATATTGACCTTGAGTGCATCAATGTAATTTCCCAACTCCCTCTCCCACATAACAAGAAAGTCGTGCAATATTTCTTCGGGAAGATTAATTTCATGAGAAAAATTATTCTTGATTTTGTAGAAAAAATAAAACCATTGCAAAAAATAATATGAAAATATGTAGAATTTAAATGGAATAAATAAGAAATGGAGGCCTTTGAAAAGATCAAGGCTTCTATCTCTCAAGATCTGATCTTACAGAGCCCTAATTTCACCAATGACTTCTTCTTGTACACCTTCGTTTGTTATAAGTCTTTAGCAGCAGACCCGACACAAAAGGATGATGAAAACAATGAAACTCCCATCTCATTTATGAGTACCAACCTACAAGGGCCTGAGATAAATTACCCTGCCATAGAAAAACAAGCCTAGAAAGTGTATAAAGCAGTCAAACACTTCAAATCTTACATCATAAGGAACCATACCAATGTTATAGTGCCCCATCCTACGGTAAGATCAATTTTCATAGAACATGAAATGGGAGAGAGGAGAAGGACTTGGATGACTTTCATCCAAGAATTCAACATTGATATCAAATGAAAAAATATAGTTATAGGTCAAGGCTTATGAAAATTGGCCTCATAGTCTCAAGACCTAGTAGGACCAGAGAATTTAGGGTGGGACAATGAATTATCCTTATGGTGTAGTGAAGTGTTATACATCCCACCGAGTCAAGATTCTTGGTACTTGGATTTATCTTACTTCCTTCATCATAGTACATTCCTGAACATTTTAATCCCAAGGAGAGGAGGGATCTTAGAACAAAATTTTCTCAATATATCCTCATTAACTCTATTTTATTCCATATGAACTATGATTGAGTATTACTTAGATGTCTTGAGAAAGAAGACATGGAAAAAGTATTGAGAGATATTCACTATGGTCCAACATGTGGACATTTTACAGGTGAAATGACTTCTCATAAAATCCTTAGAGTAGGATACTATTGTCCAACCTTGTTTAGAGATGCACATGCATAAGTCATAAAGTGAAAAGTTTGTCAATTAAGTGTTGGGGTGTACCGTACATAGGTGGTGGTTGGATGTACATGTTGTGGTGTGTTGTGGTACCAATTAGTCCATCTATTGTGTGAGACATCCCAGGTTTGTCTTGGGTGAATGGTATGGGTCTCGATGCATTAGGTATTACCGTGTATAAGTGATCCAGAATTAGATCCAGGAGCTTAATGGGGCTCAGAAAGGCCTAAAAATAAAATGGATCATAATGTCTTCAAAACAGACGTGTGTGTAGGCCTCATCGATACGAACCCAATGCAACTTGAAGGGGCTCAAACGGACATCGTATGCTCCATATATGATGATATGTTTATTTTTCCAAACAAACAAAAAATGATGATTGTACAGTCCATACAATGCCACATGGAAGATAACTGTATAGGCCGTACGGCCATACAAATGATGTGGCAGGAAAATTTTTCAATGATGTGGTAGGGTCCGTACAACTGGCGTGGCACACCCGTATCACACATGGTAGATGGTGATTGGGAAAGCTTGTTGAATGGTTAGAAGACGTGGTCCAATCGCATGCTGACAAGTGGTAGTTATTGGTGTATGGTACAGTGCCACGTGGCACCCCTTGACTGGTTGTTATTTGTGGAAAATGTTTGGGACTCAACTAGTTTTGAACCTGCGACCTCCTACCACCAGGATAACGACTTTGCGTAGGCTAGGATACCAGCTCACCTACCAGATGTTTCTTAACCTTATATGGCATAATAAACATTTTGAGTGGCATGCAGTCCCGAATGGAGGTGGAAAGGGCTAGGGTCTAGCCCCATCCCATGGTTGTTTTCACACCATACAACCCAGAAATAAGACTATAGGTAAGGGTGTTAAAGTTTTGGAACATTGGCATTCATTTAACTGCCACTGGAGACCGTTGCTATGTGACCACCGTTTAATATGTTGGTGCAGAGATATATGGGATCCAACCCACAGGTTTTGGTACTCCCCACATCTATTACCATATGACCTGGTGTAAACAGCTTATGAACGGTATGTGGCATAGCCCCTGGGTGTTATACGTGTCCACTCTAGAAAAAGATAGTGCAGTTTGTGTTGGGTTAGCCCACCGACAAGGTGCATAACCGTGGCTACATCGTTTGGGAGGTTATGACAAATAGTGCGTGGAGCTAGGGACTAATGACACATGGACTATGCATGTGGCGAGGAGAAAACATCCAGGGGGGCCAACGTGCCTAGATTTAGCGCGACACATGGGACGCACCCATATGACCAGGGGATAGAGAGTTGGGCTTGCGGCCTGAATGTATGTGAAAAGGTGGTTTTTAAACCATATAATAATATTTTTATGCATATTTGGGAGATTTAGCTCATAATTGGGATATATTGGGCTCTTTTTGAGGCCAGATCTTGGGGGGAAGTTGGGAGATGGTTACCAACTTCAGATCTATATAAACCAAGCCTTCTTGAGGCCATGGGAGAAGGTTCAGAATAGGTTTATGCTGCCAAATTATTGAGCCAAATCCATTTTCATGCAGGGAAGCTATTGAGGAGTGCATCTTTGCGGGCCATTTATGGGAGCTTTGTTCATCCGATTTGGGTTTCATTTCTTTTGATGGGTTCATGATATCTGGTAGAACAAGACCATCTCATTTTTGTAACCTTTTGGCACTTTCATGATGAAATTTAAATCTTCTAACATAAATACTAAATCCCACTGAGACAAAGGCCCAGAGATGTAGGTGAGATTGTTGAACTCCATTATCACATTGGTGTTTATGGTTTGTTGATGTTTATTATTTATTTTAGATCTGTATATGTTTATGTGTATATAATCTTTATTCCTCTTTCATTCATTTTCGTAAATGATTAATAAACACATGCATTAATAACTCAACCATTGTCATTTAAAATATCTTTTTGGATCAACAAGTAATGTGACTGAGCATAAATGAGGTCATACTGTTGAGACTTGGCAATGGATTCCTCTTCAGTTTGGGGGGAAGGTGGATTCCACATCTTTGGCAAGGATAGAGACGAGTGATTTGAGAAACCAATCAAGACGCAATTCTTTGGTGGTTTCTGCTTTACATAAACTACGTTTCTGACGCCATTCGTGAATGTGGTCGGAAATATGTCTAGCCGAGGTTTGTTTACACTCAGAGAGAAGTTCTATACCAGTGTCTTGATGAACTAGTAGTTGAAAGAAGGCCAAAAATGCTTTGGCCAAGGATTCAAAAGTCACATGGGACCCTGATTTTTCATCCACATACCATTTGGTTGATGGACCAATGAGTGTGTGTTGAAATAACCTTAAGCAGACAGAGTCATCCATGATGTTGTTTGAATAGAACCATAAGTGGAAGGTCATGATATGGTTGGCAAGGTCTTCCCCCAATTTTCCTTCAAATTTGGGAATTTATAAAGGTAGTTTGGTAGGCATATTGGGCCATGTGGGGGCATGCAATATAGGGTCATTCGTAAGTTTACTCAAATAAGGAATGTTGAGGGATGCCAAATATGGCATGGGGGGTGGCGATGGAGGATTAGGTCCATCCATGGTGTGATCAAGTGGTGTACCTAGCCCTTGAGGGGGGTTTGGTGGGGTTGTACTTCTCCCTTGAGAAGAAATTTTCCCTCTGCCTCCTTATGAAGGAGAGCTAGTGGATGGATGTCCTTGGGAATTGGACCCAAGCAAGGTGGAACCAAGCAAATTTGAGCCCCAAATAGTGGCACTCACAAGGGTGTGAGATGGTTGAGCTGGTGAGTTGGAAAGACTAGGAACTCTTCCTCGAATAGGAGGGAGATTCTGCAAGCGTCTCGAACGACGAGGATTCTATGGGTCCCCTATGATATCCAACTAGAAAAGTGAACGTGTGTAAATAGTGATGAGAGCATTAAATGAACAAGTGACTTGTATAATTTGGACCTTCACAATATATCTCACAATCACATGTAATCAAATGAGCGTCATACATAAATGAACTGAAAATAAGCATACATGTGGGTAGGTGGTTTTTGTATGCGTGGGAGAACAAAGAAAACAAATGCTCGTGTCCTAAAAGATGTATCGTCCTTCCTCTCAAATAGAACTAGACCTTCCAAGAGCACTCAAATAGTGGGGTTTGAATCCACCGGAAGAGGAACTATGAAGGATGAAGTAATCATTTATAATGAGGGGTAGAGGGTGCATATCCTGAAAGAATTGGAGATATTTTCCAATAGCCACACAAAATTCGATCAAGGTGCAATTGCAGCCCACAATTACCACCTGGGTAGATGTCCCAAATTTGGCCATTAGGTACCTTGGTCAAAGTGTGACATTTAGATTTTTGGCCTCAGAAATGGGTCACGGGCTATATCCCTTTTAAGATTTGGGTGACTCAAGGGGGGATGCACAAAACAACTGGACCTCGGCCTTCAACCCTTCATGGGTATCTCCCTACCTTATGGTGTTAGGAACACTTGACTTGGAGGATTTAAAAGTTCCCTATTTGTCAACTTCTAATGTTTGAAAATGTGAGAACCAAATAACGGGGAGTTATTTGGATGCCTACCCCCGATATCCTACCTAGACTAAAAAATTTATTTTGTCACCTCTTATGCAGGAAAACTTAGTGAGTTTTAGAAAAAATTTAGATGTGGTGGGTTGAGAGATTGGGGGTGTGAGCTAGTATCATTTGAATTAAGTGGGTGTGGATAATTTATTCAAGAAATAGTGGGACATTTCATAATCCCTTTGGAGGAAACCTACTTCAACCTCCACAATTCGAGATGAAATTATGTGAGTGAGGAGTGACTTTGTGTATGATCAAGTGATAAAATGTGCCAAATTTTAATAAGTTAGGTGTAAATTTGAAACATGTGGACTTCATGTGGTCCCTACAAATCTTGATTGCCTATCTTATTAGATGTCATTGGTACAACCTTGCGTAATTTTAAAAGCCCTAAAGAACTAGCATGTGGACATATGGGTCCTCACCAATCCTTTAAACTCCCTAATGTATTTTACTCTAAGAAATCTTCAAAAAAACTATCCTAGATTGCAAGCATGTGGGCATGTATGGGCTCGTTACTTTGATATTTAAACTCTCCTAGTGATGTAAACTAAGAAAGTAATTCTCAAAAAACTATCCTAAGTTTGCAACATGTGGGCATGTATGGGCCCTTATAAATTTAAGATGATTTAAAAGAAACTAAGAGGAGCCCTACGGGGGCTTTGTCCTCTCCTAAAGATTTTGTTAAGGGAGATGAAATGTCCCCTGAACCACCTTTCTGATTCTCAATATTTCTCTATGGTGCGAGAGAAGAGCATACTCAATGATTAAAGTTGATTTCTGGTCCCAATGCAAGCGTTTTTATATGTGATAGCAAATAATCTCAACTTAAATTTTATAATCAAAACAAGCCATCCATGTGGCAACCAAAGAAAAAAAGGAGAAATGTGGTTATTTTTACCCCCTAAGTGCCTATGTTTGACTAACATTTCATGTGGGAAATAAATCTAAGTGGAGTGCATTTAAAAATTGCATAAAAGCAATATTTTGAAGGCTAGGGGCCTTCAAATCATCACAAAAACTCTTACAATTTTCAAACTCTGGACAAGTGCTTGGGTAACAGTTCATATAGATGCACAGTGGGTGCATAGTGCGCAAAATGTGGAGAGAACATAATACCTTTTGGTGCACAGTGCACAAAATGCACAGAGAACATAAGTACTTTGGGAGCACAATGCTATGAATGCGCGTATGTGGGCTGAAATACCTGCGCACGTTCTGATACGCGTCGGGGGGGGGGGGTGGGAGTGATTTTGAATAGAATTATCCTCCTGCAGCTCCAAACTTAGATCTTGATAGGTAAGGCTAGGCCATTTATGATTCCTGGAAGGAAAATGGGTCAAAAAGAAGTGCTCTAAAAGCCCAAATAGGGTGGAAATTGATACCTTATCCCCAGTATGGTCGCCAATATGTTGTGTCCATTTCGTCACTTGGGTGAGCAAAACAAGGGCACGTACAAGTCTAGTTGGGACTGCTAGACAAGAGAAAGGTTAGTGCATGCGTTATATAATCCAAACACATGAAATAAACAAGAAAATAAACTAAAAACAACTAAGGAAATAAAACTAGAATGCATAAAAACGTTTGAACCAAAATCAATCAACCAAATGACCAAGATTATGCCACCAATGGATAACTATATTAGTTGGAAAAACACCATAGAGAAAGAAAGAAAATGGTGAAGAAATCCAAGCCTATTCCCTCAAGAGGTGAGTGGAATGGCCTATTGGAATGTTGCTAGAATGCTCCAAGGAGAAAACAAGATTCTCAAGGGAGGATTGAGGCAACATGACAATACTATAGAAATCTTAAATTCTTAGTGCACCCATGGCATTCATTTATAGTATGTCTTCAAGGAATTATTCAACTGGTTCTTGGTGTGAACAAGGGGTCCTTTAGGTTACCCTTTGGTCCTTGACCAGCCCCCCATTCGGATTCAACTTACATCTGAAGGTCAAATCAAGTTGGGAGCTGGTCCATAAGTGGTTTAGGGGCTGAAAAGAACCATAAATGCGTCATTCACAGAAGTGTGCGGATTTTCTCATACACAGTCATGCATATAGCACATTGTGCGTTGTATGGGTTTTTTTGGCCCGTGCATTGTGCGCCCGCTTCCTTTACTGATTTAGCGCATGTCAATTTTTGTATATTTTTTGCCTCTTGGAAATGCATTTTTGGTGCTTCAAGTGAACTAATAGGTGTTTGGAACTGTTGTGTTTCTGTAACCATTTGCATGTAATGTTGTGAAAAAAAATTCAATGATAACAGATGCCCCCTGATGTGTTAGGTTAGGAGCATACATATAACCGAAATACATCAATGTTTATTCTACTAAGAGTACCATTGTAATGAAGAGTGGTGATAAGAACTACAAGAGAGATCCTTTTGGAGGGAGAGGGGAAACCGTGAGACCCAAATCTATCTCTAGGGAGAGAAAATAAAATATGTATACAAACAAGGCGGGCATGCCCCATGCTTGTGTCATGTAACTCAAAAAAATGTAAGACAGTAACTAAAGTTGTATGTTGATGTAGATAAATGCAACACCCTCTGGGGCGGTTCGATAATGGAATATGAAAATTTTGATGGTGAGCATACTCTGAAAAGAGGAAAGAATGCTTGTAATAAGTGTCGATGACTCGTAGGCATTGATGGCCTAACAAATTCATAGGTCTTCATCTAGTATAAAACAACTGCAATAGTCGCATAGTAAGACCCACCGTAACATGATATTTTGTTGAATTTAAATGTTTATGGGGGTCAACAACATCAAAGAGCAATGATGGTTCTCTTTGTGTCATCCGAGACTCCTCGTTGTAAAGGTAATGAGAGTCAATATATTGTCTCTCTTCTGGAAACGATGTTGATGTCGAAAAAAAGGGAGACACGACTCTAAGAAGCAAAGGGCTTCATGAAATCCACTAGATAAGATCAGGAACTGATAGGGAACATGAACAAAGTCAATATGCGGTGAGACTCAAGACTGCCCTTGGTTGGGGGTATGTTTGAAGGATTATTGGAAACAACTGTGAAACTGTATCTAGCCTCAGGGGGATGACTAGACATGGGGTTAAATTATGCCAGAGGCATGACAAAGTAGACAAACTTAGAGATCAAGGGTAAATGGACTGTGCGATACTCGGGGTTTATGGATGATGTCAACATGAGTAGAGGATAGTGAATGCCCCAACCAAGGGTGACATGGGTTGCTTTTCCAGAAAAAAGATGGTCATCAAGGGTGACAACAAAAAACTAAGTAAATGGAGGAAACAAAGGATTTTTGCAATTACCAAATAAAGAAAAAATAATTTTGGATGAGTGTACAGATACAGAAATGGGTGCCCCAATGCAAGATGGTTTTCCCTGTGAGGGCGCAAGTTGCGTGGAGAAATGGTGGACGGTGGGGGGCTCATGGGTGGGTTTCTATATGAGGCAAATGAACAGAGGGAAATCTGCATATGGGAAAAATGATTGTGGATGAAATGGAGGGTTAATGATACTGCGGAGGTGCAATAAAAAATAGAACCGTGATGAGGTAACCTGGGAGGCAAACTAGAAAAATGATGAGAAGGATTATGTGGCTGATTCTCGAAAATGCGTAAGACTATCAGGACTCCCATCCCTAGGGGGTGAAAGCAACATGAGTTTCAAAGTGCCAATGGGGACTATGAATGGGACAACTCATGTGGGGGAGACTGTTACTAGGTGACAATACCAAAATGCAACGGAGGTAACAGTACTACAGAGCCGAATGTAGGGACCCTAAAGGAAAATGTCAGAGGGTGTGACTGGGAGATGCAATTGATATTCAAAGGGAATGATTACATGCCAGTTTCGATCATATACCTGAAGGGGCTACACTGGTTTGTGATGACCAAGTACCTGCACACATTAAAACCGAATACCTAACATTAACAATATCTGAAGATAAAAAAAATATAACATTTATTTGATAATTTTGAACATGAGCATGCGTACCTGGACATGATGTGAGAAAAATGCTCCCCTAGGGCCGAGTGGATATGGTGACCCAGGGAATGTGACTGTGTAGGTGGTGGGACCCTGATCCCATGGCTGAAGATGGATCGAGAAATAGAGACTCGGAGCTCCTGTAACTAAGTGTGGAATTTTGGCAAAAGGGACTATATATGGTTGTGGGGCCCACAATGCCACCACATTTGTACATGCTTCTATAGTGAGTTGACAAGAGTATTTGGAGGATTTTGAATATTACGGGAGTTTGAGTCAACTGATCCAGGATTGGCGAGAGTCTGTTTAGTGGTCACATCCTCCTGCACAGTATATAGTTTCTAATTTTTGGGTAGGGGTCATACGGATGGTCGTATGAGGCTATTTTTTAGGGGTGGGCCCACTAATGCATGAGAGAAGGAAGCATACCCGCACTGAGGTGCGTGGGTATAATTCCATCTCTCGTGCATGATGTGTGGTTGTGTTGAATACAGCTACGTATGGGTGTGCGTGGGAAAAAAAGGTGTGCATGTGATGCACGCATGTTGGAATTACAGTTGCACACTATGCACGACTATTTTTCAATTAGTTGCACATTAGTGTGAAGCTATGTAGAGAACAGGTGCGGCATTAGTGCACAATTGTGTAGAGAACAGGTGTGCATGAGTGCACACCTTTGGGTGTGACAACTGCACATTGATGCACATTTGTTTCTCCTACAACTATGCATTGATGCACAGATGTGCAAAGAACAGGCACGCATATGTGCACGCCTGTGGGGGTGACATTCGTGCACTTGAGGCGAAGCTAAGGGGTTTTTATATTTTTTATAAATGATGAATGTTGACCAAGGGTTTCTATGTGAATGTAGGTGATCAATTTATCATGCTAGTCCACTGGAGGGAATGAGACTGGGAGCACCTATGGGAGGCGGTGAGAGAGGAGCCAGGCATTCAGAGACTCTTGGTAGCCTGTGGGTTGGTCAAGTTCTTTGACTTCCCACTGATACGGTCGCAAGAGTACCTTCTTCAATATATGATATTGATGTGGAGCACTGATATGCAATGCTTCATTGTGTGGGAGAAATAGATGACATTCTCAGTTGTTGAGGATGTGTATTTTCTGACGGGGCTCCCCTTTCGGGGAATGGCCCTTCTTGTTGACCCCCAGTTGCCAAGGGATGTGCGTTTGATAGACTTGGCATGGAATTATTGTACGGGGCCAAACTTGATGTCAAGTTTGGTTGTCCGCATTGAGGCGATGGATGATCTCTTGCATCAGTGCATCATGGATATGAATGTGAGGATCTATGGATCCTTGGCTACTCAGTGGATCAATGGTGGTCAGTTAAGGATTATGCAGAGGGTCTTAGATGGGGACTGTTTTGCCTGGGGCTTGATGTTGCATGTTAATCTGATAGGGAAAATACACCGGTGTTGGACCGCTGACTCCAATGAGGTTGCATTTGGATCTATCTTGGTGGTATGGTTCTTGTAGAGGGTACCCATGTTGCACCCTAGGGTTTTGTTGCCGCCTGCAGGGCCGCAGAAGCCACGATTGATGTGGTGGGCTCATATTTTGGTACGACGCAGAGGGGGAGAGGGTGGACACTATTTTACGACTACGTTGGCGCATGTGTGGTGCCACATGCCACATATTATACTGTGATTCCCATATGGTGGGATGGATTTCCGGCACGACCCAGACATGGCGTTGCCCCTTGGAGAGGTTTGGGACCAGAGAGGTATGTTTGTTAATTTATGTTTTGTGATTTTGATAGCATAGAATATGTTTATATGTATTTCGATGATGACTCTATCTTTGTTTTTTTGTTTGTAGATGTGGGGCTGTGAGGCCAAGAGGTGGAGATGGTTGGGGAGTCAGCGCGCCAGGGACCAATGATACCATCGCAGGAAGAGCTGTGGGTGGGAGAGAAATGTTGAAGGGATGAGGTTGGTGCAAGGCCAATAGATGAGGTGAGGCCTGGACAGAGACGTCGGTTCAATGATCCAGGTGCAAGGCCATTGCATGATCTGCAGATAGAGGTCGACGGGGGGATATATGATCTCCGATGACGGTTGGATATGGTGTTGTAGGGTGTCACAGAGGGCATGTGGTCACATATTCAGGATGAGAGAGTCCTGGAGCAGTGTGTGGGTGGTCCTGCAGAGTGGCGAACCCTGATCCACAGAGCGGTTGTAGCGGGGGCATCGATGACCAGTCGATTTCCCTCCAGACCTAGAGGACCCCCAACTGCTGTGGCACCTCCCGCTGATAGAGGATCGGGTGGGGGATCTATGGGGGCACCATGAGTGTCGATTATATATTTTTGTATTTATATAGGCTTGTGAACCCATTTTGTATAGGGTATTTTGACACCCATTTTGTATAGGGTAGGGGGTACCCATTTTGTACCTATAGGGGTGAGGGGGCTAACTTGCATACGGGAGATGTATATGTTGTACTTTTTTGTAAACTTTATGACACTTTGACCAATATATATATATATATATATATATATATATATATATGGATATACATCTTTGGGATCTTTGGGATGTTTACATGTGTTGATATTTTTGTGATATTTTATGATGTCTAATCTATATACTGTGATCGATGTTTGATGATTTATGTATATGTAATGATGTTGTGATGTGATAAATGCCAATCTAATACTAGTTTAGCCATGTTATCTTCTATTTGATTAAATTTTCGTGGAATATGTGTAAATGTAATTGAATCAAAGTTTCAAGATAAGAGTCTAACTTGAAAGTATTTGTGAAAGAGGCAAGGATCACAGACACGGTATACATTGTTGAGTTGCAGGATGACAAGATAGGAATCTAATAAGACGCTAAGGTGATGAATGTGGAGGTGATTGGCCTCGATGAGGAGACCAATAACGATGGTGTATTCTTCTTGGTTGTTGGTTATTGAGCCCAAACAGATGTCGCTAGAGTGGAGAAATTCATGTGAGGGGGTGTAGAGGGGCCAAGCAACCGAAGTGAGATTTTGTGTACAGCGGCTAGCTCTGTCAGCATAACTGATGTGGTAGTTTGATGGAGGATGCATATTTCAATAACACGGATGGTAGATCAGACATGAGGAGTGGAGGTGAAAGAAGAAGACTAAAAAATCTACAAATGTGTACAAATAAAAAGCCTAGTGTGGAATGACTACGCTCAGGCGTAAAACTTCTTTAAGTACAACCTGTTGAAAGGTTCTTTGAAAGGATAGCCTTTCGGAGAGGCCAGGATGTATGCGGCTTTAGTGAGGCAGTGTTGGACGATGTAGGTTTCGTTCCATAATGACTTGAATTTCCCATGGCCGAGAGTATTGTGAGTGATATCGTAGGGTAGGATGAGATCTCCTTCATTAAATGAGAGAAGATTGACATGGCGGTCAAAGGTGGCCTTGGACCATTTTTTAGCTGCCTCATTTTTCTGTAAGGAAGACCAATGATCTTCATCCAGTGACTCTAAGTTCAACAAGCACTGCTCCATTCGAGCAGTGTCAGGTAATAGCTTGATGGCAGTGCACAATGTGGGAATTTCTCACTCGATGGGGAGGGTGGCTTCGATCCCATGGACGAGATGAAACAATGTAAAACCAGTGGCAGTTTTGACTATTGTGCGATAAGCCCATAAGGATGAAAAAAACATATGACGCCAGTTGGTCTTATGTTTGTTGACAGTGCGTTGTAACATGGTTTTGAGGAATTTGTTAACAACCTCGACTTGTTCATTGGACTGAGGGTAGTATGGGGAGGAAAACTCATGGGAGAAGCCTAACCTTGAGGAGAGTTTGATGAAGATCTCATTCTCAAAGTGTTTACCGTGATCAGATACTAACCATAGTGCAATTTTGAAATGGGTGATTACATGGTTGAATAAAACACGCGATGTTTTGTCAGCGGTATTGTTGAAGGTAGGCATGGCTTCAGCCCATTTGGTAAAGTAATCTACGACCACGACAATGTACTTGTTTCCATTACTAGATGGAGGGTTGCAAATCATGAAGTCTATTCCATATTTACAGAAGGGGCCAAAAATGATGACTGGATGTAGAAAAGTGGGTGGTGCTCATGCTTTGTTTGCATAAAGGTGAAATTTTTCGCATCACTTGACAGTATGGATGCAGTCATGAAATAGTGTGGGCCAGAAGTATCCTGCTTGAATTATTTTTTGGGCGGTGGACATACCTGAGAGGTGGCCACCAAAAGCATCACTATGGAAATCGTTCAAGACTCTGTTTTCTTCATCGATGGTCAAACATCGACGGAGTATGGTGTCGACCCCTCATCGATAAAAAAAATCACATATGAGGAGGTATTGAGGGGCCTAATGGCGAATGCACTGACGATCATATCGAGAGAGATGAGACCCAAACTTCTGTGTCCGAAGGTAGATGAGAAGGTCGCGATACCAGGAGTCATCCGAGGGGATGTACAAGAGGTGTTTGTCAGGAAAATCCATATTGAAGGGTGAACTTATAGTGTCTGAGGGAAACACCATGATGAGTTTGGAAAGAAAAAGTGCTTTCTTTCTTTTTGGAGTTGAAAACTCTAGGTCGTATTTCTGAAAGATGACGATCCATCGGGAAATTTTTCCATTAATATGTCGTCGACTAAGAATGTATTGCATGGGGTTGGAATATGCCACGAATTTGGTAGTGTGAAGAAGGATATAATGACACAGTTTCTAGACTGCGAGAACAAATACGAGGGCGAGTTTCTCCTCATTATTGTATTTTAGGGGTGGTCCTGAAAGAGTTTTACTAATGTAGTAAATAACATGCTTGCGACCATCATCCCCTAGTTGGAAGAGAACTTCGACTATTGAGATGGTTGAGGCCAACAAGTAGAGGATGTAATCACAATCATAGTCAGGAGGACTAGTCAAAGGGGAATTGGATAACACCTCTTTTAAATCATTAAAAGTGGTTTGGGCATGTTCATCCCATCGAAATGCGATATCATGACGTAGTAAGAGAAGGAAACCATGCATGCAGGTTGCGTAATCTGGGACAAAGCATCGTAAAAAGTTGGCTTTGCCTTATAGGCTCTGTAGTTGGCACAAATTACTAGGTATTGGAATTTCTATGATATCTTTGACCTTGAGGGGATCCACTGTGATGTTGTGTTGGGAAGCTATGAACCCAAGGAGGCATCCGACGGCACCGAAAAATACACACTTGAGTGGGTTCAAGCGGATATTGTACCGGCGACATCATTGAAAGACAACTCGTAAGTCATCTAAATGTTGAGTTCATTTCTTGGATCGAGCAGTGAGGTCATCCAAATAAGTGAGGATGATGCAAGAAAGATCATGGAAAACATAAGTCATGGCTCGTTGGAATGTAGCACCTACATTTTTTAGTCCAAAAGGCATGAAACGATAAGCAAAAAAACCCCATGGGGTCGTAAATGCAGTTTTATATTGATATACTAGATGGATTTAGATTTGATTATAGCTGGAGAACCCATCCATGAAGGACAAGGCCTCATGGCTGACTCAGTCATCGATAATTTGGTTGATGAAAGGGGTGGGGAAGTTGTCCTTGGGACAAGCATGGTTGAGATTGTGAAAGTCAGTACAGACACAAGGTTAGATACCCATGAAGTGTACGCAATGGGGTATATGAACCCTACAACGTGTAACTTGTCAATTTCGTCTTTGATAGCTGTGGCTTTGGATGGGTGCAATGGGCATTTCTTTTGACGGAATGGGGAGACATCTGGTCATGTGTCGATGCATGTTCGACGATAGAAGGAACAAGGTCGAGCATCTCTGTATATGACCAAGAAAAAATATCTCGGTATTCTTGAAAGAGAGCTTTGTAAGTTGTGAGTTCCTCAGGGGAGCATGCGACACCAATGGTGATTTCCTCTATGATTTTGGGTTTGATGGAAATGTTTATTTTGACAGTGGGGGAAATGTTGGCCATGTTCCCTTCTTTAAAAGCATCAGGGGCAGGGATAGGGTTATTGAACCAATCTATATGCCCTGATGGAATAAAATCCTTGGTTTCGATTTCACATATGGAGGCTTGGATAGGAGGGTTAAAGGCTTCCTATGAGAGAAAAAATGTTCTGTGGTGGAGTGCATTCCATGGAAAATTGAGGGTAGTAAGTTTCTCCAAGTTATCTTCATCACAGTGGAAAATGAGAGAATATAGGGGATTTGGGGAGGTAACATTGGTGACTATCATTGTGTGATTGTCTTCAAGTAGTGAAGACCTAGAGGGGGTATCGCAACTATGGTGCGATGAATTTCTTTCCATAAACCAAATGTCTAGACATTGTGGGTTGTAAATTGTGGTAGGGGGTGATATTTCCTGGGGGAAATGAACTATATAATTGGGAGGATTTGGGGGAATATTCTCAGACAGTCTATCCATGATCCATGGAGGGATGGGAAGTAACTCAAGTTTAGGGGAGGTGATGTGAATAGTATCTAGAGAAGGTATAGGGGGAATCAATTTCATCACAGGAGGTGAGGTGGTCTTAGGAACTTGAATAAGGGTTATTTGATGATGCTTGTATTCAATGATTAAAGGAAACTGGTACGTGAAATGAGTAAGTGAGTCACAAAGAGAGTAAGGGAATCTCATTCGTTCGGTGACTGAGGTCGATACATAATGGATGTCGGTGACATGGGTACTCGAAGGTGTTGGTGGACAGGGTTCTTGTTGAAAGGTTTGGCGTACTGTCATCAGCATCTGTCGAAACTAAGGTAGAGCTGGGAAACAATGAGTATAGTGGCCATACTCTGAACAAATGGCACATGTGAATTTGGTTCACAGCCCTTTACTTCTTGTAGTAGGGGATGCTATGGTAGTACTAGGTGTGCTTGGTGTGCTTGGTGAAGTGATGAGCGATGTAGTTTCTCGAGGGAGTTGGATCAGATTGTGTAACTTGGGAAGAGAAGGACATCTATTAGTGGGGTTTCTCTCTCTTTCGCAGAGTGTGCAAGGAGGTTGAACTCGGGGAGGAAGTGGAGCGATGAGATCTTTCTTCTTTAGTCTTCCCCTAGCTATAGTAGTGGTGCTTGCGATTAGGGGTTAGGGTGGTGTGGCCGGAGTTAGTACTAGAATATGCATCGGGATTGCCTCTGATTGAGGAGGGAAGGATGGTTGAGGAACCATTACGGGTGGGTGTAGATACCATACAGGGATGGCGAGCACCATGTTGGGAAGGGTAAGCGTTGCGACTACCTTAAATGATTGTACTCCTGGTGGGGGTTAGAAGAAGGGGATTTGAGTAATGGCTTGGGGGATTATTTCCAAAACCGATATTTTCCCCAAGGGAAGGGTGAAATCGGGGATAAGTGGTGTCATAGGGTTCTATGGTAATTCTTGAGGTAGAATTTATTCAACTAGTGGGACGTCGAGGGGTGGAGAAGCCTCAATGGGAGGAATGATATCTCCAGTTTCAATTCCATTAGAAGATATGACACACACTTCTATTGAGGGGTGTATGAGCGATGGTGATCCATGGTATGCCCCCAACAAGGATGGGTCCTTGAGAATTCTGGGTCCCATATCCATGAGTGGGTATGCGTTGGAATTAGTGTGAACAAGAGGTGGGATGTTATCGATGTTGGCGGAGTGGTTAGGCTCATAATGTGAAACTTGGTCGATGGTGATGATTTTCCCGTTGTGGGGGAAAATTATTGTTCAAAACATAGAAGAGGCCACTGCCTTCATAGTGTACATCTAGCTACATCCAAACAAGATATTGTAATCAAGCAGGGTGTCGATAACCTTAATGTCGATGAGGATGGTTTTTCCCCCAAGTTCGATGGGGACATTTTGAAAGTTCCCTTTAGGGGAGGATGGTTGACCATCATAGGTTCTTAAAGTGATGGAGGATGGTATTAGCTCAGGGGATCCAAGTTTCTTCCATACAATTTTGGACATGATGCATGTGGATTCACCTTCATCAATGATACACCGATGAACCATGATGTTCCGAATCTTGACTGGTATCTGGAAAGATACCAAAGAGGGAAGACGAGGTTCCCCACAATCTAGATCAAATGTGATGAGTCTAATATCAGTTGGTTCGACTGCCCCCAAGGAGGAAAGCAAGGATTTTCGTTGATTTGGACAGGTTTGGAGGACCTCCAATACTGACATGGTTGTAGGGGACTGTGCCAAGTCATCGACCAGACTGCAATTATGTGTCTCCCTGGCCTGAGGGTTGTTGACATTCCGTCGTAACAGGATGCGAGGGATATGAATGGTGGGTTCAATGTTAGGGAGTGGAATAATCAAGGTTGTCTGGTTGTAGCTGGAGCTTCTTCTGAAGTGGTGGGAGTAGATTCAGAGGGCACACTGTATTGGAAACTACATTTGTAGAAGAATTTTTTCTTCGCTAGTGAGGAGGCTATTGCGATCTATCATATTTCCAGGGTTTTGATACTGTCCCATTTGTGGTGGGGCAGGATGTACCTCATGTTGGGTATTCATCACACCTCGATGTCTAATAGGGTTTTGCAACACGACCAACGATGGTTTTTGAAAATACTGTTGTGGGGCCTACTAAGGGGCAGGCGACGCTAGGGGATGTGGTGCGTTCATGGAGTCTTTCATCCATTTGATGTCAAAAATTTGGGGGCAACAGTGAGTATAATGACCATTCTCACTGCAAAGAGTGAAAGGGAAGTTCATGCAGAGTTTTTTGTTGTTGTTACTCCCTTGGCATTTGTTATTATTGTCCCCTTGAGGGTTCTGGTTACCCTGATTCTTGTTTCCCTGAGCAGTCTAGTTTTTTGGGGGGTTATTTCCTCCTGGTCCTGGGTTATTATTGTTTCATTTTTTTCCTTTCTTTTTGGCATTATTCGGCTAATGGGATAGATTTACCATATTAAACTGTTCAAAAGTATGAAATTGTTGAATGGGAGAGGGATGAACAAAGTTAACACCAGTGTGTGATTTTCCCTATGGAGGAGAAATCGGCTGTGGAGGACCAGGAAATTGAAAATACAAATTGTTTTGTGGAAATGATCCGTAGGGTGCACAGGAAGGCATAGTGATTTCACTAGTGCCTAGGCTATAAAATGAGGTAGAAGGTGTACCTAAACTTGGTTGAGAAGTTGACCGCATGATGGGTGTCGGCAGGGGTCCACTCATGGGTGGAGGGAGAGAAATAAGATATGGTTGTTGATAAAGGGGTGGAGGGTAATAAGATGAACCTCCATATATCGACAGATATTGAGGTGTACCGTACATAGGTGGTGGTTGGATGTATGGGTTGTGGTGTGTTGTGGTACCAATCAATTGATCTATTACGTGAGACATCCCAGGTTTGTCTTGGCTGAATTGTACAAGTCTTGGTGCATCAGGTATTACTATGTATAAGTAACCTAATTGAGCATAAATGAGGTCGTATTGTTGAGCCTTGTTGATGGATTCCTCTTAGGTGTGGGGGAAGGTGAATGCCACATCTTTGGCAAGGATAGAGATGAGTGATTTGATAAACCAATCGAGACGTTGTTGTAATGTCCCCCACCTCTTAGAGAGGTGAGGAGGAGACTCAGTGGCCTGGGCACCCCCACTA
>ML801816.1:226647-236690 GCA_009831015.1 Picea engelmannii
AGGTTAGATCTTTGCTTGTGCTTCTACATCTTGAATATATTGTGATCTCCATGTGTTGATGAATCTTGTATACACTTAAAAACTCAATAAATTAGTAGTAGTTAGTGATTCCAAGAAAGAATTTGGCTTGGGATCATTACAGTTGTTCTTTGGTGGTTTCTCCTTTACATAAACTACGTCGCCGACGCCATTTGTGAATGTGGTCGGAAATATGTGTAGCCGAGGTTTGTTTGCACTTGGAGAGAAGTTTTAGACCAGTGTCTTGACTAACTGGTAGTTGAAAGAAGGCCAAAAATACTTTGGCAAAGGATTCAAAAGTCACATGGGACCCTAATTTTTCGTCCACATACCATTTGGCTGATAGACCAGTGAGTGTGCGTTGAAATAACATTAAAAAGATGGAGTCATCCATGATCTTGTTTGAAGAGAACCATAAGTGGAAGGTCATGACATGGTTGGCGAGGTCTTCCATTGATTTTCCTTCAAATTTGGGAATGTATGAAGGTAGTTTGGTAGGCATATTGGGCCATGTGGGGTCGTGCAATATAGGGTCATTCGTGAGTTTACTCAAATCAAGAATGTTGAGGGATGCCAAATATGGCATGGGGGGTGGCAGTGGAGGATTAGGTCCAACCATTGTGTGAGCAGGTGGTGTACCCGACCCTTGAGGGGGGTTTCATGGGGTTGTACTTCTCCCTTGAGAATAAATTTCCCTCTACCTCCTTGTGAAGGAGATCTAGTGGATGGATGGCCTTCCCAAATAGTGGCACTCACAGGGGTGTGAGACGATTGAGCCGGTGAGTTGGCAAGACTAGGAACTCCTCTTAGAATAGGAGGGAGATTCTACAAGTGTCTGAAATGACGAGGATTTTGTGGGTCCCCTATGATGTCCGAATAGAAAAGTGAACATGTGTAAATAGTGAAGAAAATAATAAATGAACAAGAGACTTGAATAATTTGGACCTTCACAATATATCTCACAATCGCATGTAATCAAATGAGTGTCATACATAAATCAACTGAAAAGAAGCATACATGTGGGTAGGTGGTATTTGTCTGTGTGGGAGAACAAAGAAAACAAATTCTCGTGTCCTAAAATACATATCGTCCTTCCTCTCAAATAACATTGGACATTCCAAGAGCACTCAACAGTGGGGTCTGAAGCCACCGAAAGAAGAAATAGTGAAGGATGAAGTAATTAGTTATAATGAGGGGTAGAGGGTGCATATCCCAAAAGAACTAGTGATATTTCCCAATAGGCACATGAAATCCGATCAAGGTGCAATTACAGCCCACAATTGTCACCTGGGTAGATGTCCTAAATTTGGCCACTAGGTACCTCAGTCAAAGTGCGACATTTAGATTTATGACCTTAGAAATGGGTCATGGGTTGGATCCCTTCCAAGATTTGGGTGACTCAAGGGGGGATGCACAGAACAACTAGACCTCAGCCTTTGACCCTTCACGGATATCTCTCTGTCTTATGGTGTTAGGAACACTTGACTTGGATGATTTAAAAGCTCCCTATTTGTCAACTTCTAATGTTTGAAAATGTGAGAACCAGATAATGGGGGGTTATTTGGATGCATACCCTCGAGATCCTACCTAGATTAAAAAATTCCTTTTGGCACCTCCTGTGGAGGAAAACTTAGTGAGTTTTTAGAAAAAAATTAGATGTGGTGGGTTGAGAGATTGGGGGTGTGACCCAATCTCATTTGAACTAAGTGGGTGTGGATAATTTCTTCAAGAAATAGTGGGATGTTTCAAAATCCCTTTGGAGGAAACATACTGCAACCTCCGCAATTCGAGATGAAATTATGTGAGTGAGGAGTGACTTTGTGTGTGATCAAGTGATAAAATGTGCCAAATTTTAATAAGTTAGGTGTAAATTTGCAACATGTGGACTTCTTGTGGCCCTTACAAATCTTGATTACCTATCTTACTAGATGTCATTGGTACAACCTTGCGAAATTTTAAAATCCCTAAAGAACTAGCATGTGGACATATGGGTCCTTACCAATCCTTTAAACTCCCTAATGTGTTTTACTCTAATAAAGCTTCAAAACAATTATCCTAGATTGCAAGAATGTGGGCATGTATGGGCCTGTTAATTTGATCTTTAAACTCTCCTAGTGATGTAAACTAAGAAAGTAATTCTCAAAAAACTATCCTAAGTTTGCAATATGTGGGCATGTATGGCCCCTTACAAATTTAATATGATTTAAAAGAAATTAAGAGGAGCCCTATGGGGGCTTTGTCCTCTCCTAAATATTGTGTTAATGGAGAAAAAATGTCCCCTTAACCACCTTTTTTTATTCTCAAGATCGGTCTATGGTGCGATAGAAGAGAATACTCAATGATTAAAGTTGATTTCTGGTCCCAATGCAAGTGCTTTTATATGTGATAGCAAATAATATCAACTTAACTTTTACAATCAAAACAAGCCATCCATGTGGCAACCAAAGCAAAAGAGGAGAAATGTGGTTCTTTTTACACCCTAAGTGCCTATGTTTGACTAACCTTTCATGTGGGAAATGAATCTAAGTGGAGTGCATTTACAAATTTCACAAAAGCAATATTTTGAAGGCTAGGGGCCTTCAAATCATCACAAAATCTCTTACAATTTTGAAACTCTGGACAGGTGCGCGGGTTACAATTTAGACAAATGCGTAGTGGGTGCATAGTGTGAAGAATGCATAGAGAACGTAAGGCCTTTTGGTGCAAAATGCACATAATGCACAAAGAACATAAGTACTTTGGGCGCACAATGCTCTGAATCTGCATCTATGGGTTGAAATACCCACACACGTTCTGATACGCGTCGGGGGGGATTTTGAGTGGAATTCTCCTCCTCCAACTCCAAACTTAGCTCTTGATAGGTAAGGCTAGGTCAATTATGATTCATACAAGGAAAATGGGTCAAAAATAAGTTCTCTAAAATCCCAAATAGGGAGTAAATTGATACCTTATCCCTAATATGGTCGCCAATCTATTGTGTTTGTTTTGTCACTTGGGTGAGAAAAGCAAGGGAACTTATAATTCTAGTTGGGCCTGCTAGACAAGACAAAGGTTAGTGCATGAGTTAGATAATCCAATCACATGAAATAAACAAGGAAATAAACTTAAGGAAATAAAACTAGAATGCATAATAAACTTTGAACCAAAATCAATCAACCAAATGACCAAGATTATGTAAAAAATGGATAACTTTTTTAGTTGGAAAAACACCGTAGAGAAAGGAGGACTTATGGATCCCCTCTTCCTCCTTGGGAGGGCTCTTGAGTTCCCTATTGGAGAGCTTTTCTTACAATCATAAACAAAAAGAAAATGGTGAAGAAATCCAAGCCTATTCCCTCAAGAGGTGAGTGGAATGGCCTATTGGAATGTTGCTAGAACGCTCCAACAAGAAAAGAGGATTCTCAAGGGAGGATTGAGGCAGCATAACAATACTATAGAAATATTAAATTCTTAGTGCACCCATGGCCTCCATTTATAGTATGTCTTCAAGGCATTATTCAACTGGTTCTTGGTGTGAACAAGGGGCCCTTTAGGACACCCTTTGGTCCTTGACCAACTCCCATTCAGATTCATCTCAAATCTGAAGGTCAAATCGAGTTGGGAGTTGGTCCATAAGTGGTTGAGGGGCTGACAAGAACCATAAATGTGATGTTCATAGGAGTGTGTGGCTTTTCTCGTACACAGTCGTGCATATGGTGCATTGTGTGCTCTACAGGATTATTTGGACCACGCACTATGCACGCGCTTCCTTTAGTGATTCATCGCATGTCAATTTTTGTCCAGTTGTATAGTTTTTGCCTCTTGGAAATACATTTTTAGTGTTTCATGTGAACTAATAGGTGTTTGGAACTATTGTATTTATGTAACCATTTGCATGCAATGTTGTGGATGGAATTTCAGTGATAACAAGGATGTCATCCAAATATACCACCAAAAAATATTTGGTGAAGGGTCAAAATACATCATCCATCAATCTCATGAAAGTTGTTGATTCTTTTGTTAAGCCAAAGGACATGACCAACCATTCAAAGAGACCTTATTTAGATTTGAAAGATGTCTTCCATACATCAGTTGGTTCAATGGGAACCTGGTGGTAGCCAAACTTTAGGTCATTCTTGCTAAAGAAATTTTCCCCCTTGAGTTGGTCAAGAAGGTCATCAATTCGGGGAATTGGGCATCGGTTCCTGACTATGATTTTGTTTAGTACTTTGTAATCAATGAAAATCCTCCAGGTCTCGTCTTTCGTTTGCACCAACACAATCGGGCTTCTACAAAGGGAGGAGTTGGCTCAGATGTGACCCTTTTGAAGCAGCTCTTGGATCTGGCGCTTTATTTTGTCATTTTCCATCAGTGAGAAATGATAGACTGGTCCATTAGGCAGTGGTGCATCGGGGGTTAGATCAATTGGATGCTTGACTTGGCAGTGCGTTGGTACCCTGATGGGTGAGGAGAAGATGTCTTTGTGCTCTTCCACGATCCCATCCAATTGCTTCTACTGCAAAGAGAGGCTTTGTGTAGAGGTCAATGATGTGGCGGAAACCTTCTGCTTTCTGCGAGAAAAGATCACAAAGAAGACTAACTTCCTGGTTTGTGAAATGAAATTATTGCATTTCTTAGTAGATATTAAAGAAATAGTGGTAGGAGACACTACCTCTAGTATCTTGTACAATTATCTAACCAAAGTAATAATAACACTACGGGGTCTAAACTTACATACATATGGTTTTCCTAAAAGAACACCACAAACTTCAAAGGGATAAATATCACACAATACCTCATCTTCGAAGGGCTTGATGTTGTAGGGAAAACCACACTATTGGTTGACGTGCAGATATCGTCCTTGGCGAAGCCAACCGATGGTGTAGGGTTGTGGATGCGGTGTTATCGATAGGTCCAGCCGCTTGATGAACTCTATTGAAATTAGGTTCTTCTGAATGTCACTATCGACAACAAAATGCAACAGAGTCCCTTTTACCCACATCTGTGGGTGAAATAGGTTTCGTCTTTCTCTGGTTCTTCTGTTTCACTTGGTTGGAATTTGGTGGTAGTGACAATGACACTGGGTTCAACATCGATGATTCGCTTCCCACTTTATGGATTTTATTCAAAGTTAGAATCTTCTTATGACTGAGAATCTTTCATCTCAACCACCAATGATTGCTTGGAGAGACATTCTTCGGTGTTGTGCCAAGAGATTTTACGGTATTCACACCATTTTCCCGTGTCCTTCTTCAACTTCTCATTATCCTTATTGGGTTGCATCTTGGACTGATTGTCCTGAGAGAGACCATATTTTCTTTGTCCCTTGTTTGGTGGGTTGGGACTGCCATTTCCCTGCTTCGACTATGAGGAGTCTACATATCCAAACTCTCACCTCTTCTGCTTAAATTTCTTCTCAATCTTGACAACATATCTATAAGCCACACCTAATGATGAGATGTTCAGAAACTCCATTTATGTTTGAATGTATATGTGGAGACAATCCTAGTATTTTAGCACCAGAAGTTGTTCAGAGTCTTTGATACCCAATTTGGTGCGTAGAGTATGGATAATATTGGTGAAATTTGGTACTGTCTGGTCCCTTTCTTAACGCAACGTGGTCCATCTTGTGTATTGATACTCGTAGATTCCAATAGGGTACTATTGTTCTTTAATGACATCCCTGAAGGAATATTAGGTGGGGGCGACTGCAAATAATGCAGATTCCTCCGTGGCCCTTTTCTCAGAGTACGTATCCCACCAGTCCTTAACATGGGGGACGACCTTGAGGAGTGAAAAAGTAATATTTTCCATATTGGAAAAATTGTGGACTGAAAAATACCCTTCGAGCAGATTCAACCATTTATCTACAACATCTGCATCTATTAATCCTTCAAATAATGGAATATAAAAATTTACTTGTACCTTGAAGGTGGCTGTGTGGTCGCTTGATGAAGATGTGTCTCCTGTGGGCACCCGCCGAAGGATCTGTGCAAAGTTGTCCATCATCTCGTTCCTTTGTTGCGTAAGGGATTCCTCAAGAAAAAATTGTAAAGGATCTCTTGCTCCATCATCTTTCTTCTCGTCCCCCATGAGTTGTGATCGGGTTCGGCGTGACCAATCTTGCAAAGGATCGACTGGTTTGAGTCCCATCTTCATGTACCTAGATCTTATCGGGGACATGTACAAAGAAAAACAAATGAAGAGCAAACCACTCTAATACCATTGATCCAGATTTATGAACAGAACGAAATGAATAATAGATTGAATACCATAACACAAAGATACAGAGAACAACATCAGATATCCAGTGAACAATAACTTCTATTGAATAAATAAAATATGTTGAAACTATAAAACTGTAGAACTAAAACAACTTTCTCGAATGGTGGTAGCTATATCCGAGAAGAGATGTGACTACTACACTCATCCATCTGAGCAAAATGATTACAATGAGGCTCCAGAATCCTTTTTGACATTACTCACGAATGCCAAAACCCTAGACATCTAAAAAACTAACCTTAGGAGATGGAACACTAAAAGTTATGTGGGCCCTGATGGGTAAGTTGGTACCTCAACTTATCGAGGTCATAAATTTTGCATAGAACCTTTGTTTTAGGTGCGTGATATCCCGTTAGAAATTTATTTTCGAGAAATACATATTTTTCCATCAAACCCTGACTTTGTCTACAAATTGATTGTGGCAAGCCAAAAAAACATTATTTAGGGATCCAAAATGGCCCTGGAAGTACAGAAAGATGTACTAACATGAAAAATTAAAAAATAATCCAGTTGGATTAGGTGGGAGGCCATCAATCTCCACCTGGAAGTTGTGTGGGGCTTCAGATAGCCCCGAAAGTGTAGAACCCACAATTACAAATAATTACAGAAGAACATGTTGAACTAAAAAATGTCAAGAGGAGCTAGTTGGAATAGGTGGGTGGCCACCAATATCCACCTATATTACAATTATAGAAGACAAAGAGATATATTAAGTTAGGATTGAAATATCCTCCCGTAAACACCAAGTGCAATATCATCAAGAGGTTGGAGGTGTATCAAATTTAAAGAAAGACCTGCTCGAAGTACATGACAAATTCCTTAAGGTGCAAGAAGACTTAGTAATGAAAGCAATTTCTCTCCATGAGGAGTCCTTGTTATTTGGTATCACATATAAAGACATGCTTCGGTGGGCAGAGAAAGGAGTGTTGTGTTGGAGAAAGTCGAGTTCATTCGAGTAATACAAAAAGATAAAGGGGTTGAGGATGAAAATATAGAGTTGTTATCAGATGAACGGTTGGCTCAAATGCACTCACCAACTAAACAATGGGATAATATTGTGAATAAGCCCAAAGAGAAAGTGGAAGAAGAGGGGGAATATTTCCATCAGGTTTGGGAGAAGTTGAACTAGTCAATGGAAGATCTCCAATTGTCGACTTCCATATCTCCTATAGTATTTTGGTTGATTGATGAAGTATCGACCAACTTTCAATGATCGATCGACGAGTATAAGGATCAAATCGATAAAATTTCCATTATAGAACGAGGGAACGTGAAAAAATACATAGTCAACCAAGTCAGGATCGTTGATCGAATGGAGCAGTTGACTAGCATAATGTAGAAATGCACTCATTGATTCCTTGACAATAAACATGAGTTAAGTATGTCGATGGATCAATATCGATTCCCTTTCGGTGACAATCATACGAGACTTTTCAGAGAGTAGGTTTACTACATGGACAAGCACGCCAAACCAAGGACATCTAGATCACTCAAGTCGTTACTACTCAAGAAACTATCTATCTATTTTGAGCCGCTGATGTGGTTGTTTCTTTTTGTTGTTAAATTTGTATAAATAAGCGGGTACACCCGATAGAAGAGACCTTTTGGAAAACAAACAATTTTTTGTTTATTGTATTCAAGAATTATTTCTACAGTTAATGGTGAAGCTTTACTGGAGCCTAGAATTGATTTTGGAACTAGTTGTGTGATCCGGAATTATAATGTGGATTAGTCTACATTTGATCGTCCTTATGTCGATGTCTAGTAAGATGTTGTTTTGATCAATCTATCTTGCGAATTTTGAATGCTACTTTCATTGATTCTTCATCTTTATTTAAGTTTGCATGTTAATATACGTTGATTCTTTAGTTCAGATGATCAATAAATTTATAATTATTTCTTTATAGCTGACATGTTTTTAGATGGTTATTTGCATGCATGTATAATGATTGCTATGTAGTCTTTCTAGAGAATTATTTCAAAGGAGACTATATATATCAATCTACTTGTTATTTATTATCATATTTCTTCTAAGAAGTTATCTTTAAGAGGAACCGTGTTATTTTTCATGCTTTATTTTGTTCAATTGGTAGACATAACTACTTATTGTGAACCACCCAACCTTTAATCATATTTTTTTTCTAAAAATTACAAGAAAAACTTTTCCTAAAAAATAGAAAAAATATCAGGTGGATAAAACCAACAAATCTTAAAGTCCATCGAACGGTTGTCAGAACACTAATTTGGAGAATCACACTATCCCAAATGAAGATGAGTCTAATTGGGCCTCATCTTTGGATGTGATTCCTACTGTTGAGTAAAATGAAATCCAACCGCCCCAACAATAGGTTATCCACCAGTGGCCGAGAGGGTCAGTTTATTTGATGAGTCGTGGAAGCCCATAACCACGAAGGAGAATATTACAAAGTAACATCTTATGGATTGGGGACAACTAAATCTACTACATATGCCAACAATCCTTATGCCTTGTATTGGAGTTGTGATAACAAAGTCCCGAAGAATGGTTGGAGCATTGTTCACCGATGATATTGTGAGATTGGACTTTGATGCTTGGGGATGTACCAGGTTGTTTTGGACGGAGTTTATTCCATCCTTTCGAGATGCCTAGTGTGCGTGAGTACCGATCCAAATTCCTGCTTGGGAAGATGAGGTATTGAGAATTGGGGTTCCAAAAAGACCGATAGGCTTTAAGTTTGGTTCCAAACATTAGGAATGACAACTAGAGAGTCTTTGCACTTCCTTGGTGTTGTGATGTGGACTTTCCATGCCCGGTATAATCACTTGGGAGGCTTATACTATTCTAGTAGAGGGTGTTGTGTAAGATGTTGGAGCTAATAGAGGGTGTTGTGGAGGATATGATGAGCAAATTAAAATTCTATCATTAACATAATCAAAATAACTTTGGGACAAATTTCCTTGAAAGAGGGGAGTATGTCATGCCCCAAATTATTACTAGTATTATTATTTAATTAAATAATTATAATAATAAGGAAGTATAATCATTATCCTAAAAGAATCACTTTGATATTATTATTAAATAATATTAATTATACGAAGGGGATCATTCCCACATTATTATTATTAAATGAATAAATACATAAGTAAATAATAATAAAAATGTATAATAAGTACTCAAAAATAAATAAACAGGGTAATGGTAAAATAATTAACAACACTATATGGGGAAACCCCTAAAAATATAATAAATAATTCAAAATAAATAATTCAAGTGGATGTTAGGGATCAAGTTTTGGGATTCTATATAAGGAGGAAAATAAAGGAAAAGGGGGGCATCTTTCTTTTGCACACCTCTCTTTTGATTGAGTTATAGAGAGGGAAAGGTCAAGGATTCCCTGGTTGATTAGTGGATTGAGGTCTCGATAGTGACCTATTGTTAAAGATTAAAGTAGCATAGTCTACGGTTAGGTGGAGAGTCATCCCCCACTTTTGTTGTAGTTGTTGGGTCAATGATCAAAGTATGGGTACGTTTCTCAAGTCACCGAGTTACAGATAAGATGGGTTCTTCACCACATGTAAGTTCCTTACCTCTTAGTGTTCCTCTTAATACAATTTTTAATGAAGAATCAATGGTTATTGGATTAATTTATGGTAATTATGTATTTCCTTTAGTAGATATGGTTATTACATGGGTAAATGTTTGCTTGTACTTTCTTAGTGAACTGGCCCATTACAAAAGAAAAGGATCTTGGAATTTTTAACATTTACATGAAAGAGTCTTGTAG
>ML801817.1:0-17792 GCA_009831015.1 Picea engelmannii
ATCATGATTGGAAAAGGGATACTAATGTTGCATACATTTCAAATGTGTTGACATTATGGTGACTGTGATGACATTGACAGTGTTACATATATTTAAATATGAACATCTAAAAAAGAGAAGAACATGTTGACAATATGTTTCCTATTATGACATGTCTGATGTTGTCAATATTATAATGCATAATGATGAGGTCAATTACCCAGATTTCCAACAAAAGGAAGGAGATAAATTGAGAGAAAAATATAAAATAAAAGATAGGATTCGAGAGGTGGTAGAGCTGACAGTTATTGAAAAGAAATAATAGGGAATGGTGTGGAAAGAACAAAGATACTGGAAATAGGATGTGCAATGGTTGTTGACACTAAGAGAGAGCCCACTCCAGATGTAAGGTTAACAAATGTTGAGAAACATACTATGTATGAAGTGAAAATAAATTCAAGATCGGATGATCAAAGAAAACCAAATTCAGAAGTGAAAGCGGACGAGGATATCATTGACGACCATGGCTCAATTCATTATGTAAAAAGGAAAAAGTTAATTTCATAAAATGAGTCAGAAACAACATTTAGAGGAGATTAGAGGGTTCTCAGTTAGAGACAAAGACACCAGAGATTGGGTTGTAAATCAGATCACTTGTTCACATTGAAAAAGGCTTGAAGATATTTTCGAATAAATAGGGAAAGAAGAAAAGATGAACATTTCTTATGTTCTGGACTTGGAGAAAGCATGTATTGTTATTCATGGTGGTCTCGTTAAGTTTACAAGGAATATGGAAGGAACTTCAAATGATGATTTTGAATTTCTTGTAAAGGATTACATGGAGATTTATAGAACTGTCTACAAACTATGCACCCAAAATCCCTCTCACTACTACCCATAGGAAGTATATGATAAATACAGGGAATAGGTTGATGAATACATCACGCAGAAGATTTTTCCTACAATAAATATAGAGGATGATGGGTTCATTTTGAGAGAATTTGCAGAAATTTGGGAGAAATACAAAGTGATTCTTCGATTCTTGTCAAATATGTTCTATTATTTGGATCATTAGTTTGTGCCAAAACAGTCTCTGCCTTTACTAAGAGAAGTTGGAATCATGTCTTTCCGTGATCGGGTCTATCTTGCAAAGTGCGTTATTGTGAATAATGTGATGATTGAACGGATTAATTGAGAGCGTGATGGAGAGGAAATTGATCACGCCTTGTTGAAAGGAATTCTCAACATCTTTGTGGAGAATGTCTTTGATGTTGTCAATGACTATATTTGTAATATGAAGCATGGTCTATATATGGTACAAAGTGATGTCTATCATGGAAGTTTGATGGGTAGCATCGATCAACACAAGAAGTAGAGGAGATGAAGATCCGTAACAGAATCCATTTCGAAGACTCAACAACTATTCGATTAAGTGATCGACGTTGTCGATTGATTCATTCAGTGGGATTTATCCCACATTGGAAGTGCGGAAAGGTTCATATGGGTTTAGAAATACCTCCCTCACTATGCCTATTTGACGTGTAGTGAAAAGGTATGGCAGGGGATCTAGGTGATTGGAATTCACATGAGGATCACCAGCCTAGAGCCCAAGACGACTTGTCGGACCCCCTACCTTTTGGAAGAAGTGAAAAAAATCGTTTATTTACTAAGGACATGATCTCATCCATTGGATTAATATTTTTTAATACACTTTTTCTAGAAATTCATATGGGTGATCGAGGGTTTAAAACTTGTTAGTTATTTTTAGTTAGCGGAACTTGCAATGATGGAGAGACTGCTATGTATATCAGTAACTTTGGCATAATTCCAATGTTGGAGGATTTCTAAGTTAAATTTTTTGTTAATAAACATTCGGATGTTGAGACCAATGTTCTTGTCGGAGTTTTTGGCATAGTTCCAATTGTGGAGGTTTACCAAAACTATTTAAATACATGCAAAAAACAAACACAAAGACAATGAATTAGATGACGTCACATTATTCAATGAAATACCTGGTGTGATAACTACAATTCATAACTGATATTAAAATAATAATTTAGATTCTTAAATCCTGAAAGTATCGATTTAAGGAACTATTGTTATGTTTGTTAATATTTGTATTAAACATTAACACAGTCATTAGATTTGAGATGTATATCAAAGAAATGTGTGGTTATGAAAAGTCATGTTAATGACTGTGTTACTTAAAACAAGGGTTATGTAATCTTAAATGAAGAGATGTGATGTTCATGAAAAGTTGTGAAATTGAATGAACATACATGTTGTTTTCATGAAGAGTTATGTTGAAGACATTTATAAGTGTGATGAGAGATGAAGAAATTTGTGGGACTACAATAGAGACATTAAAGATCAAATGCAGAAGGAGATAGACTAGAAATCATGATATCTAGTGCATGATACAAAATATTTATGTATTTATGAATAGAGGGTGGTTGGGAGGTGATAGGGAAGGTTGGATCCTACAGGGGAGTAAGTGCTTCATTGCCAGTCATAGCTGACTAAATAGACGGTTTTAGCCTCCTACCAGTTGGAGCTAATGAATAGGGGTGTGGCTACATATTGATCAGTGGGTGTTGATATAAAGACAAAGAAAACATATTCCTTCTATTGTAACTTGTAAAACAAAATTTTGCAGTTAATAGAAAAGTGTTTGTCATTTTCCCAATTGGGTTCCACGATAAAACATTGTGTTCAAATTTTGTTTTCATTTCTGCAATACATAATTAAAGAAAGTAAAAATTTGATAAAATTATTGTGTCATTGATTCACCGCCCCCCCTCTCAGTGACAGGATCTGATCCTTCAAGTTATACCCTCTTAAATATGAATCCCGTAAGTATGGTTACAGATACCATAAATGGTTGCAACAAGAAGTTATAATTCGGTCCCAAAATCATAAAAAGAAGAAAAATTGTTGCAAATAAGAAATTACAAGTTGGACCTAAAGTAAAATAAAGGAGTTAATTGAAAGGATATAAATACACATTAAAGAGCCTCTCATTATGATAAACAAAGTTTCATAAAGTAATTATGTGATCTCTTAGTGAATTTGAGGTAGCGAATAGAGGTATAAGAGGAGTGTGAAGAAGGAAATATCAGAGCCAAAGATTGGATAAGATTTTTTGGTAACCCTAATTGAGAATACCCCCACAATTCAGGTATAGAGTGTCCCTTGAGGTCCTCGTAGGTTGCACAACACTCATCAGGTGAGGCACCACTAGTTTCCCATCTTTTTCCATTGAGGCAGAGGAGATCTCGAGGAAGGTTTGAAGATGGTGCTGTCTTCTTGATGATGAAGTTGAGGAAGGTCTGATGGTCTGAGATCATATGCACCAAGTTGTAACATGATTAAAGGTATGTATTTATGTATGTTTTGATGGTTATATATTAGAAGCATATTATGGAGGTATTTGGCACATGAATAGAGGCATAGCTTGGTGATTTTGGACATATGATTTGAGAAACATGGCACATGCTTTCTTGTACATTTTTGAGATCATGGTGTATTCCTATTGCACATACTAGAGATTTTGGTACATTCTTGAGACATATTTTGGCACATACCTTCGGAAAATGGTTAATGCATATCTTGATGGTTATGTTTCATGGTTTGAATAATATGATGGATGTTTTGGCACATGGTTGAGGTTTTTTTCTTGTATATTTTGGTATATGTTTGAGACATGTCTTGGAGGTTGTTTTGGAACATGAGGGATATCTTAGAGGTATTAGCTCATGGTTTGATGTATATATTGGCATATAGTTTGATGCATATCATGGTGATTTTGAGCACATGATTTGGAAATCCTTTTGGTGATCGTGGCATAATATTTATGTGTTTATTGGGATGGATCTAGTTTTGACAATGATGATGTATCAATTTCAATGATATTTAAAGTGATAGGATGAGTTTGGTTTTTATGATGATGTATCACTATTAGTGACAGTTATAGTGATAGGTTGAGTATGGTTTTGATGATGGCAATGATGTACCGGTATCAGTGTTAGTTATAGTGACAGGTTGAGTTTGGTTTTGATGATGATGATGATGTATCAGTACTAGTGAAATTTATAGTGAAAATTTGTGTTTTGGTTTTGCTGATGATGATGTATCAGTTAAAGAATCAATGATAGGTTGAGTCTATATTTATATTTGATGAAGGAAGGAAGGGGAAAGATAAGGGGGTTGTATCCTCCTTCCAATTGGAGTTGGAAAAACTAGGGAATCCTAGCTCCCTTCAGGTTGGATCCAGTAAATCAGGGGGCTAGATCCTCCTAGTTGGTGCTAGATAATAAAGGGATTCGTAGCTTCCTTTAGGTTGAAGCCTATAAACTAGGGGGTTGGAGCCTCCTTCTAGTTGGTGCCGGAGAATTAAGGGAGTTGTAGCTTCCTTCCAATTGGATCCTATAAATAGGGTATTGGTACTAGAGAGGCTTGGAATTTGGTGATTCTTGTTCATGTAATATTGAAGGTATATATTAAAAAGAGTTGTGTGGATTTCTCCCATTTGGGTTTCCAAGTAAAAATCTCTTGTGCAATGTGTATGATTTGATGCATTGTTGAATGGTACTATTTATGGTTAAATGTTTATGATATGTTAAATGCAATAATATGTGAATGGAATCATTGATAAGTTAATGTTTACATGTTATGGTTAAAATGTTGAAAAGTGATCAAAACTCATTCACCTCACCCCCTCTCAATATTGGTGAATATTCCAACAATTGGCATCAAAGCAGGTTCTTCAGAATCAGTTTAACAATTGGAAGGTAGATCATGGAGTGCACTGATAATGTAATGTTGGTATTTTATGGTCCAAACTATGAGATATGGAGAAAAATTATGACAGCTTGTTTAGAGGCACAAGGGTATGATGTTTGGTACTCAAATGTTAAAGGATGCACTACTACAAAGAAACCTATTCAGAATACTATATCCAAGAAAAAATTACAAAGGAACAACAAAATAACAATGGATTCCATCATGGATGGATTATATGATTAATTCAAGGAAAAATGGGAAAATTTTCATCAACCAAACAACTTTGGGATAAGCTACATAATCTCTACCTTTAAGGAATCTCATCTTGCAACCACATAGTTAGAGCATGTTGATGAAGATAAAAAAGATGATGAGACCTAACAAGAAGAAGGAATCTCATCAGATCAAATAGATCCAAAATAAGATTATGAAGAAGGTGAAGTGGATCTTGAGGCATAACTAATCGAAGCTTTGAGTGAGATAAAAAGGGAAAAGAATTAAAAAAAAACCCTTAAGGAGGAATTGATCAAGCTAAAGGAAGGTTATCAAAATCCAAACAAAAACTCTAAATAATTCTAGCATATTTTTAAAAATTTAAAGGTCTAGCTAGAAGAAACCAGAAGGATTGAGGAAACACTCAAAAATAAGTTGGAAGAAAAGAAGTTCTTGGAAGCCGAAATAGTATCACTAAGAAAGGAAGCAAAGAAGAGAGAAGAAATTTTGACAAGTCATATTGAGGAAAGATATGAGGACTTAAAAAATATTGAAGCATAATTTAGTTAACAATGAAGAAGAATTGAAGGAGAAATCATCTCCTTGAAAACCTAACATGAAGAAGAAAAGAGAATGAAAGATGAAATGAAGATCCATATGATGAAGAAAGAATAAAATTATGAGAATATTGAAGAAGAAGTCATCTCATTGGGAGTTGAAGTTGAAAATCTCAACAAGAACTTGATGTTATAGAAAGATTTTCCTCACCCTATGCAAACTTGTTCAAAGGGCCTTTTCCCATTTACCTATGCATACTTGATGTCCCTTTTTGCAATTTGCAGAGCTTAAAATTATATTTTTACACATATATGTGCCCTAACAACTATACATCATGCATATACACAAGTTTCACCATTACATCCCACGTACATCGGGTTTTGTGCCCAAAATTTAAAAAATGGTGTCAAGTTTTTGTTGCCCCTTAGTTATGGAAGTAAGTGAAGAACAAGGGAGAAAAGGCAATATGCGAACTTTGCGGAAGACACAGTGACTGTTACTGGGTCGAAGTGAGCAAAAGAGAAGAAAAGATGGAGCGAAGTTCGAGAAATAAAGTCGTTAGATGAGGAGATCAAGGATGACAGGTAAGCAAGAAAGAAGGATTGTGGACAACTCAGAAAGCGGAAAAATCCATCGTTAGATGCTTTCGAGTACCACGCGAGAAGGAAGGAAAGGCAGGCTAGTGAAGCCCTGAAAATGCGGGTCAGGTTGACCTAGGGTTTTAGACACCTAGGGTTTTGGTATATAGGGTTTTTAGACCTAGGTTTCAACCTAAGGATGTCAGTGAGTGATTGTAATGTATAAATAAGAACCTATATTAGGGATGAGGGTTGGTTTGATTTCGTTGGATCTAGTTGGTGCTATGTTGTTGTCTTTGTCATTATGTGATCGGGTGAGTAATATTTTGTGAGAGAGAAGTGTCGAGTATGAGAGACTTCTGTATTGTAAGATCTTCATATGGGTGCGAAGATCAACCTTGCAGCTGGGTGCGCAGGGAGGGAAGAGACAGAGAGAACAAGGAAGATATATGCTAGCTAAGAGCGCAGACAAGAACTATATGCTTCATCTTAATACATTATAAAGAAGAGTTCTGTGGACATAGCCCTAGAGAGAGGGTGAACCACATATATATGTCTTCTGTGTGTGATTGATGTTGTGTTCTTTTGCCTTGATATATTGTAAATGCATTGCTATGGTAGATCTATTAGATGTGTGGAATAGATCTAAGCTGATAAGTGATATATGCATGCTATATTGTTATAGTATTAGATCCACTTGATATTTCCCTTGGTTGTAGACATCTTTGTCCTATAACCTCGACATAGATACTTAGGGTGAGACTACATATGCTTCACAGGTATAGCCGAAAGGGCCAGTAGTTAGGGCTTGTTGGTGCTCTCTTATTGATGAACCCTGTGATCCAGATTATTTTTGGCATGAAATGAGAGCAAAGATCTAACAAAGAAATGCACAGAGATATCAAAGATATTCAATAATATAACAGAAATGTATCAGAGATGCAACCATAAACATAGATATACAATAATACATGATTTCTATTAATGAAATAAATGTATAGAGACTGCAAAAATACAGAGTGAAAGACTCGCTCTAATGGTAGAAGCTTATCTCTGAGAAGAGATGTGACGGCTACCTGCATTCGCAAGAAGATGATTACAATGAGGATATGAAGGCATTTTTACAATGAACAAGAATTCCAAAAGTCCTATACATCCAAAAACCTAACCCTAGGAGATGAAGCGCCAAAAGTCATGTGGGCCCTGTTTGGGTAAGTTAGTACATCAACTTCCCGGGGTCGTAACTTTTGGATATGATCTCCATTTTAGGCATATGATAGCTCGTTGGAAAGGTATCATCAAGGAGATTCATTTTGGGGGCTCAATCATGCTTTCGGATATCATTTAGAACCTATATATTGAAAAACCTTCATTTGGTCCCTCAAAATGACCCCGGAAGTTAAAAACTGTTAAAAATAGTAAATTGCCAAATTTGCTAGAAAATTGTTTTGAGCCAGTTAGAAAAGGTGGGTGGCCACCATTATCCACATAGATAAATCCTCCCTCCTTAGGAATAAATGGTCTCCTTTTCATTGAGTTCCCAAGGGAGAGGGAAAAGCGTTTGCTGAATATGCATCTTGGTGAGATGCTTGCCTTTCTGGAGACATCGTGTTGCTCAGTTTGTGGAAGTCTGTCACGAACCTGTTGAGGATGAGGCTGTTCAACAAGTTGGGCTACATGAGAGGATGGTGTGTAGAAGGAATATTCTCGCTTTGTTGTAACCTTATCGACCTGCTTTTGTTGGATAGAAGGTGCTTGGGGCGAAGCTGTAGTGGTTGCAGTGTCCTTCTGTTCCCATTTTGAACAGATTGTGAAGAAGCTGAATTTTGTAGTATGAGATACTACCTTGCGGCACTTTTTAGGTGGAACAGTAGTCGAAACTGCCTATGGTATTCTGTAGAGATGACCCCCTAGAGAAAGAATGACACTGTGGGGTTGAGACTCATAAACAGCGTGGCACTTCCACATATATGGTTGGCCCAAGAGAACATCACAGACATCTAGTGGGGAAAAATCACATAATAACTAATCCTTGAAAGGTTGGATGCCATATGACAATCAACATTGCTGGCTAACACGAAGATCTCGTCCTTGGCGAAGCCACCCGATGTTGTATGGTTGCAGGTGTAGTGTTGTCGACAATCCCAATTGTTTGATGACCTCTGTTGAGATGAGGTTCTTATGGCTTCCTCTATCAACAATAAAATTCAGCGGGGTCCCCTTCACCCACATATTTTAATGAAAAAGGGGCTCCCTCTCTTCAAGATCTATTGGTTCTTCTAGTTGAATTGTTGCGGTCACGACAATAGCAGTGGGGTCTGTGTCAATGATCTGTCCTTTACCAGTATTTTCATAATCAGATTATGAATCAGGGTTTGGCTCCTTTTCTTTGATCTCAACCACCAATGAATGTTTTGAGTGACATTCATCGGTGTTGTGCCAAGGGCTTTTCTGCAAATCGCACCATTTTTTGGTTTCCTTCTTTGTATTCCCGTGACCCTTATTTTCATGTGTCTTGGACTGGTTTTCGGGAGACTGTTTGTTAGATATGTCTTTTTCATACTTTGGTTGTTGCGGATTTGCAGAACCAAAATCCTGTTTGTTCTAGTGCTTAAATTTCTGCTCGATTTTAACATATCGATAGGCAACATCGAGTGATGAGATGTCCAAAAACTCCATTTCAGTTTGGATGTATCTGTGTAGAGCCCCATGGTATTTCAGAACCAAATGTCATTCAGAGTCTTTGATACCCAGCTTGGTGTGCAAGGTATGGAAGGTATTGGTGAAATCTAGAACTGCTTGTCCCCTCTATTACCACAGTGTGGTCCATCTCATGTACTGGTCCTCATAGTTGTTAATAGGGTAATATTGTTCCTTTATCGCATCCACAAAAAAATCCCAAGTGGGATCGGCCTCATATATTTCAGACTCCTCTATGGAACTTTACTCCCAATAAGTTTCCCACCAATGTTTGACATGGGGGGGAGAGCTTTAAGGAGTGCGAAGGTGCTCTTTTCTTTGTCAAGAAATTTGTTAACAAAGAAATAACCTTCTAGCAGATTTAACCATTTGTCCAGGGCTTCTGCATCTATCTGTCCTTCAAATACAGAAATATCAAAACTAACTTGTACCTTGAAAGGGGAGGTTCCTCCAAAGTGGTCGCTTGATGAAGATGCACCTGTTTCTATCGAAAGGCATTGAAGGATGTGGGAAAAATTCTCCATCATTTCGTCCCTCTGTCACGTGAGAGCTTGCTCAAGAAACAGACTAATAGGATTGTCTACTCCATCGTTTTTGTTTTCTTCTGCCATTGAGGGTTTCTTGGGTGTGCGAGAGAAATTGTCCTCAAGAGAGACAAGCTCGATACCCAAATTTCTATACTCAAACCTTGTCGGGGACATGCACTGAAAAAAACGACCAAGAACAACTTTCTCTGATACCATTGATCTGGATTATTTTCGGCACGAAATGAGAGCAGAGATATAACAAAGAAATGCACAGAGATATCATAGATATTCAATAATATAACATAAATGTATCAAAGATGCAACCATAAATATAGATATATAGTAATACACAATTTCTATAAATGAAAGAAATGTACAGAGACTATAAAAATACAGAGTGAAAGACTTGCTAGAATGGTGGCAGCTTATCTCTGAGAAGAGACGTGAAGGCTACTCGCATTTGCAAGAAGATGATTACAATGAGGCTCTAAAGGAATTTTTACAATAAATAGGAATGCCAAAATTTCTAGACATCCAAAAACCTAACCCTAGGAGATGAAGCACCAAAAGTCACGTGGGCCCCGTTTGGGTAAGTTAGTACATCAACTTCCCGGGGTCATAACGTTTGCATACGATATTCATTTTAGGCGTATGATAGCTCGTTGGAAAGGTATCATCAAGGAGATTCATTTTGGGGGCTCAATAATGCCTTCATATATCATTGAGAACCTCTATCTCAAAAAACCTTCATGTGGGCCCTCAAAATGGCCCTGGAAGTTAAAAACTGCTAAAAATAATAAGTTGCCAAATTTGCCAAAAAACTGTTTTGAGCCAGTCAGAAAAGGTGGGTGGCCACCAATATCCACCTAGATCACCCTAGGTCTTCCCCTGTGCCAACAAATGGTTTTGTTTCCAGGACAAGAATCTTCATGAGGGAATGTCAAGGTGGCTCCCATTAAAGATAGAGATTCATAAGTGGATAGAGGATCAAGAAAAGGACTTCGTTGGAGCCCAGAATAAGAACCTTAATATCAATACAGAGGATTGGTTGGAGAGATATATATTTACTAATATATATGAGATTTTATTTGGAGGAATCTATTAGGAGCTATATGAGTGGTTAGCTAGGTTAGCAGATGCCAAGTTCGAGATGATATCTAGACCTCCTGTAGTTTGGACATCGATGCTAATCAAGAAGGCCAAGAGATTTGATAACGTTGTATCACGATCAATAGATCATTGGTTTGATAACACCATTGGAGGGTACAACACTAAGTTTTTTGTTGACAGAGTAGAGTCATATAGCTAAGACGAGAGATATTTCTTCAAGGGACCCAGAGGATAATTTTTACATTTTCTGAAGTTAAGGATCAAGATGTTATTCCATGAGAAGAACATATTGAAGATACAGTAGATTGTTCAGATTTGGAAAAAGATAATGTTCAAGAACTCAAACAGCGACAACGACACAGAGGTTGGACATACATGCAGTGGGAGAGTGTTCCAAGAAGTTCATCTTGTGAACTTATTCAAGCATAACAACCAGGACGATGTTTTCTACAGTGGAGAAGAGGAATACCTGACAGACGAAGAGCATTCAGAACCCTCTAGGGCAGAGGAAGAGAAAGATGAACCTCGCCAAGACGAGCCAAAAACATCAAGAACTGCACAGACTGCTAAGGTAAGTACTATTAATCCCCCTTTTTTCTCAGGATCATTAAGCCATCAGAGTAATCCAAGGCACCAAAGTGTTCAAAGCACTATCACTAGTAGTCCACCACATACTCAGACAAGAAACCTAGGAAGATCTATGGCAGACGCGATGAGGCTCCCTATCTTTAGGGGAGATGGTTTTGAAGACCTTGATCAGCACTAGTTCCTATGTGAAGCCATATGGAATATTAAAAATGTCACCAATGAAGCAGTTAAAAGAACCCAGTTTAGTACTACCCTTTGAGATCACGCACTGATCTGGTACATGAAGCTTGTCCAAGGACTTGCATAGCCTAAGCCATTGAATGAGATCAAGAATGAATTGATTGCAGATTTCAGGAAACCCAATTTGGAGTCACAATGTATTATAGAGTTGAAAGAGATAAAACAGAAGGTAGTCGAACCTATTTGGGAATTCGATCAAAGATTCAAGACCTTAACAGGTCAACTGACTTTTCAGATCCTAGATGAGCAGAACAAAGAGTGGTTCATTGCTACCTTGTTACCACACATCAGAGTTCCTCTGATGAAACAAAAGATTTCTTTGTAGGCCGAGGTGCTGAAGATCTCCATGAAGCTAGAATCATCCCCTATGGGAGAATCCAGTTCAAGGATGAGCCAGATCTTGAATCAACTAACTAGTTTGTCTCTACATGTTGAAGATATGAAGAAAGACAAAGGAAAAGATAAAAGAGAAGACATCTTGTGTGTCATATGTAGATCAGAAGGCCATAAAAAGGAGAACTACCCCTTATTCCATGAATACTTGGCCTCTGGAGCTCCGAGCCCCTTGAAGCAAGTCACCTTACCTTGGTGCGAGGTATGCCGAAATAGACATCGCATTGGTGAGTGCTATTACATGCAAAAGTACCTTCAGACTCCTACAAATTTATATTGCACAATCTATAAGTCTGTGGGACATGATGATAAATATTTTAGGTCTTATGATCTCATGCATAAAAGTTCAAGAGATATATACAAGATTCAAGGCAAAGTACAACAAGAAGGAAACACTACGCAGTATAACTCCCCTTGGAGAGGAAACTTCAATCCTTGCGGTGGATTTAGAGGACAAGGATGAGGAAAAGGTATGGGTCGATGTCTAGGAAATATAATTTGTTATAACTATGCACAACCAAGACACTTGGCAAGGGACTATCAGAACCCTTACACTACTTGTAGTTATTGCAACTCCTTCAAGCATGTTATTGAGGAGTGTCCAACATTTCTCGCTAAGCTTCAAGAGAGAAGAGGACCTCAACAAAACCCATAAGTGAAACTGATATATGTTTAACCTCGCAGAGAATACCCTAGAGTCTTTGTTATTACTAAAGGAGGTGTTGTTACAGGAGAAGACAGACTGATCCAAGGAAGGACTACAGAAGACTAAGGAATTAGGTAAGTTGTAGAGAAGACCCAAACCTTTGATGCAAAGAAAGAAAGACAAATATTTTATAAGGCAAGAAAATATTTCAAAGGATACCAAGGCTCTTCATCAAAGACATGGCCAAAAGTAAGGGAATATGGAATGCCTCGGGCATTTGATCAATCAGCTTCACCAAGAGAAGGAAAAGAGGTAAGAAAGGTCATGAAATTTCTATATACTTGTATTAAGTTGATTGAGGATGAGAGATATGTCCAAGAACTACAAAATTTAATTAGACAGTATGATCTAGGAAAGATAGACCCCTTACTGAATAGGGAAGTACACCAAATCACTAAAAAGAGAAGGAAAAATAAGGAGTTACATTTGAATGCTCAGATAGGCGATTATGATATAGAATATGTGGTCCTCGACTTAGGTTTAGAGCTCAATGTCATGAAGAAGCAAACCTAGTCACTAATGGGAAAACCTAAGTTGATCTATTCCCCTATCAGGCTTAGAATGGATAATCAACAAGTTGTCAGCCCCTTTGGACGATTGGAACATGTCACTGTGGACATCGACAGAGTAAGAATATTTTCATATTTTGAGGTAATTGAGATAGTTGATGATAGATGTCCTTACCCTGAGCTATTAGGAATTGATTGGGCTTTCAATAATTCCACTGTGGTTGATTTAAAGAAAAGAAAAATAAATTTTGAAAGAGATGGCCTTAGGGTCATTACACCCTTAGATCCAGATGAAGGTCAGAGATACACAGAACCCATTAAAGAAGAAGACCACGCATATGAACTGGAAAATATATACAAATTAATAGCCAAAAAACGAGATTACATTAATCCTATGACCGATGGAAACCTAGGCTGGAAAAGTGACAACGCATGTTCATCAAACTCATAAGAAGCACTGGAAAACTGGAAGAATAAAATGTATGAAGTATCTATAAGAAGATGTGCTAGATTAACCAGAGAGATTCATTGGATTGACACAAAAGTAAGTAACTTACCCACCTTTGATGGTCTGAATCCTTTAGAAACCTTCTTATCGGACTTTGAATAAAGTGTACCAATGCAACAAATATTTTTGGCGATGGATGAGGCCCTGAAAGAACCCCAACAAGATGGTAGGGGACACACAAAAAAAACATTATAGATTGGGTACAATGCTATACCTTGATGACAACGTGGTTCTCAACAAAAGTAGAAGGTTGTGAAGTTTGGTATATAGGTCGAAGCTTCCCAAAGGACCATGTGCGAAGTTGCAAGGAATCTTGGAGCAACATCGCTCAAGAGCAGTGGGTGCACAAATTCATTAACACATTGGACATGACACCTATCAACTGGTACCTTCAAGCAGAGGTGCGCCTCATCACTATAGATTGGGAAGGTATGATTTAGAATTTTGTAACCACCTTCTTATTTGGAGGTCAATATCCTTTAGTAGATCAAGCATTGCAAATTATAAGACAAAAATTATTCAAGGAGGCATCTAACCTCCTTTTTGAGGAAGAAGAGGACGAACGGACTGCACCTCTCCAAAAAATACAAGGTTGTTACAACATCAATGCTGATGAAGTCGATGATCCAAGAAAGGTGAACATCGCAGAAACAAAAGGCCAAAGAGATGTGGAAGGACCAGGAGTTCAGTTAACATTCATTGAATAGCCAATCAAGATTAATAAGGTCAATATTGGAACAGAACAAACACCAAAGATTGCAAATGTTGGAGATTACTGGGATGCTACCACTATTGACAAGATTACATAATTACTACATGAATATCAAGAATTGTTTCCAACCAAGTTCATTGATATGAAGGGAATTAAAGGACCTATGGGAGATATGAGGATCCCTTTGAAACTAGATGCAAGACTAGTCAAACAGGGACCTTACATATTGAACCCTAAATATAAGGAGAAAGTGAAGATTGATCTTGACAGAATGCTAGAAGCTGGGATTATAGAACCTGTGGAAGAGTCAGAGTGGATTATCCCTATGGTGGTGAAAGATAAGAATACAGAAGAGATAAGGATATATGTAGACCTCAGGAAGATGAACAATGCCTATTTGCATGATCCCTTCCCTACACCATTCACTGACGAAGTATTAGATAATGTCGGAGGCCAGGAAGTATATTCTTTTACAGATGCATTTTCAGGATACCATTAGATCTAGATTGCCAAGGAAGATCTCCACAAGACCACATTGGCAAAAAAATGGGGATCCTATCAGTATACAATGATGCCATTTAGATTGAAGAATGCCCCAGCCATAATTTCCAGGGTGGTTGTTGAAGCATTCAAGGAGTTCTTGCATAAATTTCTAGAAGCATAATTTGATGATTGGACTAATTTTAGTTTATTGAAAAATCGTATTGAATGCCTAAGGATAATGTTGGATAAATGCAGGCAGTTTCAAATTGCCCTGAATTTGAAGAAATGCATCTTCTTCTCACCATTTGGAGTGTTGTTAGTTCATATTGTATGCAAGCAGGGATTGTTGGTCGATCCATATAAAATTGCCATTATAGTTGATCTACCCCCTCCTACTTCAGTCAAACAGTTGCGCACTGCGCTAGGACACACAAGATATTACAGGAAGTTCATTAAAGGATACACCCAGATTACAACACCCATGGAAAATATTTTTAAGAAAGACTGCCAGTTTAGTTGGACAGATGTTGTTGGGAAATAATACCCTACGGACTAGCAAGCTAGGGTTAGACTTGCATGCAGATCATGACCCTTAAGAAATCACTTTTAACCTACCACCCCAAAACCTAAAACCATTTTTCACATACAAACATGGGAAAAACTTACTAACCTTTTTACTGATGTTTGGTGTAGATCCTATGTTTCTCTTTGTTCGCTTGCTTGCGCTGCTCCTTCCAAAGACAATCCTGCAATCAAGACAAAACACTACGCATGCATGCTATTTTTCTACTAGAGGGTTAGAGATTAAGCATAAATCGAATAAAACATATAAAACTCATGCATTGGGACGGGAAAAGTATTATTTTATTAATATCAAGATGAATCAACTTACAATAATGATAGAGATCGGCCATCGTTCCTTGATCCTCATCCTGGGCTCCTCCTCTTCTTTGTCCTCCAACTACTTTGCTTTAATTCTCCTTAAGCTTGAGGAAAGGATAAAGGGTTGGGACAAATGGATTGGGCAATTGGGTAGAGTTTCTTCGCTATGATTTTCCTCCTCCAAATAGTACCCGTACCCCTTCTTTTATAGGCTATAAGGAGCTAGGGTTTTGGATGAACTCTTGGCCATGCATGGCTGGGAGTTTCAATTAACTGGCCCATAGCTTTTTGTCTCGTCGGAAACTTTCATGTTTTTGTGCTTTGTTAGGTAAACGTGGGCTGTAGTAGGCCAGCCAGCGTTCCAACGCATGCAGTAGTAGGCCTGCCAGCGTTCCAATGTGTGCAGTAGTAGTTTAGGGCGCGTTTTGCTTGATTTAAGAGGATTTTCAAGAGTTTTTTCAGCTTGGCTTTGGCAAGGAAGGGATATGAGTTGGCTTGATGCCAGGTAAGCATGTGTGGTGCAATTTAGGTTTATAACAGATGCCCCCTAATGTGTGAGGTCAGAAGAGCATCTGATGGCCAAAATACATTACCAATATTTTACCAATCTGTATTGATATGTTGAATGAGTGAGCCCAGGAATCAGGAATCAAGAGGTGTCATCTGCAAAAAATACCAAATGTCTCATCGAGGAGGACATACCCATGCTCGGGATAAAATAAAACCATGGATACCAATCAAATACACTGTAGATCCATGTCAAACAACTATGAAGAGTAGCCGCGAATAATACACAGTGGAGCTACATCTTGAAATCAGAAAGATATACATATAAAGTATCCATCTCCCAGAAGCGGATTTGGCCTGATGGTTGTACTTCAGAGCTTGAAAAACAACTTCAAAATCTTCTAAAACTCGGGTAGTAGTGTAATATGAGTGTATGACTGCACTACCCAAAGGTCTTCAATGGCTCATCGGTTATGGACTTGATAATCTTGATGATCAGACTGAAGGCTTCAGTGATTTCGAACAAAGACTTGATTGGACGTTCAGGATGGCCAGGTGTTATCACTAAAATTTCATCCTCACATGGCGACAAGAACTCTGCATCGTCAAAACAAGGATGAAGCTATTCATGGCACTGAATCACATTCACATCATTTCAAAAGGGTCAAAAACTATATCAAGTGACCAAAAAATTGAAGGGCGCTTTACAAAATCGAGGTGCGCGCACATATGCGCATAACAACAACGTACAATGCGTGCATGCACGCACGATGCGCAGCTGTTGGGCGAAAAACCTGCGCACCTGCTAAACGACGCATTTATTGAAATTGATCGGTCTCCCAACCACTAATGGATCAGCTCCCAAGTCGATTTGACACCAAATCCGAGCTCAATCCGCATGGTGGGCTGGTCAAAGACCTAATTGTGCCCTAAAGAGCCCCTTTTCACACTCCAAAGGGGTTACAAAAACACCCAATGCTAGGCTATAAAAATCCATGAATAACCATCACTTTCTCAAGGAATTCTTTATATTGCTATGCTGCTGAGATTGCTAAGGGCTCATTCCTTGGAAATAAACATCATAAGCTACATTTCATAGAGCTATTCACCCCTCTCTTGAGTGAATAAGCTTGGAGTTCTTTCACCCACATTTTCATCTTTTCATTGTAAGGAGAGCAAGCTTTTGAGGGCCTCAAGAGCCTTCCATTGGAGAAAGAAGGGACCCAAGTCCCCTTTATTCATTGTGCCTTTGGATTTCATCAATAGATCAGATTATTCATTGGTGATATTGGTCCATTTGTATTTATTTTTCATTTTCTTTACATGCTCATAGTTTTAATTAGTTCTAGTTTAATTCTTGTTTATAACTTTGTTGTTTTTCTTTCTAACCTTTTACTCAACAACTGTCATGCCTAGCAGAGCCCAACTGGGCATGTAAGCACTCTTAATTTTCTCACCTAGTGACAAATTGGGTGCAAACACCAGGTATGCAGACCAGAGACATATTGCAGAGGGGCCGACTCAAGCGTAGTGACAAACTTCCCTTGGATAATAGCACGACAAGTGATAAGACTCAGGCAGCATATCTGTTAATCATAAGTCTACAAAGAAGGAGGCAATGCAAACTCTCCATATGTTTGGAATATTAACCAAATGGTGGAGGACACAACTCTATATAACGAGCAAAGATTCCTAAGGTCGTACTACATCCCATAGTCTGATGAATCAAACGGACAGATGTGCTTTATCCAAGGGCGACTCATGATGCTGCCAATAAAGAAAATACTTTTCCCATCCTCTTTTTGGGGTATATTTGA
>ML801817.1:17842-76196 GCA_009831015.1 Picea engelmannii
TTCCTAAGGTCGTACTACATCCCATAGTCTGATGAATCAAACGGACAGATGTGCTTTATCCAAGGGCGACTCATGATGCTGCCAATAAAGAAAATACTTTTCCCATCCTCTTTTTGGGGTATATTTGATTTTTTTGTTCTTTTCGATGCTTTTTAAAAAGAATAAAGGAATATTACGTTATAATGGAGGAGGGAGTACAACAAACATACAAGCTCAAGGCACAAGGACAAGACTGATGTTCTAGGGAAATGATACTCGGGAAAAATCCTCCAGTGGCCAAAGGTGTTAAGACGCAAAGGCAAACTGTTACTAGGCTGATGGGTAAGGTAAGCAAATGTAGTTGATAGAAAACACAATGGTAACGTCCTTCGATGTAAGTTTAACAAGCCCAGAGAAGGGAAGCTCGGTGATTTTTCATATTTAGAGAGTCTGAAAAAGCATAAAAGGAAACTTCATTGGGGTACCTTTTTCGACAATAGTCTATTCGGCTCAAAAAAGGGATAAACTAGCACCGATTAGACGTCAATTCAAAACCATTTTAACGAGTGTGAAAAGGACAAGGGCACTCGACTATTTTTTCACTTTTAAGGAATCTGAAAAAATCTTAACTATAGACTCCGTAAAAAATGCTCTTCTGGACCATTTTAACGAGTGTGAAAGAATAAGGTCACTCGACGATCTTTTCAATTTTAGGGAGTCTGAAAAGAGCTTAACTATGGACTCCGGGGGGGTTTCTTTTTCGTAAATTTAGTCCCTCAGGCCCGAAAAAGGAAAAAAATTATGCCTGAGGATACTCTTCTAAAGAATGGGAATTCAATAGAGTATTCCCTTGTTCGTACAGTTGACCGTCCGGACTGGAAAAGGGGTAAACTACCGCTGGACAGACATGACTTCAAATTTCAGTTTAACAAGCGTGAAAGGCCACAAGATTGCTCAACAATATTTTCATGTTTAAAGGGTCTGAAAAGGGCTTAAAAGAAGACCCATTTAAGGAACATTCTTCTGGACCAATTTAACGAGTGTGAAGAAACAAGGTCTTTAGGCAATCTTTTCATCTTTAAGGAGTCTAAAAAGGGCTTAAATAAGACTCTACAATGGTTACTTTTCTCAGTTAATCCAGATGAGATAGAAAAGAATAAATGCAGTCTCACCGGATGTTGCTTTCGGATCTCAAAGAGAGCTTGAAAAACAACAAAGTTAGCTCATGATAGACTCTTTGTGGGTCGATGCCTGGAATCCCCTCGGGGGAGTTGTATGCTCCGAAAAAAACATTGTCTATGACGCTAGGGGTTCTAGAGATATTGATAGGTATAGTTTTAGAAATGGTTTCCATACTACCCTCGACATAGATCTTGTGTGTAGCTAAGGGATTAGTATGACAAGACCTATCTCCAGTCATAGTCACGGTGAATTCTCCTGCTTTGATTCGGCTTAAATTTGGGAGGAAATATGATCTGTGATGAAGATCTTCCCAAGGTTTGTCTGGACTAGTCATTGCTTCGATTACAGCTTCATCAGAAGGCAAGACTAAGTCTAAAGAATCAGTGTTGGCAAGAGAACCCTGATCCCAGATAGGCTCTAGAGGTGGATCCAACTCTTGTGCGGGAGTCATATCAGGGTTAGATGAAGCTTGTTGGACTAAAGAGTACGCTACTTCAATGGCCAACAAGGGTATGAACATGCCAGAGTGCCCTGTCTCATCCATCGTGGCTGATGGGGAAGGAAAAATCCATGGATCCTCAAAGTAAGTCGTGCGGAATGACGAAACTTGAAAAATCTCAGCCTTGTGGTGATTAGATATAAACTTGACATCGCCATGAGGAGGTGGGTAATCGAAGGTACCCATCAAGGATGGGCACAAACCAACTCCTACGTTAACGAAACTGAATTGAGGATTATCTATCATGGGAACCATGGATGCCCCCAAATCTCGGTCAGGTCTAGAGAAGGACAATTGATCGATGGTCACTATCCGACCCTCGTGTAGAAACAACAAGACTCGGAAAACTGTAGCGACCACAGCTTGCATAGCATAAGTCCAACTACGACCTAACAAGAGATTGTAGTCGAGGGAGGAATTGACTACCTCTACTTTGACACACACAGTCTTCCCTCCTAATTGCATAGGGAAAGAAGGAATGATGCCATGTGGTCGGAAAGAACGATCGTCGAACGCAGTGAGGAGAGTAGGTGATGGAGATGAATCGGGTTTACCAATGGCTTTCCAGCATGCTAACAACATAACGCATTTCGAGGCACCCTCGTCGACCACCGTGCAAAAGATATTCCGTGTAAAAGTGTTCATGGGGTGAGCCACTACTATCTGAAACACAACATGGTAAGGCATACGAGGTTTCAAGTCAGTCATATCTAACATGATGGTACCTGGGTTACAAGTCTCAGTAGAGCCTAAAGCAGTCAACAAGGCTCTCCTCTGAGAAGGGAAACTTTGGAGGACTTCTAAAGAGGACATAGCATAAGGGGTTTGGGATAACTCTTCCACCACAGAGTAATTCTGGGCGGCTCTTGCGTTTGGATTGTGAGAAGCTTTCTTAAATGCACCCTTTGGAATGCGTGTCATTGTTTCTCCCAATGTATTCTCAATCTGTAGAGGAAGAGATGGGATTTCGACTTCTTTGCCCTTCTCAGAGGCGTTTGGTTTATTATAGTCGTGCGCTCTAGTCATGATTAAAGCATCACCCCTAACCATATATACGTTCGCGGAAGTGGAATTATTTGGAGGAGGGCAGGTTTCTTGGCTACCCCCTTCGGCACTTGTAGAGGCTTGAGTTAAATTTTGCCCATGCTGAAAGGGATTAGTCAACACAGCTTGTTGTTGCTGTGTGACAAAATTTTGGGCCTCTGCAAGTCGAGGACATAGATGAGTCAGGTGGTATTCCGCACACAAGTTACATGGATACCTTTCCTTCTGTTTTTCCATAGTGCCCTCGCCAGCATTATCGGTGGGTTTTTTATCCCCCTTACCCTTCATGCATTGTTTTTTATTCCCTTCAGGCTGTTGGGTGGCATTTGGGTTAGTCATCTGCACGGAGTGTACTTCCGATGTTTGGGTAGGAGGAGCAGCCAAAGTAGTAGTCTAGCTGGACGCTGAGTGTTGTATAGATAACTGTTGCAATTGCTTTGTCAATTGCTCAGCGGGCTTGGTTTGTGCCGAACCAACAATACCATCGGCATGTGGTCCAACTCTCTGTCTAGTTTTATCCAGGATTGATCGTGGAGCATCCGGCAGGATGTTGTATAGTAAACCAGACTGAGAATAGATAAGCTCAAACTGTTGAGCCCTCATGATGGCATCTTCTTCGGAGAAAACCCTAGAAGTTGCGACGTCTTTGGATAATTGCAGTACTAAAGAATTAAGAAACCACTCAAGCAGGAATGCTGGTGGAATTGGTACTTTGATTAGACTCTTTTGGCGTCGCCACTCTCAGATATGATCAGAGATATGGTCCGCTGTCATCTGTTCGAAATTGGCAACCAGTTTTGTGCTCGCGTCATATCTCATAGGTAACTGGAAATGGTTAAGGAAGGTCATATCCAGTTCACCAAAAGAAGAATATCATGAGCGATCAAGCTCGATGTACCATTTTGTGGCACTCCCGATAAGAGTGCGTTGAAACAATTGCAGCTAGACGAAGTCATATTTTAGTGAGTTAGATGAACACCAAAGATGGAAAGTAGTCACGTGATCACCTGGATCTTCATTAGGCTTGGCCTCGAACTTTGGAATGTCTGAAGGCAACTTCATTGGCATAGGAGGCCAACGTGGATCGTGACAAATAGGGTCATTTAACAACCGTTTCAAATCTGGCAAGTGTAACGTCGCCAGGAATGGTAGTTTGGGTTGTTGTTGATAGCCTGGAAAAAAGGGTCCTGGAGTTTGACTGACACCAGGTTGACAGGAAAATTTTGGCTGCTGGCCTGGATTCTAGTAGAAACCATGGCCCTGACCAGCATAAGGATTTTTCATCTGTGGAGACATCATTGGCTGATTCCCCATGAAGGACATAGGATGTTGGGCATTCATCGTGTTTGACGGACTTTGGGAAGGATTACACCATGACAGTCCTGCTAGAATACGCATAGAAGTATGTCCGGGGTTCCATTGACTATGGAAAGAATTACCCCAGAACGACATTCCAGATGAGGGAACAGATCCTTGTCCTGAGTTCCAAGGTCCTAGTATATGTGCCCCCGCCGCAGGAATAGTACCCTGCACTGGAGTAGACTATCCAAATATGGTATTGTTACCAAATGTACCGTTCCAAACAAATGGTGACAAACCTATCGACAGTGTTTGTGCAGGTGTTCCTTGACTCCCGGCTCCAAATAAACTTGTGTGTGCAGGCTGCCCGGCAGACTGCTGATGCAGACCACCAAGCGAAGGGGACGAAGGAGAGATATGACCTCCAATGTAAGGAAAAGCATTAAAAGGGATAGGAATGCCCCCAAGTTGACCTTGCAGAGGAGCGTTAGAGCTCCCTGCCCCCAGACCCAAAGTCTGTAAAGTGGAGTGAGTGAGTGCAGGAATTGTACCTGAACTAGGCATACCATATGAAAACGGAGAGCCTGTCGCACTAGGCGTGAAGGGATTTGTGGCCGCCATGATGGATGAGGGAAGTCCACTGTGCGACGTAGTTGCGACCGAGACCGTAGTGGCTCAGGACGACGACGGCAAGTTAGGATATGCTTCTCCTGTGGTAGCAACAGTGGTGGGAATGGAAGAAATCCCAGAAGAAGTAACAGAGTTTGGTTCCATAATTGTGTGAGGCACTGATAGGCATTCGTAAAATTGAATTGGCACAATAACTTGCGGCCAAGTATCAGTCGTTGGGGTTTCAACCAAACCAATATTTGTGGTTGATTCCTCCAGGAGTTGTTCAGGATCAATGGTTGGTAACCCGGTTGCTTCGAAAGACCCTTGTTGGTCTAGCTTCCGCCTCAATGGTGGCAAGGGTGGCTCCAGTATAACCGGCGGCAGGCCCAGAAGCCTTTGTGACCGGTGGAGCTCTAAATCCTCCACTGTGTGAGAATATCCATGAAACACTAAGGTATTCTACACATTCAAATAGTAACACACACTAAAAGTAATCCCCTATGAGATACGACAAGAAATCACTAACTATTTTGAAGAACAATTACAACAACCAACACTAGAGCAACTTACTAGTGCAAGTGCAACTCGAATACAGAAGCACCCTCTGGGTATACTCTGCAAATCATGGCCTGATGTCTGTCCTAGGTACCACGGTATACCCCCACAGTCACCTGTGTATGTCCCTAGAAAATATTAGCAACTAGTTTTCCATCACGCGAATAGTCACCAGGCGGGTACAGTCGATAGTCGGGTAGACCACAATGAGCAAGGCATCAAGCCCGAAACCTGTCAAGGGTATTGATATCAAATGGTCCAAAAGACAACTGAGGACCTCGAACGGATTTGAGACACACGAAGCTCCGTGGAAAATGCAAACAACGGAATCCCTCAACAAATCCTCGATATGTGTTCTCCACTACATTCAGTCCGGCTTTGGAGGGGTTATCTCCACTACCTTTCCTTACACGACCTCGTTTTTATCCCCTGTGTTAGAGGGGGGTCCTGGATAACATTCATGTAACTGGACTTCTACACTCCCTATGACAGACTCCAATGTTTGGTTTGACTGGCCTTGGAGATTTTACTCTCCAACCTATTCCAAGGCCCTAGTCCTGAGCTAGTATATGAACCCTACAAACAAAAAGTCTAATAGATTTTAATTAGCATTTCTTTTAATGGGATTTTTACGTCACAAGGTATGAAGGTGAAACTGATGGTTTGTAAATACTCAAAGCAAAATGAATAAGAAATGCTTGGAAACAAAAACTTTTACAAAAAATGCAAAAATCCACAACTTTTCAACAAGAAAGACTTCTTTTCTTTTCAAATTTTCTAAGATTTCATGCAGAAAACATAAAGGAATTTCACTCAATCTGCGAGCTACTTATGCTCTAAATGCACTGAAAAAAACTTATGAACAAAAGACTTCTTCCTAGCTATTGATGGAGCAACACAATCTTCAAACAAAGAAGCAAATGAAAAAGAGATAAAAAAATTTTTATTTAAGTGCAAAATGAAGCAATAAAGGGAAAATGTCGACAAGCACAAAACCAAGAAAACAAAATAAAATTATGGCTTAAAGCACAGATCGCAAAGAACCAGAGAAAATACGCTCAATGGAAATCAAGAAAGCACCGACTCCTATGCTTGTCTAAAAACCATAAAACAATTTTTTTTTTTTTCTTATCAACAATCAACTAAGAAAAAACCACGCTAAGGGTAAGAGGCCCTAACCTACTGACTGTGCAGCCCTAGACTCAAACCCCTGAGAGGAACACTTCTCACCATAGGAGGGGATGACTGCCCCACCTAGGCTGAAAAGCAACCAGTCAAGCCCACGACTATCACTGAAACAGCACGTGTGCTGAGCTATAACAGTGCGCGGGTACCTGCGGGATGAACTTGCACAGGCCGTGGGTCTGTATAAACTCCAAGAAAAAATTAAACACAGGAAGCCCAGACCTGGAAGAGGCCTCTAGTATTGACAACCAGGGTCTCTTAAAGGCTTGGATGCTTCTTCTTTAACAGAAAAGAAAAATAATTGAAAAAAATAACAAATGCAATAAAGCACACTGAGACAAGACAATGAACCAGCAAGACCTAGAAAGTATACAAAAATCCCCCTGAGAATGTAAAATTATGAAAGGGAAGAGGAGACTACCTCTTAAGCTCTCTGAGTCCTACACGCTACTGAAACCTCTACAACAAGCGTTCAAACGCGGGCTGTAGAAGGTTAGGGTGTGGGTTACATGCGTGCAGGACTTCTGAAGGTTGTGTGTACCTTTGTGTGTCCCGATAATAAATGTCAAGCAACAGTCAAGGAAAAACTGGTATTAAGAACCAGGTTCCCTGCTAGCTCTTGACCTAACAGAAAACAAACAAACAAAGAAACAAAAAATCTATTCCTTTAAACTACCCAAAAACCTCACTTAAATCCGGAAACCCTAAGAGTATCGTCCCCAGTTGAGTCTCCAATTCTGTTGTTGGGAAATAATACCCTACGAACTAGCAAGCTAGGGTTAAACTTGAATGTAGATCATGACCCTTAAGAAATCACTTTTAACCTACCACCCCAAAACCTAAAACCATTTTTCACATACAAACATGGGAAGAACCTACTAACCTTTTTACTGATGTTTGGTGTAGATCCTCCATTGCGCTTTGTTTGCTTGCTTGCGCTGCTCCTTCCAAAGATAATCCTGCAATCAAGAAAAAACACTATGCATGCATGCTATTTTTCTACTAGAGGGTTAGAGATTAAGCATAAATTGAATAAAACATATAAAACTCATGCATTGGGATGGGAAAAGTATTCTTGTATTAATCTCAAGATGAATCAACTTACAATAATGATAGAGATCGGCCATCGTTCCTTGATCCTGATCCTGGGCTCCTCCTCTTCTTTGTCCTCCAACTGCTTTGCTTTAATTCTCCTTAAGCTTGAGGAAAGGCTAAAGGGTTGGGACAAATGGATTCGGCAATTGGGTAGAGTTTCTTTGCTACAATTTTCCTCCTCCAAATAGTACCCGTACCCCTTCTTTTATAGGCTATAAGGAGCTATGGTTTTGGATGAACTCTCGGCCATGCATGGCTGGGAGTTTCAGTTAGCTGACCCATAGCTTTTTGTCTCGTCGACAACTTTCATGTTTTTGTGCTTTGTTAGGTAAACGCAGGCTGTAGTAGGCCATCCAGCGTTCCAACACGTGCAGTAGTAGGCATGCCAGCGTTCCAACGTTTGCAGTAGTAGTTTAGGGTGTGTTTTACTTGATTTAAGAGGATTTTCAAGAGTTTATTCAGCGTGGATTTGGCAAGGAAGGGATATAAGTTGGCCTGATGCCAGGTAAGCATGTGTGGTGAAATTTAGGATTATAACAACAGAAGAGTGTCAATAGAGCTTTGACACACTGAAACAAAAAATGTTTACTACGCCTATTCTGGTATTTCCAAATTGGAGCAAGGAATTTCATGTACAGGTCTATGTTATAGGAGAATCCCCCTATGGACAAGTGGATTTCCTCTTGGATGATAGACCCCTAACTCAAAGACAGAAAGTGATATTATGGACACTGACATTCCTTTATCATAAAGATAAACTATCAAAGAAGAAGAGGGAAGAAAGGAAAGTACCCTTTTACTGATGTTTGTCCTTTTTCGCTCCAAAATGATATTGATATCCAAGCTCAATTGAAGGTCTTGTGGTACAATGAGAAACAAAAAAAATACGTCCTTCTCTACTATGATTAGCTTTATAATGAATCTATGAAAGAAACAAGTTCATATACACAAACTTAAAGGAAAAAAGCCAAGCATGAATTTATATTAATGAGAACAAAGTGTTGCTTATAGCCATGGATGTAGTGCAACAGCTTCACCAAGATCCCTTTGTCCAGACCCTTGCTCAAATAATCCACACAAAAAATGTTGATGCTTCAATGATATCTCCCTTATGAGATCATAAGTTAGATTCTTTACATTGTCTCTCCCTTTAACCATGAGAAGGCCTCCTTATATAGGATTGGAGAGGCCTAACCACTTGAGATATATTTGGGATAAGTTGAGGATTCTTATCCTTCAGTTGAGGGTCTTTCGTAATATCGAGGCTTGACCTCAGATTCAAATCCAACCACTTTCAGAGATTAAGGGCATTCTTCCCTGATTTCCCTCAACAGACCAAAATTTACCCAAAAAAGGGGCAACACTCCCTCTGAATGGGGTACAAAGCATTCCAATTCTCCCCCAGAAGAGGGTACAAAGCACCAGTTCTCCCTAACAGAGCATAGGGGAGTTCTCCCTTCCAAAAATTGACTTTTTAGTGGTTTTTTCAATGGAAAAAGACTTGTACTTTTTGTCAAATGATTTCTCCTCTTCAGAACTAGTCTTTGAGTTGTCTTAGAAGTTTTCTTGACAACAGTATGATATTTGCGATACTTTTGGGTGAAATGTGACACTTATGACATTTGGTAATGACGACACTAGGCCATCATCTTAGTGAGTAATTTTGATGTGTAACATATTGCCCCCTAAAGTGAGAACTTGGAAGATGGGAACTGATGACTGAAGTACTTTGTAGAATTTTTCAAGAAAGGGTACAGACATAGAGAACCTAATAGAAGCTTCACACAAACATCCAACAAACATTAATGACATGTTTCAAACCCAAGGCAGGCACACCTATGCTTGGGTGATAAAGACTTTTTAGGTATGGCCACCATAAAATACACTGCGGATCCATAATTATATTGATAAAAGGTATAGAAACTGAGGATACAATGTGGATATATACTCCTATGACCTGAACTAATCGTAGCCATGAAGAAGACATAGTGGATCTATGAGACGAAAAGACATAGCCACAACCAATACAAAGTGGATCTATGTGACAGCATATGTGTCATAGCTCAAACGAACTCCTTCACAAACTAGGTAAAGTATATATATGAGTGATAACTCAACCCAACATCTTCTTACCGATCCCGATGTAGTACGAATCTAACCATGTGAATAGATGTCCTGATGTCGAACATGGTAGAAACCACTTGATTACCAGTCAATGAGGTAAACCGTTAACAAGTGCGAGGGAAATCGCCATTGATGTCAATGATTCCCAAGGTACTCTAGTACATTCCGACGAATGTGAATGAATGAGATGAAGTCGAACATTCAAGGAATCATCCGATCAGAGGTCAATGATCTAAACCTACTCTCGGATGCAAGGAGGCTTTCCATTGAGGCATGTAGGTCTCAAGGTACTAACTGGTTTCTAAGTCTAGCTTTTGGATAATGTGCTGAAGTCGATAGGAATAGACTCATTATAGGAGGGAATTGATGTATCCCCCATCAACAACAAAAAACTAACATAGAGATGTAAATTTGTAGATCAAATGAACATGGACTAACATGGGTATTGAAACAAGATATTTGTGATGGCTGACTCTCGAGGTGGATACTTCCCTTGAACACTGAGGAACAAAAAAAAAAACATGACATGGACCAAAACTTGATGATGTAGTGGATGTTTTGACTTTATTTAGGTGACCCAAAGGAGTAAAAGAAAACTTAGACGATTGACTCAGTGCATAGGTTCAACAGATTAAAATGCATGCAAAGACAAAGTGTTGTGTTCAAGGGAGACCGTAAGAGTTACTGGTAGTGTTCTCAAAAACTGCTTGGCTTACTTCCTTCAATTTTTCCCCCATCCAGATAAACGAGTACCTCTTTTTAATTTAATGAGCTCGAGGAGGGTCACACATGCTTGATATAACTCACCTTCGGTAAGTCCCTCTTCCTTTGTTTAACGAACTGGAAGAAGTAAGGGTTCAGTTCCATATGGGCTCTTCAATGTATAATTGTTTAATGAGTCTAGAGAAGGTAAACTTGGTGGATTTTCATATTTAGAGAGTCTGAAAACGACTTAAAGACGACTCCAATTTTGTCATTTTTCGTAATGTTAGTGTTGTGAGGCCAAAAAAGAGATAAATTATCACTCAAAAGATTCTCTTTCAAACCTTTTAGTGAGTGGGAAAGGAAGCAAGATCACTTGACAATCTTTTCACGTTTAGAGAGTCTGAAAAGAGTTTAAAGAAGACTCCAGGGAGTTCCTTTTTTGTATATCCACGCGAGCCCGAAAAAGAGATGAAAGGTTGCTCGGTTGCATTCTCATGTTTTTATGAGTGTGAGAAAGAACAAAGACTAAGTTCAGTACTCTTCCCCTAGCTTGAAAGCTAGTGTCTTAACTCCATAATGATCATCAAAGGTTGGAGACATGCCCCCCAAGCTTCAATTCATTCACCGACTTCGAGGTTGTCACCAATTTTTGTAGTAGATGGAGAAAAAGGATAAGGTTGGATGAAATGAAGGTTCAAACACGAGACCTAACGAAATACTTGACTTGACATCTATGAGATATGGAAAAAGACTTGATCTGATAGAATATGTGACTATTTCATTTTTGAAATGAGCTTGACACAGAAAAATAACTATGCTCAAGGCTTTGGGTTCAGTCCCTAGATTTTTTTTTCATTTGTTAATGAGCTTGCTACAGAGAGAAAAAACTATGCTCATGACCTTTGTTTCATTTTTTAACGATATTTCCACAGAGAAGAGAAATTGTGCTTGTAGACTCTTCTTGATCATGGATTCCAAGAGGATAATGCTCTAGAAGGACACCATGTCAAGGGACAAAACTCGGTCATGGATTCTAAGAGATATTCACTGGATGGAAGAACAATGCTTTGGAAGGAACACATGTCAAGGGCCATGACAGGGGTAAGGAGATTAGTCTCCAATAGACCTACCTAAGAGATCACCATGTCAACTACCAGATCTAAGTCATATGAAGTTGAAGTCATGGGAGATAACGCCACATAATTGACCTGCGGTAGGGGTGAGACCGACTGCAGATAAGACCCATTTAGGGAGGTCATTGGGTTGATGGTCAAGTCAGGGCCAACAAACAAAAGTTGATCAATAGTCACCATCCTTCCATCGTGTGGGAAATATATCACACAAAAAAGAGTGGATACAATAGCTTTCATGGCATAGACATAATCTCTCCCAAGGAGTAAATCAAATTCCAAGGGGTCTTGGACTACCATAACATCAATAAAGATAGTTTTCCCTCCCAAAGTTACAGAAAATCGAGGAAGGATCCCTAAAGGGTGTCTGGTTCTTTTGTTAAAAGTGAACAGAGTCTGGGTAACCAGCACAAGCTGAGGATAACCCAAATCTTGCCAAGTAATAGAGGAAAAAATAATAACGGACGAACGTTAATCTATCAGTGTCTGAGGAATGACCCATCCACAAACCTATAATATAACTTTGAAGGGAATGTGAGAGGGAGGATGAGGTCCAGTTAGCACACCCCAATAAAAAATGATGGCCTCATTACTTGGAGGGGTTTTTGTAGGAGAAGGAGGAATTCCTCCCGGCACGATAGATCCTATATCAACGAAAAAAACGTGGGCAGAATCAGGTTTACTCTCTAGAGGGAGAGTGGGGTCGATCGATGATGGGATCAGATCGACTACATTGGCACTCTTCATAGGAAGAGTGGGATTGACCAATGAAGTAACCGGGACAACCACTTTGGCACTCTTCAGATGAAGGGTGGGACTGACTGGGGAAGGAACTGGATCAATCACTTTGAAACTCTTCGAAGGAAGAGTGGGATCGACCGATGGAAGAACTAGTGAAACCACTTTGGCACTCCTCAATGGAGGAGTGGGATCAACCGATGGTGAAACTGGATCAACCACTTTGGCACTCCTCAATGGAGGAGTGGTATCAATAGATGGTGAAACTAGATCGACCACTTTGTCAACTGGTTCAATGAAGGATGGGACCAAATAACTTTGGTTTCACTCTTTTGATGAAGAGTGGGGTTGAACGATGATAGAACTGGATCAACTACTTGGGTTTGTGGTTGAATCGAGGATGAAACTAGATTGACCACCTGATCAACCGGACTGACTGAGGATGGAACCAAATTGATCATTCCATCAACTAACGATGGGTTGGGGGAAATCTTATGATAACCAGTTGGAAGTTGAATCTTTTTCAAAAGAGAAGAAGCCTCATCCATACAAGGAGAAAGGTGAGACTAACGATCACCTTCACATAACATACAAGGAAATTTGACAGTTTTCTTATTCTTACCAACCTTAACGTCACTAGTTGACGGGATGTCACCAACATGTCTAGCAGAGGTGGATGATGTGGATGACCACACTTCTAAGACCTTGAGAATACCAGGGAAATCCCTAAGAAAGTGGTCACCCTTATAAATATTGCAAGGGAATTTGGGTTTTAGATTCTTCATTTTAATCTTGTTGACCTAATGAACACTCCCAGTACTAATAGTAGTTGGTTTCTTAGATCCAACATATGATGTAGTTGGAGGCTTGGTCCCTTTTTGTTTCTTCTTCTTCTTCTCAATCTAGTTACTCACTTGAGAGCTTTCACTAGGAGAAGAAGGAGAAATGGAAGGAGACCTGATGGGAGAAAAAGGAGAAAGGTCGACATGCAGTTGATGTGTTGATGGTGTGCTTACATCTGAAGAACCTACATTCAAGATCCACGGAGTGGAAAACAACCATACTGGTAACCCAATTGTGAGACCTGGAAGGCTCAAAGTAGCAATGTAAGGAGGACCAACGTTTCCATAAGACGGAAAATCAAAGGGTTCTCCTAGAGCAGGAGTTGCTCCATTGGTAGTTTCGGGAACTGGCAGCATTAAAATAAATATCCAACCTAGATTTTGCTAGGGAGAACAAACAACACATGCTAAAAATCTAGTAATCAAATAAGAAAAACAAAACCTTCTCACAATAAGCACACTAGTTGGTGATGAAATCCAATGTTGCGGGAACAAATTAAGAAAGGGATAAGATAGAGTAGGTGGAAAAGTTACCCTCACAACCTGCTTAACAAACTTACACCCTGGTGCAAGCTCACACACATAATCGTGGGTATACCCTCTAAGGAGCCCGAGTGAATCTGGACAACGTTGATTCCAGGTACTGTGAAGACTTTCCCCTCCATAGTCACCTTATCTAAAGACCCTAAAGAGATAGGCCACTAAGGTTACCAACTACAACAATGATTCCTGGGGAAATATTCGACATTTCGATCCACGTGCAAGGGCAGGGTATCTAACCCAAATTCAACTTGAAAGGATTCCACTCATCATTGTGGGTATAAATTCAAGTGACCCCCATAATACACACAATCTCTACACCAAGACCAACAAAGTAGAGTGAGTAACTCTACTAGTCTCAATGCAACCTTAGGTTTGAACCTCGTGTGAGAAGGGCTTCCTAGGACAAAATGTAGCAATTGGATTTCACCGCACCCTAACACAAGATCCTATGTTTGTTTGCAGCTTTGGAAAGTTATCTTTCACACCTATTCCAAAGCCCTACAACTAATCTAATGTAGGTTTGCTACCAAAAAATGTAAAAAATGTCTAATCAATTTTTAGTTTAGCCCTTGATTTTTAAGACTATTGTTACTCAAAGGAAAAATGGCGTGGACAATATGGTGTTTTTACTGACTCGAAAGTTATGCAAAGAGATGAATATGCAATCTTTTCATTTCGATGAAAACTATGCTACGAGAAGGAAAAAACATTCATCATTTCAAATGCACAATGTCCCAAAATTCCAAAAAAACATGAAATTTTGCTACTTCAAATGCAATAATTCAAGGAAGACAATAAACTATGAAGAAGAATCCAAGAAATGATAGGAAGAAAGAGAAACCACTCAAAACTATCCCGACAAAAACATAGGTAGAAAAGGAAAGTTTACATTTCTGAAAGAGGTTTCAAGCTCTAATCAAGACAAAAGAGAGTGAAAAGAATAAAAAACCATTAATAACCAATCCAAACAACTTCACAAACCAACCATGGACTATGGGTAAATATTAGTACAAAACAGGTTGCAAAAGACCGAGCAAAAGAAGGCAATTTCACTAAAAAAGGACACTAGAGCTCCCCTAGAAGGATGCACATAGTGTTTCAACGCCCCCTAAAACATTGTAGGGGAGCATTGGTGCTCTGGTATTGCCTACAGGGGACGTTGGTGCTGCCAGAAACTCAAAAAAATAGCCAAAAACCATGCAAAAACTCACCCAGAATGCTTGAAAATTGTGGGATTTGCTAGTGAAGGTAGGAGAAGGTTAATGGATGATTACAAAATAGTAATTTCTTGGGAAAATGAGCTCAAAGATAAAATGGAATGGTGCAAAATACCTTTGAATTTCCTCACAAAAGCTTCCACTCAGTTAGATAAATGAGAAGAAAAGAACAAGCTAACTCTAAATCAACAAAGACAAAGAGTGACTTCATGGAAAGGAAAGAAAATGTCAAATTTCCAAACAAAATATGATCAATTCTTAAAAAAAAAGGTGTTTAAGTCCAAGAAAAAGATGTACTAAGTTTGTAATACTCCTGAGCAAGGGAAAAAAGAAAGAAATAAATTCAGAGAGTGAAAACCCTGGAAGATTTCTCACAGAAAAGGGGCAGTGCTCCAGTGTAAAGGGAACCTGAGCATTCCAGCGCTCTGTGTAAGGCCAACAAGGAGCACCAGAGCTCTAATAGCAAGGGCAGGGGAGCGCTAGGCTCTCAAAACTTAGAAAAAATCCCATAAATTCAAAGTTTCAAGAAAACTTAGTCAATTAGGGTGAATGTGATGTCAGAAAGAGGCAATCAATCAGATCTAAGAATTAGAGACACGGTGTGGAGAAGGTCAATGAATGAGAAAATACCAATACAAGGCCTAGGAAAGTAATCAAAAGTCAAATCTCCTCCCTAGTGGAGTCACCAATTTCTGTTACAGGAGAATCCCCCTACGGACAAGTGAATTTCCTCTTGGATGCTAGACCCCTAACTCCAAGACATAAAGTGCTATTATGGACACTGACATTCATTTATCATAAAGCTAAACTATCAAAGAAAAAGAGGGAAGAAAGGAAAGTACCTTTTTACCAACATTTTTCCTTTCTCACTCTAGGATGATCTTGATATCCAAGTTTAGTTGAAGGTCATGTGGTACAATAAGCAACAACAACAATACTTACCTCTCTACTATGATTAGCTTTATAATGAATCTATGAAAGAAACAAGTTCATATACACAAACTTAAAGGAAATAGGCCAAGCAAGAATTTATATTAATGAGAACAAAGTTTTGCTTACAACCATGGATGTAGTGCAACAGCTTCACCAAGCTCCCTTTGTCTAGACCCTTGCTCAAATAATCCACACACAGAATGTTGATGCTTCAATGATATCTCCCTTATGAGATCATAAGTTTTATGCTTTACAATGTCTCTCCCTTTCACCATGAGAAGGCCTCCTTATATAGGCTTGGAGATGCCTAACCACTTGAGATATCTTTGGGATAAGTTGAGGATTATTCTCCTTTAGATGAGGATCTTCGCTAAGATCAAGGATTGACCTCAGATTCAAATCCAACCACTTCTAAAGACTAAGGGGATTCTTCCTTGATTTCCCTCAACAAACCAAAATTTACCCCAAAAAAGGAAATGCTCCCTCTGAATGGGGTACAAAGCATTCCATTTCTCCCCCAGAAGAGGGTATAGAGAACCAACGCTCCCTAACAGAGCATAGGGGAGCGCTCCCTTCCAAAAATTGACTTTTTAGTTGTTTTTTCAATGGGAAAAGACTTGTACCTTTTGTCAAATGATTTATCCTATTCAAAACTAGTCTTTGAGGTGTCTTTCAAGTGTTCTTGAAAACAATATGATATTTTTGACACTTGTGGGTGAAATGAGACACTTACGACATTTGGTAATGACGACACTAGGCCATCATCTTAGTGAGTAATTTTGATGTGTAACAATCGATGCATCTTCCATTGCATTAGGAGTTGTGTTATCACAACTTGGTGAAGGAGATATTGACCATCTATTAGTTTTTTCTAGTAGGAATCTATCAACAATAGAGGCCAACTACACCACCACTAAGAGAGAAGAGTTATCCATGGTGTATGCGCTACAGAAATTCTGCCACTACTTGTTGGGAGGACACTTTAAAATGTTTAATGATCACTCTATGCTAAAATACCTAGTCAACAAGCTAGTGTTGGGGGGGGGATATGCATATGGCTTCTTCTCTTTTAGGAATATGTCTTTGAGATCATAGTAAAACTAGGAAGAATGAACAAAGGTCCTGACCACTTGTCAAGGTTGGAACATGGAGAAGAGCCCACTAGTTTGGAGGATACACTATCGGATGCATAGTTACTGGACATTGGAAAGATTGATGACCACTTTGCAGAAATAGACTAGTTCCTATCAACGGGAATGGCCCCTAGCCAGTATACAATTCCCCAAAAGAAACAGCTAGTAGTTCCCACTGTTGACTTTTAACTTATAGCTGGACAACTATATAAGATGTGACCTGATGAGATATTGAGAAGATGTGTTATGGAGGAAGAACGACTGATGATCCTCGCTAAAGCTCATGAAGGCATCACAGGAGGACATTATGTAGGTAAAGCAACTGTGCAAAAGGTTCTTAGAGATGGCCTTTGGTTGCCTACCTTACACAGAGATGCTAAAGACTATTACAGAGCCTATGATGTATGCCAAAGAGTTTGAAAACCTTCCAGAAGGGATGAAATTCCACTAGCACTACAACTGACCCTACAAGCATTTGAGAAATGGTCCATTGATTTTGTGGGACCTATAAAACCTCCAGGAAAGTGCACAGAAGCAAGGTACATAATTACAGCAACAAAATACTTGACCAGATGGGACAAAGCAAGAGAAGTTAAGGACTATAATGCAAATACAGTTGCACACTTCATATTTGATGACATCATAACCAGGTTTGGATGCCCAAATATCCTTATGAGTGATCAAGGAACACATTTCATAAATAAAACAGTTGAAGCCCTGACTAAGGAATTTTCAGTCCACCATCAGAAGAGCACACCCTACCATCCACAAGAAAATAGGACAGTGGAAGCATTCAACAAGATCTTGGAGATAGTGCTAACAAAGATTTGTAGTGTGAACAAGGATGACTGAGATTTAAGAGTACCAGCAATACTTTGGGCCTATAGAACTACTTGTAAAAAATTAACAATGCAGACCCCTTTCAAGTTGGTTTATGGTCTCAAAGTTGTTGTTCCAATGGAATACTTGGTGCCAAGCTTAAGAATTGTTTCCTTTACAGATATGGATGACACTGGCATTGTTCAAGAGAGGCTCGTGTAGTTGGTCGAACTTGAAGAAGAAATATTTATTGTAGGATTCCATCAGCAAGTACAAAAGGAAAGAGAGAAGTCCTACCATGACAGGCACATCAAGAAGAAGGAATTCAAGTAAGGTGATATAGTACTGGTATATGATAGTAAGTTCATCAATCATCCTGGGAAGTTCAGAATGCATTGGCTTGGGCCATATGAGAATGCCTATGTTACAGAAGGAGGAGTTTCACAATTGAATACTTTGAAGGGAGAGTGGAAGGAAGGATTAGTGAATGGGAGCTGACTAAAGTTGTACTATGACAACCAGTTTCCCCGTAGCTCTAAGTAAAAGCACAAGGAAAAGGGTCTAGGTACCAGGTGCAGTTGAAACTGGGTACTAGACATAGAAAAGACAGTCTACACAAGGAACAAGAGGAGGTATATAGAGGAAAGTAAAGGCTTCAATGCATAGTATGAAGTCAAAGTAATACAGAAAGATCATATTTGAATTTCCTCGATATGAGTCATAGGTGAGTGTTGGGGGCCTGTTGGCCCTTGGTTAAAAAATTAAGTGAAGAACAAGGGAGAAAAGGCAAAATGTGAACTTCGCAGAAGACACAGTGACTATTACTGGGTCGAAGTGAGAAAAAGAGAAGAAAAGACGGAGTGAAGTCTGAGAAATCAAGCCGTTCGATGAGGAGATAAAGGATGATAGGTAAGAAATACAGAAGGATCATGGACAACTCAGAAAGCATAAAATCCATTGTTAGATGCTTTGGAGAACTACATGAGAAGGAAGGAAAGATAGGCTAGAGAAGCCTTCAAAATGCGAGTCAAGTTGAACTAGGGTTTTAGACACCTAGGGTTTTGGTATCTAGGGTTTTGACACCTAGGTTTTGACCTAAGGATGTCGATGAGTGATTGTAATGTATAAATAAGAACCTATATGAGGGATGAGGGTTGGCTCGATTTCATTGGATCTAGTTGGTGTTATGTTGTTGCCTTTTTCATTGTGTGATTGAGTGAGTAATATTGTGTGAGAGAGAAGTGTTGAGTATGCGAGCCTTTTGTATTGTAAAATCTTCAGTTGGGTGCGAAGATCAACCCTACAATTGGGTGCACAGGGAAGATATAGAGAGAAGAAGGAAGAGATCTACTAGCTAAGAGCACAGATAAGAACTGTATTGTTCATCTTAATACATTATAAATCACAGTTCTGTGGACGTAGCCCTAGAGAGAGCGTGAAACACATATATATGTCTTTTGTGTGTGATTGATGCTATGTTTTTTTTCCTTGATATACTATTATTTCATTGTTGTGGTATATCTAATATATGTGTGGAATAGATCTAAGATGATAAGTGATATATGGATGCTATATTGTTCTAGTATTAGATCCACTTGACATTTCCCTTGGTTGTAGATATATCTGTCCTGCAACCCCCCATATCTTCTTCGGGTGAGACTACATATGCTTTGAAAGTGTAGCTGAAAGGGCTAGTAGTTAGGGCTTGTTGGTGCACTCTTGGAGCTAAGCCCTGGGTCTTCCCCTGTGCCAACAGTTTCCATGTCACATCATGCAATCCATGATCCTTGATCTTCCATATACTGGAAACATTTTGACTCGACCCTTCAGTTCCATTTGAAGGATATAAATGGGCCATATTCAAGTTGTGGAAAAGAGGAGAAGAATTCAACTTTGAGAGAAAAGTTACTATGGAGAAATTATTCACTTCATATTCAATTTGCATCCCTTTGTCCTTTCAAGTCTTAACACATTGTTCAACCCACAAGCTCTTTGTTATTTGATAGAGAACCTCATTGTCTCTCTTATATGTGCTTGCCTTTGGTGGAGGATTGATGTGGTGGAGGCCCAACTAGAAGGGACTCAACTTCTCGGTTTTGAACATGTCGACAAGGAAGTTTGTCATCCATACACTTATGTTGATTACATTTAATATAAATACTATTTTCTCATCTAATTAATGTCTTGCAAATATTTGAATTGTTATTCCATGGGCACATTTGTTATGAAAATTGATGGATATGCTATTGAATGTGCTAAATTTATATATTATCACCATAGGCTTGTGTATCTTGGTTGTTGAGGACAATTTGCAGGTGTATTTGCTTGAGTCAAGAGCTCAACGGTGGACTTCATCAAACGTCTGGACGAGGTAGAATAATTTTCTTATCTTGTTGTCATATTTTTTTATATATTATACTTGAGATTAGAGTTGATTTATGCAGTCATTTCCATCTATTGTGGTTTACCCCATGCCATAGTGTGATTTTCCTCGTTACATAATTGGCCACCATATTGAGGAGGGAATCTTATTTTTGGGGTTTGGAGTGTTTTTCTCCTTTGATTCCTTTCATTTATATTGAGTTTCTTGTCGTCTAATTGCTTGACAGCCTCTGTTCATTTTGAGTCTAAGATTATTGGCCTTCTCCTTAACTAGTCAGTGTTTCAATACATATATGCAGATTTTTTCCTGACAGTCATATACATACGCGAGCTGTCATTCTGTAGGAAGCATATATATGTGGTTTTATATTGAATAGTTGCGTACATCATCTCTTTTTGCTTGAGTGCTGAGTTTTATGTTTGATGGGTAAGTTTTGATAGTTGTTGAGTCTTCTTAGGTCTCTTTGATGATTGTTAAGTGCTTGGAGAGTGATAGGAAACCTTTCTTTGGTTGAATTTTTAGGCGATTTTTCTTTCTCATCATCTTTTTGTCCTTTTTTACATATAGTAGAATATTTATATCAAGGTGTTGTTCGTTCCTTTCATTTTCATTCTTTTATATTGAAAATACAAAAAATATACATTTTCCATTTTTGGCATTCGATCTTTTGGGTTCTTATCATTGATTTCAGTACATGTATGGAAATATTGCATCTTATTTTAAATTGAAGAATTGAATTGAAAGTTGCATTTTGAAAAGATTATCATTTATTGAGAATTGAAGTTAGTACTTTACATTATATTCATATTCATTTATTTTACTTGCTAAGTCATAACATCATCAGTTGCACGACCACACCTTTTGAGTAAACAGAGCCACTAAAATTAACGCTGATAAATTTAAAATTGATTAGAAACAATTTTATTTTTCAGGGTGCACAAACTAGCTTAAGATTTAGAGCCTTGGAATAGGATTTTGTGAGTAAACTTCTCCAAGGATATTAAACTCAACATATGTGTCTGAATAAGGGAGTGGTGAAATACATTATATAATTGGTGACTTCAGGAGGCTCTGCACACATCAGAGTTAAGCACGCAGTCACACAAATTTGGTTGAGGAGATATCCCTGCCACACCTTCTTAGTGTCAGAGATATTTTTGGGGATCTATTCGTATATGGGGGTCTTGCTAGTACCTTTATCTCTGTGAGAGGTGAGATTTCGAGATTTAGGGATTTGATACCCTACCCATATGGTGGACCTAACTTATGATTGTTCACCTACGCATTGGTTATATCATGGTGACTTAGTGGCTTGACACAGGTAGCCACATAGTTTACTTGCAGGGGGGATATTTTGCAGGTACCTCGGGTTAGATAAGGGTTGGACAACACACAACTTTTATGGAGAATTACCTCTCTAGGGGGATATGACTGATTGTTTTTTAAGCACATGAGGGCCCTTATAATTGATTATGGTACCTTAGATATTTTTCATGGAGTCTCAAGCCCCTCTTGGGCAAGGCATACCTACTTTAGTGAGGGAGGCCCTTTTCAGCCAATTTATCATGTTTGTGTGCATATTGGCCTTTTTACTTTACTTTGGTGTGCTCTTTGATTATTAGTTGGCCTGAGGATTTTTTATTATGCCGTGAGTTTTCATTGCTATGGTTATTGGATCCCACATGACTCCCTCAGTTGGCGTTACCCATCCCATGGTATTTTCTCATTCCATGGGGACGAATCCTTTTGTATTTCTGAGTGGTATGCCGAATCATGATACTTAGCCAATACTTTGGGATTCTAATCCTAGTTTTGGTTCTGGAGGCATGAATCCCCCTTATTCTCCCTTTTTCATTTGGTGGGATTCATATCCCTCAACCAACTCTTACAGTAGGAAGTTGGAATATTCCTTCCTACGAATCCAATCCTAGCTTCACTTTTCCAGGAGCAAGTGCTAAAATGTGTGGTCATTCTACTTATTACATCTAGTCCATTTATCCTTCTTCCTCTATGTCGATTCCTAAAAATGATTTTCCCATGGTGGACCTTCATCTATCCTATGGTGTTTCATCCAAGGGGATTCAGTTTTATAGTATGGGCAACCCCCTTCAAAAAATTCCTTCATATGGGGGAAACATATATCCTCACCCGAGTAACCCTTGTCATGTCTCTTTCTCTTCACAAAAGGATTCCTTAGTGACAATGCCCTTACAACCCTTTATGAATCAGTTCGGAGGAGGATACTTTCCTTCCTAAAAGAGACATGGCGTATACCAGAACCCTTCCTATCCTGCAATTTCTCAAAACTAGTCTTTCTTAGAACCTTGGTCTCAAATGTCGCAACCAACCACTGTAAGTCCAGTCATTGTGAGTCATACTAACATTATATCACCAACCTCTACTAGTCATGTTGGATATGGGTCAACAACCTCTACAATTTATGTTGAATACAAGAAACCAACTACTACAAGTTATGCTAGGGGCACAACTCTAGTGACTACTAGTCACACTACACATACATCACCAACCTATGCTAGTCATGTTGGGGATTCATCATCAACCTCTGCTAGTCATGTTGAAGGTCTGTCACCAGCCACTACAAGTCATTTTGGGGGCAGTCATAAGATTGAGAAGCCTATATGTGTAAGACATAAGCCCAAGTTCATTTGTATGATTTGCAAAGGAGATCATCTTACTCATTTGTGTCCTCCTATTGTTTTGGTAAAATAAGCATGGTCCTTGCCTGGGGGCCCTTTGGGTTATGATTCGTCTTTGGATTCCCAACATTGTTTGGTTGATGAAACGGTCATGCTGATGAAATCTTCAACTGAAACCACTCTTATTTTGGGAGGTGATGCATCTCTTGACCTTGTTTTCTAACATCCTATTCAACCAGAGGTCATGCTGACACAATCTTCAGCTGACACCACTCCTGTTTTGGGGAGTGATGCATCTCTTGACCTTGTTGTCTTGCATCCTTTTAAACCAAAGTTTGAAGAAGTAGTCATGTTGATGCAATATTTGGTCGATCCCACCCTTATATTGGAGAGCGACAAGTATAAGGAAGTGACATTGTCGATGCAATTGTTAAGAACCAAATATCAATATAGCATAGAAAAACCTCAAAATAAGTACTCAACGCCTTGAAAAAGAGAAAAATTCAGATAATAAGCCTCTTCAAGGGGGAAACCTCCTTATGCCCACATAAATGTACAATTACCAGATGATTCCAAATGAAAATGTCTCCTTGGTATATATAGGAGACTAGGAGGTATAATTACAACTAATGGACTAAAGCTGACATAAATAAAATAACATTACTAATGTAGTATGCCCCAATTAAGGGGTAATGAGCCATTATTTAGGGCTTAAAATTCCCCTCCCCTTGAGACAAGTGTTGCCCGCAACTCTTGAGTAACTCTAGAGGCTTCTATATAAAATAATCATCTTCCTAAGTGGAATATTCAGTCAATAGTTTCCTCCATTTAATGAGATACTCTGAAATGGATCTATTCCTCAGCTGGTGAATTGTGTCAGTGATGGATTTAGGCTCCAATATGATTTTTCCTTCCTCTTCAAGTTATGGAAATATAGTTTGAATTTGGATCTTGTCACCTATAACCTTCTTTAAGAATGAAACATGGAAAACTGGGTGTACTTGTGAAGATGCATGCAACTCCAATTTGTATGCCATAGTACCAATCTTTTGAAACACCTTATAAGGGCCATAGTAATTTGGTGATAATTTATTATCCTTCTTGGATTTCTTGAGGGACATCTGTTTGTATGGATGTAGTCTTAAAAACAACCAATCTCCTACTTCAAAACTTCTTTCACTACGATGTTGATCTTCTTGTTGTTTCATGCAATTTTGTGCCATGGTTAGGTTGTCCTTTAATATTTGGATAACTTGTTGTTGATGCTCGATGTGATCTTCCACTACTTGAACCATAGATTTCTGTTTTAGAGAAGAAGTGATGGAAGGAGGGTGGTATCCATAGAGTGCCATGAATGGTGTCATTTTTGTTGTAGTATGAAAGGAAGTGTTATACCACCATTCTACCAAGGGTAACCATTTGAACTGTTGTGTTTGTTTATTAGAGACAAAGAAATGAAGGTATCCTTCCAGACATTTGTTCACTATATCGGTTTGTCCATTAGATTGAGGATGATAGGATGAGCTATGAGACAATTGAGTACCCAAACAAGAAAATAATTATGTCCAAAAATGTCCAGTGAAGATGGGATCTTTGTCACTTACAATAATATTTGGGCTTCCATGTAGCTTTTGAACTATCTCCATGAATGCAATGGAAACTGTACTGGCTTTGAAGGGATGAGAGAGTGCACAAAAGTGTGTGTACTTGGTCAGTCTATCAACAATCACCATGATGACACTCTTTCCTATAGACTTCGGTAACCCTATGATGAAATCCATGGAAAACTCCTCCCAATGATGACTTGGGATGGCTAATGGTTGTAAAAGACCTGGGATCTTAATTGTTTCCACCTTATTTTGTTGGAAAACCAAACATTCTGCCACAAAACTTTGAACATCAGTTTTAAGGCCATCCCAAAAAAATTCCTTATTGACCCTATGGTAGGTTTTCAAAAATACCGAGTGCCCTGCTACTAGAGAGGTGTGCAATTCCAATAGTACCTTTTGTTCGAGTTGGGAGTTATTGCATAAATATAAGAAATATTTGTACCATAGTGAATCATTTTTCCATGTAAATGTATCTGATGCACTGGAATCCTGTTGCAACCTTTGAATGAGAGTCAACACTTTTTCATCATTCTTCCATTCATCCCTTGCTTCTATTATTCAATCAGGTTGGATGATTGATATAACACAGAGAAATGCCTCAACATATTCATCCTTTCTTGAGAGTGCATCTACCACAACATTTTTCTTCCCTTTTTTATAGATGATTTCAAAATAATAACCTAATATATTGGTTACCCATTTTTTTTGTTCTTCTGAAGATAGTCTTTGTTCCAAGAAGTATTTAAGACTATTGTGATCTATTTTGACCTTGAAGTGCCTACCTATTAGGTAAGGATGCCATTTATTCAATTCATGTAGTATTTCCATCATTTCCTTCTCATAAATGGGTTTGTGTAAGTCTTTTCCCTTGAGTTGTCAAATTTCAAAATCCAGGGGCCTTCCTTCTTGCATTAGGACAACACCAATTAGATTTCTCAAGGCATCACATTCCACAATAAAGGTTTTTGTCAATTTTGGAGTTGTCAAGACATGAGATTTGCACATCACCTCTTTAAGTTGTTCAAAAGATTTAATTTCCTCTGGAGTCCATGAAAATTCATCCTTCTTAGTTAGTGTCGTTAAAGCTGTTGCTATTCTTCCATAGTGCTGAACAAACTTGCGGTAGTAGCCCATCAAACCCAAAAATCCTCTAAGATTCTTCAATGTTTTGGGAATTGACCAGTCCATCATGGCCTTAATCTTGTTAGGGTCTACCTTGACACCTTCATGAGATACAATATGAGACAAATACTCTACCTCCTTCACTCCAAAGAAACATTTGGATAGTTTGGCATATAGTTGTTGCTCCTTTACTAGTTGTAGCACCTTGTCAACATGTCGCACATGATCCTCCCAATACTTTCTATAGATTAGTATATCATCAAAAAATAATAACACAAATTTTCAAAGGAAGGGCTTGAAAATGGAATTCATCAACCCTTGGAATGTGGAAGGTGCATTTGTAAGGACAAAAGGCATGACCAGAAATTCATAATGGCCTTCATGAGTTTGAAATGTTGTTTTTGGGATATCTTCTTCCTTCATTGTAATATGGTGATACCCTAAATGGAGATCCAACTTTGTGAAATAGATTGCTCCATGTACTTCATATAACGATTCATCAATGTCGGGAATAGGAAACTTATCTTTAATAGTGATATTGTTGAGCTCTCTATAATCTGGACACATACACCATGAACCATCTTTCTTGAATACCATTACCACCAGTGCAGAGTAAGAAATTTGGCTAGGTATAATAATGCCAGTCTCTAACATTTCTTCAACCATGCACTCAATTTCACTCTTCACTCTTCTGGGCATAAGGGTATCTGTATGGCCTAATGTTAGGAGGAACACTCCCAAGAATTAGGTGAATATCATGATCATGATTTTGAGTGGGTGGAAGACCTTTGGGAATATCTTCAAATACTTTGGAATTCTTATCAATGATCTCTTGGAGATCTAGAGGAATAGATGGCTTAGATGTTTGAACATCTAGTGAGCATAGTTGTGCAATAACACCTTTATGCCCCTTTTTCAATAATTTTGTCATGCCATTAGAGATTATCACCTTACCGGGTTTCCCTATGATACCTCTTAACTCAATTTTGTTTCCTTCCAATGAAAATTTCATGAAAAGTTCTTGAAAATTAAAATCCACCATTCCTAATGATTGTAACCATTGGATTCCTAGTAAAACATCAGCACCACCCATGTGTATATAAATCATTGGAATATTCATTACATATTCCCCCATAGTAAGATTGATCTAATTTCATTTTCCTGAGCAATTGATAATTCCTCCATCTGCAATCATTACTTGAAACTCTGGCGCTAGATATACAAAGCAATTGACAGCTTTGGCTAATTTATAGTGAATGAAATTATGAGTACTTCCAGAATCAATTAGGACTATTACCTTTTTCTTTTTTATATATCCTTCGATCTTGAGGGTTTGAGGAGTGCTAATTCCAGCCAATGCATTACATGATATCATGGGAGTCAACTCTTTAGAAAAAATTGCTTCTATGTTTTCATCTTGAGACGGTTATTGTTCTTCTTCCTCTTCACAATCTATGTAGAATAATTTCTTCTCAGCACAGTTATGTCCCTTAATGTACTTGCTGTCACAATTAAAGCATAAACCTTTTTCTTTTCTTTCCTCCAATTGTTGAGGTGTCAACCTTATAGGTTGAGGTGTTTTAGAAGAAGGAGAATTATTCTCTCTATAGCTGTTAGGATTGGTCCTTCTAGTAGCCATAGCCATATTTTTACTTTCAACATTTCTTGCCACCCTAAATGCATTCTCCAATGATTTGGGTTCCCAAAGGCGAACCTCATGTTGAATGCTATCCTTTAAATTTACTATGAATACATCAATCAAGTGCTCATCTAGAATATTTGTTACCTTTATATTCAATCTTTGGAAGTTCTCAATGTGATCTGTAACTGAATCCTTTTGCTTGAGATTTATCAATTGGATAAAGAAGGTATTGCTCCTTGTATCCTCATAGTGTTGTATCATTTCTTCTATAAAAATTGTCCAAGTGACGAGTGATTTGAGAGAAAAAGCCATTGATACCATACAAATTGATCGGGTTCTAAATATAAAGAAGCAATTCGTACATTTTGTGTATGTGGCACATTATGTAGATAAATGAATTGCTCCATATGAAGTATCCATGTGATTGGGTCCTGTCCATAAAACTTCCTTATATCGATCTTAGGAACGTGGTTGGTCTTCAACCCAAAGTTGGAGTTTCTCCATTCTTGATTCATCTTCCTTGTGTCCTCATCATGAATTTCATGAGACACATTTTCACTTTCACGTTTCCTCTCTATTAGGAAATTTTTCATTCCTTCCATGATCTCCCTTTTTAAACCATCCATCTTAGAATCCATTATTGCCTCCAATTTAGCTTTAGTTGAATCCATCATCCCTTGTAGTTCGTCATTTGTCACTGTCTTCTTTTTTAATTCATTTATGTCCCTATGCATTTGTTCACCTTCATCAAGAGTCCAAGTAGGAATTTCTGGAGGCTTATTTGGTGTAGAAGATCCCTTTTTGGGTGGCATGTTGGCCAAGTATCACTTTTGAACCTTGATTTTGAGGTGGTTCTACTAGACAATCTTTCTTCTGTTGTATCTCCAAAGTTTCATCCCTTATGGGTATGAAACTTTATTTTTTGTAGTTCTCTAATATTTTCTCTCTGCTATGCCATAGGTTTGATCAAAATTGGATGTGCCAAGTGGATTTTATGGTAACTTCCCCACAATTTGCTGATTTTTGGCCTTTCCAGGAGATCTCACTTGCATAGCGTGCCCCACACAACATAATTGATATAAAATTATGAAACCCATACCAGAAATACTAGATACTATCCACTATCCAATGCAACCAGTCTCACTCCATTTGGATAATCTAGGAATAATTTATGATTGTTTTACCTGGAACACCTTCTTGAGACTAGTCAATAGGACTAGTCAGATACCCTATCTTCCACATGGTGTATATACAAATTTAACATGACCCATAAGCTAACATTTTTACAAAAGATACCTTACTAATTTATGTTAATATCCTCTGGATTTTAGGGTTTGAAACGTTACAAAAAATGTTTTATAGCCAAAATTCCATAATGCCTCAGATCCGAATGATTCCAGAAGCCTATCTTTCATAGGTTGTATCTTCGAAAGTATAAGGCCTTAGGAGATGAAATTTTATCCCAACATACCTTGATCCGTCTAATAAATAGCCTTCAATAAGTTCCTTCTAAAACATTGTAGAAAAAAATTTATAGCAAAAATACCAAGGTGTCTCAGATGTAGCAGCGAAACCCCAAGACCTTGAGCTCTGATACCATATGTTATGAACCAAATATCAATATAGCATAGAAAAACCTCAGAATAAGTACTCAACGCCTTGAAAAAGAGAAAAAATCAGATAATAAGCCTCTTCAAGGGGGCAACCTCCTTATTCCCACATAAATGTACAATTACCAGATGATTCCAAATGAAAATGTCTCCTTGGTATATATAGGAGACTAGGAGGTATAATTACAACTAATGGACTAAAGCCAACATAAATAAAATAATATTACTATTGTAACATGCCCCAATTAAGGGGTAATGAGCCATTATTTAGGGCTTAACAAAAATCTTTGGTCAATCCCACTCTTCTTTTGGAGGGTGATGCGTCTTTCGACCACGTCCTTAGAATTTTTAGTCATGTACCTTTTGAACAAGGGACCCTTCTATTGAGTCAAGAAAAAGGTACAAATATCCTCCTTATCACCATGGTTTATGATATAACCTTTATTGAATTTTCTATTAATTAGATATAATTAGGAAATAAAACGATTAAAAAGACTTCTAGAAATGTTATTAAGTAATATTAGATAATTTATGAATATTCGTCTTGAATTGTTTGATTTTAATGCATGAATGGAAAAATATGGTTAAACTCAAAAATTATGAAGATGCACAGATTATTAGAGGTCAAGGGAATTAGGTGCAAAGCAATTTTGAGGAAGATTGATTCTCTATTTTGTAATCTTTATAAATAGTAAAAACAATCTTGAGGATCTCTCGATCCTCAGGATAGATTAATTTACCATATCATTGTAATACATGGAGGTCAATGAATCGTAGAGAAGGATATAAAATAAATTTATCCAAGCATTCAGATTTTTGAATTGCTCTATGCAGACAGTCTATTGTAAATGTTGTACAAATTATGGAATTAATAGAATCTTTGAGCATTTTTACTATCTTTTCATACTGCATTTCTAGCAGCAGTTCTTCTGAAGACCATGGGCCCAGTCAGAAGTAGTTACTGTCTCAATCTATAATTGTATCAAATTTATTTTAGTTCCATGATTTAAATCTCTTTGTAACAGTTAAACATAAATGCGTGAGTGTGTTGATGTTTTGATAAATTAGTTATGTTATTTGATTACAGAGGATATGTGTTTCGTTTAAATGCTATCGATTGTTGTTCCATTTCTCATTGTTGTAGTTTGTTGATCGACGATTCCTCTCATTTTCACGTACGTAGTCCCTTTTATTAAATTAGCATTTGTTGTTACTTTCACTTAAAGTTACATTTGTTGTCCCTTTTTCTTAAAGTTACGTTTTTTGTCCCTTTCTCTTAAAGTTACATTTGTTGTTCCTTCTTAATTTTACAGTACTTAGATATTGTTTCTAGCAGGTTAGACAATCATTGATAGATTGGTTTATTAAGCATTTCTATAGATTCAATTCCTATTTCTTAGCTATATGAATTCAACAATTTGGTTAATTCATTTAATTCACAAGCATGTTTTATATTAGATTACAATTTTGTTAAGTGAATTCTTAGTTTTAGAATGAATGTGTGAGGAATTGGATCATTGATAAAATCATATTTTCTTCATCTACACGATTTTGACCTTTATAACTCTCTGCATAGACTTTGCCGATATTCTTAAAAGAAAAGACGAATCCTCGGGTTGATAAATTAATGTTAAACTAAGATTGTTTTTAGGAAATCTTTAGAGCCCAACTTTTTGGCGTCGTTGTTGGGGAGAATGTCCAAGATAGCATAAGTTACATCTCTGGAGGATGAGGTATTGAAAACAGAATGTAAGAACCTACATAGGAAAAAAGTAAAATGCTTGTGCCAACACCTACCTTCAGTTGATGCATAGAGGTCATATAGGTACTTAGAATTTTGTGTGAAGTGTGTATGACTAAGAATAAAGAACTTGAAAAACCAAAATGCCACCAAAAAATACAAAATTCCAGGGCTTGGTGCCCCCTGGAAGAAGCAATTGCATAGACAACATCATCCAAAAAGTTGAATCTCAAGCCTCGGTTGGACCCCGAAAGGGTTCTAGATGAATCCCTCAAAAATAAAATTCACCAATTGCAACTCATGATGACGTTCATAGTATAACTAAAGGGACTGAAGAAATTTTTCAAAATATATATCTTCCACCTCTCATCCCTTTGGATGAGGGAAACTCGTGCAATCTGGAAGAAGGGCAAGGGGAAACCAGTGGGGTTGTTGAGGCAAAACCATCACCACCACCTGATTCTGGATATCTTGTGATAGGATAAGGTATACCTGAGATCCCAGATAGAGGTAGTATGATTAAATCCCCTAGGGGATCAAGTAATCAATCACCCCAAATAGAATACCCAGGCCAAGAAATTGTTGAAGATTATTGGCATATCTTCGACCAAATGGCACAACCAAATCAACCATGAGCCTAGACTTCCACTCTAGAATATCATATAGTTGATCCAATTGCTAATGCCCCATGAAATCCATCCCATTACAGAATCTGCCAACCTTTCATGGATTAATTTCAGAGGACCCTAAGACATTCTTATTCGATTTTGATGTCTTGTGTAGAGGTTATGACTACACCTCTGAACCCCAAAAACTGAAGTTGTTCCCTTCCACTTTGAAAGGAGCATATTTGTGCTATTTTATGTGATTAGGAGGAGGAACCATAAATTCATGGGATGAAATGAAACAAACCTTCCTCACAAAATAGCATGATTACTATAGAACCAGGGATCTAAAAGAAGAAATATTTCAAATGACTGGAAAAGAGAATGAGACACTAGAGGAATATGTTGAAAGATTTCAGTATAACTTACAAATATCATCATATGACACACTACCATGTGAGGTACTTAAAGCCACTTTGATAAAAGGAATGAAGGATGAATGGGTAGAAACATTGAATTTAATGGGGAAGGGTGATATTTATCAAGAAACGTATGATGATATTATCTTATTATGCATTAGGTGCTCACGTGGAAGTACACAGACTAGATCGGGAATGCGATCTCCCCTCACCATAAATAATAACATTACTAGTGGAGGTGTCACTTGAGAATAAGTTGGTAATCTATTAGAAAATTTCAAAACTTACATTTTGAGTATTCTGACTACACAATTAGATGTTTTGCAGGATAAACATAAACATGCAGAAGCAAAACAGTCCTTGGCTATATTTTTCCACCGATGCAGAAAGAAATATGGTCTGAGGGAATTTCCTTTGGATGTGGTTTGGGTGTGTGCTATCTGTGATAAAGAACACAAAACATAAAAATTCCCATCACTTCCAGGACTAAAAGTTGTCTTTAAAGAGACAAAAGAGTAAAAATAACCAATATATCTGATGGGTCATCATCGCCAATGGCAGGTTCATCCCCCAGGTATGCTACAATATCCTTCCTCTTTATTTTCTAGAAAGTATAATCAATAGAATAATTCTGGAAACATATGGTAGGGACAACCATTTTCTAACCCCACCTGGCAGTCCCGAGAATATCCAGCTGCAAACCCCACTTAGCCAAATCAACCAGCTAAAAATACCACATGGATTAACTCCCGATAACCTACCTCATCTTGGAATAATTCAAACAACAACTCCCATCCTTCACAGTGGACTAACACAGTTGCCCAAGACCCCAATTGGAATCAAAATTAGCAGCGCCCCATGAGAATGACCAATCAACCCATGTGGATGGCTCCTCAAGCTCAACCCACTTTCCAAGATCCACTCTAGTTTCCCTAGAACCCTTAAACTCAAATGTTCCCTAAATTACCATCTCAACCCAACACAAATCATAATAATAGGCCAAACTAGCTTCTATAGATTGTTGATAATTTGGAGGGGAAATAAACTTAGTAGGGTGCAACAAACTCCGGTTGAGGTCAGGGTGCACAATTTCTCCTGAAGAAACATTCACTAAGAGAAAGAGAATGAAATTAATATACAACCAACAATAACACCCTTGACTATGGTCATAATGGAAGAAACAAAGTAGGGAGGAAACACAGTCGAGCAACAGAATCCTGATAAGGACGTAACTCCTCCTCCCCCATTCCTCAAAAGGCTGATGATAAAAAAACCAATCGTGTATCCTAACTTTGACATCGTAGAGGAACCAAAGAATCTATATGTTAATATTCCACTCCTACAGGATTTGCAAGACATACCAATCTATGAAAAGACAATTAAGTAATTATGTGGGAACAAACATGTCAGGAAAGTTAAAATCCCATCAACTATTCATGTGGTAGGAGCCTTGTCTGATCTCATTCTAGGTAAGCAGGAGTTGGTCAAGTATGCAGACCTAGGGAATCCCATAGTAAAATTCAAATACAGGGTTTCTTTTTTCCAAATACACTAGTGGATTCGGGGGTAGCCATCAATATTCTGACCATTGAGACCTATAACGTCCTGGTTATTACCTCCTTTGAACCTACTTCAATTATGTTACAATTGGATGATAGATCAGTGGTTAATCCAATCGACACTTTACAAGATGTAGCAATGTCGGTCGAATCTTGGGAATACCCAATTGATTTCCTAGTTATCAACCCAAGAAGTAGACTCGATGGACACCCATTAATATTGGGAATACCATGGCTCGCAACAACAAATGCATACATTGGATGTTGCACAGGAAACATGACAATTGTTAGAGTAAATGCTACAAATAACCTCATCTTGTATCCTCCATATAAACTGAGTTTGTCTACCATACATCAGCAGTTCCCACCACCCGGATATCCAAAAAAGAATCTATGATCTCCTCTCACACAGGAAGAAGCCCTCAGACTCAAGAACCAACTAGAATATGATGTGATCAATGGCTTCATTAACAAACCAGCCATTATAAGTAACTCAACATGTCAAAAGATAAAATATGTTATAGATAATGAAGCACAGGGAGATCCTCTGGAAGAATTGATGGAGCAACATATTCCTACTAGTGTTGTCCACAAAAACATATTAGTTGAAATTGAACCGGGGAGGTTTTTGAATATCAATGCTAATTTGAATGTCCAACAACAAAACAAAGTGATTTAGATCCTTTAACAGGATTTTCCCTGGGAGTATCATGACATGAAGGGCATCGACCCCCAACTTTGTACACACCATATCTACATTGAGAAATATGCCTGACCCATCCGACAACCCTAACGACGATTGAATCATCATATCAGGGATACTGTTAAAGAAGAGTTACATAAACTGTTGGATGTAGATTTCATATATCTTATTTCAAACAGTCAGTGGGTCTCTCCAATAGTAATCATCCCCAAGAATAATGGAAAGTGGTGGATCTGTGTAGACTACAGAGAACTCAATAAAGATACCCAGAAGGACCACTTTCACCTACCTTTTATTGATCAGGTCCTTGATACTTTAGCAGGGAAGAAGTTTTTTTATTTCCTAGATGGATTTAACGGTTATAATAAGATCCAGATTGATCCAGAAGACTAAGATAAAACTACAATTACATGTCCATGGGGTACCTTCTCATACGGAGTGTTGGCCTCTGGATTATGTATGGCTCCAACCACATTCCAGAGAGCCATTTTAAGCATATTTTCTGATTTGATTAATGAAGGGATTGAAGTTTACATGGATGATTTCACCCCTTATGGTATTGATTTTGACCAAGCTCTAAGAAACCTAGAGAAGGTACTGGAATGATGCATTGCTACCAGGCTATTATTGAGTCACGATAAATTCCATGTGATGACAACCGAAGGTGTGGTACTAGGACACTATGTTTATGTAGATGGAATCAAGGTAGACCCAACAAAAATAGAGGTAATATTTAATCTGCCTACACCTCGTACACAAACTGAGGTACGTATTTTCCTTGGCGTAGTAGGATACTATCACGGATTCATAGAAAAATATTCAAGAACAACTACACCTTTACAAGCTTTAACTGGTAATGTAGAATTTCAGTGGTTTGACAAGTGTGATGTTGCATTTGCAGAACTTAAAAGGCTAGTTTCAATAGCACCAGTGGTGAGGGGACCAAACTAGAAGTTGACAGTCCACATCTCTACAAATGCATCAAATATTTCCATAGGCATTGTCCTTGGACAGGAAGAAGACAAGAAACCCTATGATATTTATTTTATTAGAAAAAATCTTACTCCCGCTGAATTAAATTACACAATAATAAAAAAAGAATTTTTAGTCATTATACATGCTATTAATAAATTTCACCACTATATAACAGGCTATTCAATTATACTGTATACTGATCATTCTTCTATTAAATATTTATCTAAAAAATCGATTATTAATGGACGGGTTACTCGATGGTTATTACTCTTCCAGGAATTTGACATCACCATCAAAGATCGGCTCGAAAGAAATAATTTCATTGCAGATTTATTGTCTCGCGTACCCAAAACTGATGATTCTTTGACAGTCAAAGATCAATTTCCAGACGAACATTTGTTTGCTGTCACTATTAAGCCACCATGGTATGCTAATGTGGAAAATTATCTGGCAACTGGGAAACTACCAACACACTTATCATCAAGGGAAAGGAAACTGATTGTCCAGCACAGTGCACGGTTCACCTGGATTGGTGGATATTGTTTCCACACAGAGGCTAACCTCCAGATCCAAAGATGTGTAAGAGATGGAGAAATTTATGATGTGTTGAATGAAGGTCACGATGATCCCTATGGTGAACATTTTGTAGATCGTAGATATGGGCATAAGATTCTATAGATGGGCTATTATTGGCCCTCGGTATTTAAATATGCAAAGAAGTATGTCCAGGCCTGTGATAACTGTCAAAGGATGGTTTGACCAGGCCAAGCTGATGAAATTCCCCTACAAGCACAAGTAGTCACAGAACCTTTCGAGAGATGGGAACTAGACTTTGTTGTCCCCTTCAACCCAAAATCAAACCAGAATACCTATCTACTAGTTGCAACAAACTATATGACCAAATGGGTAGAGGCAGTAGCCTTGAAAAATGCAACAGAGGAAGCAGTCATTAAGTTTCTCTTCAAATTATTTGTACGATATGGATTACCCAAGGAAGTAATCACTAATGAAGGGTCGCAATTCACAGCCCATAGAATCATGACCACCCTGAAAAATTATCATATTAAACAAAGAGTTACCTCCCCCTACGACCCATAGGAAACAGACAAGTTGAAAGTACAAATAAATTCTTGGAAGCAATTTTGACAAAAACAGTCTCAACAAACCATCAGAATTGGGTAGTTGAGCTTCCAAATGCCTTATGGACCTATCACACTACATGGCATAACACCACTGGCTACTCTCCTTATCATATAGTATATGACAAATAACCTATATTTCCAATTGAATGTGAGATCAAGACTCTAAGGATGGACCAGGAAATCGGACTGGATCTTATAGAGGCACATAAACAATGCTTACAACAACTCAATGAGTTAGACGAATCACGCATGTTCTCCTTGCAACGCACAATTGTTATTCAGAAGCAAAGAGATATCTGGCATGATAAACATATCAATAAGAAATATTTCCAGAAAGATGACTGGGCGATCCTATATGATTCTAGATTTCAGGATTTTCCTAGAAAATTACAGACAAGGTGGCTATGACCGTATGAAATCAATGAAGTTCATGATAATGGAATTGCCACTTTAGTTACCATTGACGGGTCTGGTTCTCCTTTTCTAGTAAACAGACATCGACTATGACTCTACCATCAGCCTCTTTCAAAAGAATCCTTTTTCCAAGAAGTAATTAAGGACGCCACTGTTCATATTTTAATTGGTTGGGAAGGTAACCCAACAACTTCAACTTCATAAAATGATGATTTTTATTGGCACTGTACATATTGTATATAACTTTCTTTACATATTTGATTGAGTTTTTAGTTTTTTTTTTCTTTTTAGGGAAGTTGCTTGAGAAAATAAGAACTAAAAGAGATGATTGTAATGAACATAATTAACACTCTTTTTTGTTCCTTACTCCTTTCTTACCTTGAAAAATCTATTGAATATAAACCTTGTTTTCACAAAAGATGAATATGTCATTTTCCACAACAAAAATCAGGTAACTGTAATAAATGAATTACACTTACAAACCATCAAATAATTTTATTATTGAATAAACCTACCCATAAAAATTGAATTAATTTAGTTGATGAATAATCAATCCTAGATTCACTAAAACAAAAATATTTGCAGGAGGTTTACAATCACTTAAATAGATGGTTAAAAATTTGAACATCATTGTTTCCATTCATTTGAACGGAACAACTGTCGTTCCCTTTGTGTGATTGTTGTTTCCTTTGCACGCATTTTTCGTTCATTTGAAAGTAATGATTGTCATTCCCTCGGTAAGATTGTTGTTCCCTTTGTAGTTAGTATCGTTCATTTGAAAGTAAAGACTATCGTTTCTTTATCGTGACTGCCATTTCTTTTGTTGTGATTGTCATTCCCTTTCTATGATTTTTTTTTCCTTTGTGGGTAGTATTGTTTGGTCGAAAGTAACAACTATCATTCCATTTATAGTGATTATCGTTCCTTTTTTGGGCCATGTTGTTCATTCGAAAGAAACAACTTTTGTTCCTTTCTGCAGGTTTTCCTTATTGTTGTTCCTTTCTCCCAAATGTCACAATTCATTTCTCATGAACAAGCATGTCATTATTACGTTAGCCACTCCTTTGGGTATGACCTTCACCAATTAATTTTCATCAACATCACTTCTAACTATTTGTCATTTTTTTTGTGAACTATCTAGCATACCTTATCGATTTTTTTTTGGATTAATTCATCAGAATTATCTTAAATATTTTTCATAATCTCTAACCACCATAATTATTTTCTTTCCCCTATATATATACATATAATTGAATGATAATTTTCCTTCATATCATAATATGGAGTCTAAATCACATTTTAGTTGGTATTCTTACACTTCTTATTCCATCCCTTACTCATAAGGAGTAGATGAGCGCCCCCTTAATAGAGCCTAAAATAAAAAATTAAAAAATGATGGAAACAAAAAAAATTAAAAATATAAGTAATAAACTTCTCCCACGAAGGATAGGGGGTCTCATCACGAGCCAACCTACCACGATCATAAGATAATAACATAAGTGGAATTTCCACTATGTCTACCACACCAGGGCAATGGCCTTTAGCTCTTTTTTCATCAAAGGACAAGAGGTCTGATCATGAGCCGACTTGTTCACTTAAGTTACGATATAGTGAGTGGAATTATCATTATCTGGATACCAAACTAGGATAATGGTATTTTTGGGAAAGGAAAATTCAAACTATTTATTGAGGATACAGGCTCATCTATGGGTTAAAAGGAAACCTTGTTGAGGCTATGAATGCCTGCTGGCTATAGTGGATTTGCCTGTGGTATCATAGTTTATCTTTAATATGCCAAGTTTCTTGTTTGTTCCTAGATTTACTTTCCTAAAAACGAGGTTGTCATTCTGGTTATATCCAATAACAAGGGAGAGTTACATGGTTGAGGTTTTTTTATTGGATATTTTGGTACATGTTTGAGGCATGTCTTGGAGGTTGTTTTGGAATATGAGGGATATCTTAGAGGCATTAGCTCATGGTTTGATGTATATATTGGGATATAGTTTGATGCATATCATGGTGATTTTGAGCACATGATTTGGAAATCCTCTTGGTGATTGTGGCATAATATTTATGTGGTTATTGGGATGGATCTAGTTTTGACAATGATGATGTATCAATTTGAATGATATTTAAAGTGATAGGATGAGTTTGGTTTTTATGATGATGTATCACTATTAGTGACAGTTATAGTGATAGGTTGAGTATGGTCTTGATGATGACAATGATGTACCAGTATTAGTGCCAGTTAGAGTGATAGGTTGAGTTTGGTTTTGATGATGATGATGCATTAGTACTAGTGACAATTATAGTGAAAAGTTGATTTTTGGTTTTGATGATGATGATGTATCAGTTAAAGAATCAATGACAGGTTGAGTCTATATTTATATTTGATGAAGTAAGGAAGGGTAAAGATAAGGGGGTTGTATCCTCCTTCCAATTGGAGTTGGAAAAATAGGGAATCATAGCTTCCTTCAGGTTGGATCTAGTAAATCAGGGGGCTAGAGCCTCCTTATAGTTGGTGCTATATAATAAAGGGATTTGTAGCTTCCTTTAGCTTGAAGCATGTAAACTAGGCGGTTGGAGCCTCCTTCTTGTTGGTGCTGAAGAATTAAGGGAGTTGTAGCTTCCTTCCAGTTGGATCCTGTAAATAGGGTATTGGTACTAGAGAGGTTTGAAATTTGGTGATTCTTGTTCATGTAATATTGAAGGTATATATTCAAAAGAGTTCTGTGGATTTCTCCAATTTGGGTTTCCATGTAAAAATATCTCGTGCACTGTGTATTATTTGATGCATTGTTGAATGGTACTATTTATGGTTAAATGTTTATGATATGTTAAATGCAATAATATGTGAATGGAATAATTGATAAGTTAATGTTTACATGTTATGGTTAAAATGTTGAAAAGTGCTCAAAACTCATTCACCTCACCCCCTCTCAATATTGTTGAATATTCCAACAATTGGCCTCAGAGCAGGTTCTTCGTAATCAATTTAACCATTGGAAGGTATATCATGGAGTGCATTGATAATGTAATGTCAGTATTTGATGGTCAAGACTATGAGTTATGGAGAAGAATTATGACAGTTTTTTTAGAGGCATAGGGGTATGATATTTGGTACTCAAATGTTATAGGATCCACTGCTACAAAGAAACCTATTCAGAATACTATATCTAAGAAAAAATTAAAAAGGAACAACAAAATAGCAATGGATTCCATCATGGATGGATTATATGATTCACTAAAGGAAAAATGGGAAAATTTTCATCAACCAAAGAGCTTTGGGATAAGCTACATAATCTCTACTTTAAGGAATCTCGTCTTGAAACCACATATCTAGAGCATGTTGATGAAGATAAAGACGATGATGAGACCTAACAAGAAGAAGGAATTACATCAGAATAGACAGATCCAAAAGAAGATTATGAAGAAGGTGAAGTAGATCTTGAGGCATAACTAATCAAAGATTTGAGTGAGATGAAAAGGGAAAAGAATAAAAAAAAAACCCTTAAGGAGGAATTGATCAAGTTAAAGGAAGGTTCTTAAAATCCCAACAAAAAATATAAAGAATTATATCATATTATTAAAAATTTAAAGGTCTAGCTAGAAGAAACCAAAAGGATTGAAGAAACAATCAAAAATAAGTTGGAAGAAAAGCAGTGCTTGGAAGCCGAAATAGTATCAATAAGAAAGGAAGCAAAGAAGAGAGAACAAATTTTGACAAGTCACATTGAGGAAAGATATGAGGAATTAAAAAATCTTGAAGCATAATTTAGTCAACAAGGAAGAAGAATTGAAGGAGAAATCATCTCCTTGAAAATCCAACTTGAAGAAGAAAAGAGAATGGATGATGAAATAAATATCCATATGATGAAGAAAGAATAAAATTATGAGAATATTGAAGAAGAAGTCATCTCATTGGGAGTTGAAGTTGACAATCTCAACAAGAACTCGATGTTATAGCAATATTTTCCTCACCCTATGCAAACTTTCTTAGATGGCCTTTTCCCATTTCCCTATGCATACTTGAAGTCCATTTTTGCAATTGCCAGAGCTTAAAATTATGTTTTTTCACATATACTCACCCTAACAACTATACATCATGTGTATACATAGGTTTCACCATTGCATCCCACGTACATCGATTTTTGTGCCCAAAAATAAAAAAATGGTGTCAGGTTTCCATGTCACATCACACGATCCATGATTCTTGACCTTCCATATACTAGAAACATTTTGACTTGACCCTTCAGTTCCATTTGAAGGCTATAAATGGGCAATATCCAAGCTGTGGAAAAGAGGAGAAGAATTCAACATTGAGAGAAAAGTTACTCTAGAGAAATTATTCACTTCAAATTGAGTTTGCATCCCTTTGTCCTTTTAAGTCTGAACACATTGTTCAGACCCCAAGCTCATCCCTATTAGATGGATAACCTCATTATCTCTCTTATATGAGTTTTTCTTTGGTAGAGGATTGAAGTGGTGGAGGGCCAACTATAAGGGACTCAACTTCTTGGTTTCAAACATGTTGACATAGAAGTTTGTCATCCATACACTTATGTTGATTACATTTTAATATAAATACTCTTTTCTCATCCAATTAATGTCTTGCAAGTATTTGAAATGTTATTCCATTGGTTTATTTGTTATGAATATTGATGTATTATGCTATTGAATGTGTTAAATTTATATATTATCACCATACACTTGCGTATCTTGGTTGTTGAGGACAAGTTGCAGGTGTATTTCTTTGAGTCAAGTGCTCAATGGTGGACTTCATTGAATGTCTGGAAAAGGTAGGATCTTTTTATTTTCTTGTTGTCATATTTGTTTATATATCATACTTTAGATTAGAGTTGATTTTTGTAGTCATTTCCATCTGTTGTGGTTTACCCCATGCCATAGAGTGATTTTCCTCGTGACATAATTGGTGACCATACTCAAGAGGGAATCTTATTTTCAGGGTTTGGAGTGTTTTTCTCCTTTGATTCCTTTCATTTATATTGAGTTTCTTATCGTTTGATTACTTGACAGCCTCTGTTCATTTTGAGTATGAGATTCTTGGCCTTATCCTTAACAAGGTAGTGTTTCAATACATATACGCAGATTTTTTCCTAACATTCGCATACATACGCAAGATGTCGTTCTATAGGAAGCATAAATACGCGGTTTTCTCTTGAACGGTCACGTACATCATCCTTTTTTGCTTGAGTGCTGATTTTGATGTTTGATGGGTAAGTTTTGACAGTTGTTGAGTCTTCTTAGGTCTCTTTGATGACTGTTAAGTGCTTGGAGAGTGATAGGAAACCTTTCTTTTGTTGAATTTTCTAGCTGTTTTTCTTTCTCATCATATTTTTCATTGGTTTTCCTTGTATCTTGGGTTGGGTTTTTGCCTCTTGATATTCTACTTGGTTTGTCCTTGTTTACATACAGTAGAATATTTATATCAAGGTGTTGTTCAGTCCTTTCATTTTCATTCTTTTATATTGAAAATAAAAAAAATATACATTTTCCATTGTTGCCATTTGATCTTTTTGGTTCTTATCGTTGATCTTAGTACATGTATGGAAAGATTGCATCTTATTTGAAATTGCAAAATTGAATTGAAAGTTGCATTTTGAAAATCTTATCATTTATTGAGAATTGAAGTTAGTACTTTGCATTATATTCATATTCATTTATTTTACTTGCTAAGTCATAACATCATCAGTTGCACGACAACACCTTTTGAGTAAACAGATCCACTAAAATTAATGTTGATAAATTTAAAACTGATTAGAAACAATTTTATTTTTCAGGGTGCACAAACTAGCTTAAGATTTAGAGCCTTGGAATATGATTTTTTGAGTAAACTTATCCAAGGATATTAAAATCAACATATGTGTCTAAATACAGGAGTGGTGAAATACATTGTATAATTGGTTACTTCAGGAGGCTACGCTCACAACAGAGTTAAGCACCTGGTCGTGCGAAGTTGGTTGAGGAGATATTCCCGCATCACCTTCTTAGAGTCAGAGATATTTTTGGGGATCTATTCGTATATGGGGGGTATTTATAATAACTTTATCTCTTTGAAAGGAAGTTATTTAGAGATTTAGGGCTTTTCTACCCTACCCATACGGTGGACCTAACTTATGATTGTTCGCCTGTGCATTGGTTATATCATGGTGGCTTAGTGGCTTGACATAGGTAGCCACATAGTTTACTTGCAGGGGTTATTCTCCAGGTACCCTGGGTCGGATAAGGGTTAGACAACACACAACATTTAAGGAGGATTACCTCTCCGGGGGGATCTGAATGAATGGTTGTTAAGCCCACAAGGACCCTTATAATTGATTATGATACCTCCGATATTTTGCAAGGAGTCTCAGGCCCCTCTTGGGCAAGACATGCCTACTTTAGTGAGGAAGGCCCTTTTCAGCCAATTTATCCTGTTTCTGTGCATATTGGCCTTTTTAGTTTACTTTGGTGTTCTCTTTGATTATTAGTTTGCCTTAAAATTTTGTATTATGCCATGAGTTTTCATTGCTATGGTTAGTGGAGCCCCCATGACTCCCTCAATTGGCGTTACCCATCCCATGGTATTTTCTCATTCCATGGGGACGAATCCTTTTGTATTTCTGAGTGGTATGTCGAATCATGATACTCAACCGATAATTTGGGATTCTAATCCTAGTTTTGGTTCTGGAGGCATGAAGCCCCCTTATTCTCCCTTTTTTGTTTGGTGGGATTCATATCCTTCAACCAACTCTTACAATAGGAGATTGGAATATTCCTTCCTATGAATCCAATCCTAGCTTCACTTTTCCAGGAGCAAGTGCTAAAATGGGCATTCATTCTACTTATTACATCCTGTCCATCTATCCTTCTTCCTCTATGTCAATTCCTATGAATGGTTTCCCATGAAAAACCTTCATCTCTCCTCTGGTGTTTCATCTGGGGGGATTCTATTTTATATTATGGGAAACCCCCTTCACAAAGTTCCTTCATCTAGGGGAAACATATATCCTCACTCGAGTAAGCCTTGTCATGTCTGTTTCTCTTCACAAGCAGACTCCTTAGTGACGATTCCTATTGGCGCGGATTTGATCAGACCAAGGTCCTTCTTTGGTTACCAACAAAAGATACCATGTAGTCTAGAGAGTTGACATTTTCATCTTCTCCAAAGAGAAGAAGTCTCACCCAAAGTGTTGCTAAGATAGATAGATAGGGAAGGGTAGGAATAAGACTAAAGAGGATCCATAGAGCATTTGGGACTCATTCTTGTTCTTACGCAAGATTCATTAACAAATATGAACCATATAAATGCAAGAATTGAACCTACTTACATTGTGATCAACAATTAAACATAGAACCATCAAATAAAACTCATAAGCCATAAATAAATTTTTTAATGCATAAGTAAACATACAAAGACACATCATATTTTAAAATTTTATCCTTCTTCATATTACCCTTGAGATATTTCTCTGCTACAGACTCAAACTCACATAGAAGGGAATATTACAGACTCTTGCTTGTCTTCTCTTGACTTTACAACAGGTATCAATGACAAATCCTAGAACCTGGGTGACTCTGATCAACATAACTTAACCCAACCTAACAAACCCTTTTACAATTATATTCATCCCTATATATAGTTGGGATGTGTCTTCCTTCTCATCTTACATGCTTTCTTGTTCTGTTGCAACTGTTTGTTGCTTAGATGGCATTGCGCTGAATTCCACAACTACTTTCTTCTACTCTTTCTCCTAGCCTATGATGAAGTTTGCATGACTCGTGCTTAGTCAAAACTTGCGCAGTTCTTTCCCAAAAACGAAGGGCCCAACAGGCTCCAACCATAATCCTTGACTCGTCCTCGAGTCAAGTGCTTGGTTCTTTCACATCCTCCAAGAGCAACTATTTTTTTCCCTTGTCCAACTTTTATTCTTATTTGGGCTCTTCTGTTTGTTCCTTTCTTCCTTTACCTCCTCAAACGAAGGGTCCAATTCTAGTACCAACTCTAAGGCTCTGTGTTTTACACATTGAAAGCTTTCGCCTTTGTCCTTCCATTTCTGGGAAAGGAGTGATTCTTCTACAAGGAACTATTGTGTTGTCTCTTTTATGTACTCCTTTGTCTTCATCCCAACCAACAATTTCCAATCGGAATCGGATGTTGCATCGACCTGATGAATTTTCATATAAGCGGTCTGAATTACCGGTCAAAAATCACGTAGCTCTTTCTTGGCTACAGACTATGTCTCATAGATTGTATTTAGTTCAGTGTCGGCCTACGAAATTTGGTCGAACTTCTGTTGCTTCTCCATCGGGTCCATTGCGACCGCAATTTCTTCGTTCAACACCTAGATAATTGTTCAGACCTCCTCTAAAACTTGATTTCGTTGAGCAATGATGCTCATCAAGTCGCTGACTTCTCTAAATTTTTTGGTGCAATCTGATGTGTGCTTGTGTAGTGCTTCTCTAGCATTGTTGCCTTTCAATATTGTCTTCTACATTTATTCCTGCAGTTGTTGAGGATGGTGTTCCGCTTCCTGCTGGACCTATTATAGCTTCATTTGGAGTTGATCTGTGCAATTAGTGAGTTGCATCCATGCTTCCTGTAACATCTCTATCTGTTTCTCTGGCTCGCGTATGTCCCTGGCTTCGGGTAGTTCAGGTGCGACCTTATGAATCTCTAGCTAGGCTTCTACAAGTTTTGCCTGTACTTTTTCCAATTTACACTAGACTTGGAGTCTGTCATGTGTTTCCTGGATTTTGTATGTGTTCTCCAAGAATTGTTCTTTTCTTGTGATCTCAGCGGATCTCTCGGCCTCTTGGAGCCTCTACTCCAACTGGTCCATGGATGCCCTAATTAGGCCAACTAAGTGTGGTGATGGCCATTATACCAAGTGTTACACCTCAAAATTACTCACTTCGATAGTGTCGCAAGTGTCATCATTATGAGTGTTGTAAGTGTCGCATCTTGTCTGCAAGTGTCGCATCTTGACAATAAGTGTTGCAAGTGTCAAGAAAATTATGCTGCCATATTGCCTATGTTGTTCCCATAATGACATCATGAAGACACTTAAGACACCTGAAAGGATAGTTTGGAAGAAGAAAAATCACTTGGAAAGAAGTACAAGCCCTTTGCCATTGGAAAAGCCACTCAAAAAATGAATTTTGGAGAGGAGTGCTCCCCTACCCACTGTTAGGGAGTGATGGCGCTCCCTGAGCCTCTTTGGGGAAGTGCTTGAGTGCCCTGTGCACCCTTATGGGGGAGCGCTACCCTCTTTTTAGCAAATTTTAGGTTTGTTGAGGTAAATTAGGGAACAATCCCTCAAATCCTTAAGGTCATTGGATTCGAATAGATGGTCAAGGCCTGATCTTAAGGGAGATCCTCAACTGAAGGAGAGGAATCCTTATCCCAAAGATATCTCAAGTGGTTGGACCTCTCCAACGTTATATAAGGAGGCCTTCTCATGGTGAAAGGCACAATGGAGAATTGAGATTGATACCAAACTTATGATCCTATAAGTGGTATTGACAGAGAATGACAATTGAGAATTACATCAAACTTACGATCTCATGAGTGATATGCCATCAAAGAAATCAGTGGAGATTTATTGAGTAAAGGGGTTGGAAAAGGACAACTAGAAGAGGCTACTTCACCTTCATTCAAAGCATTGTAAGTACTTTTACTAGTTCTCATTAATATAATCAATGCTTGGCCTGTTTCTTTCAAACTTGTACTTGTTCCATATAAGTTTGTCTACAGTAGATGGATATAGGATTGAGCTAATCTCAGTAGAGTAGGAAGTCCATTGTATCTTTGTTTGTTTTGCAGGACCTATCAAGGAGCTCAAGATCGAAGCTCAGCCTGGACTTTGCAAGGACAAACATCATTCATAAGTTACATATATTTCTCCTTCTCTTTCTTTCATTAGCTTGATTAGATCTAAAAGGAGGTCAGTGTCCATGTTAATCACCTTCTGTCTTGGCCTTAACGATTTAGAGACCAAGAGGGAATCCACTTTCCTGCAGGGGGATTCACCTTCAACAGAAATTGGCGACTCCACTAGGGATGGAAACCTGATTTGTTTCCTTTCCTAGGCCTTGTCTTGGCTTGATTTTCCCACTAATTTGACCTTCTCCATAAATTTCTTTGATCCTTAGGTTTGATTGTTGGCTCTTGGATTTATCTGAAACATAGAATTTTGCATTCTTCCTGAGTTTTTTTTGAGTTTTTGGGCATTTCTCTGAGTTTTTGTAGCAGAGCACTCCCTTTCCCTTAGCACCAGGGCATTGGAACTCCCTTACAGTGTTCCACAGAGTGTTGGAGCACTATGTGTCCCCTTATGGGGGAGCGCTACCCTATTTTTTGCAAACATTCTTCTTAAAAATTGGTTTTTTCTCAGGCTTTTTGCTGATTCATCTGCTCAGGGTTCATGCTATCTTAGTGTGTCCTTGTTTGGCCCTCAAACCACCTTGTTTTCTAAGGATTCATCATCTCTTTTTTGTATTCTTTGACATTTTTCCTTACTTTTCAATAACTCTTTGATCTTCACGATTTGAAGTCAATTTGTCATTTTCTTCTCATTTATCTGAATGAGTGAAAAGTTTGTAATGAGTTTCAAAGGTCTTTTGTACTTTGATTTATGATCTTTGAGTCATATTTGCCAAACTCTTTCTCCTTCCTTTTGAGTTTTTGGCCTTTTGTTTCTTGTTTGATCACAACAAGGGTGTCTTTTGGTTTATGTGAAGTTTGCTTCCAAATTGCTTAAATCTCACTACTCTTGAAGTTCAATTAGCATAAGAAGCTTTACATCTACTGGTTATCAGTCACATACAAAAATTTTAGCATTGTGTTGGGTTCCATATTGAGGAATATTGCATGAGGTCATTTCATCTTAGTGTTTGACAGTGAAAGGAAAATCTTTCTCCTTCCCTTAATTAGACATTCATTGAAAGAAAATATTGCTTATCATTTCTTATGCATGTTTTGGGAACTGAGTCATAATATCATTAGTCTTCACTCTCATACACCTCTAAGTAAACAACAACCACTAAAATCAACACTTAACAAAAATTTATCATACTTTTTACATCTTTGTTAGCAAACCTACATTAGTTTAAGGTGTAGGGCTTTGGAATAGGTTGAAAGGATAACTTTCCAAAGCTACCAAACAAACTTAGCATCTTGGGATAGGGAGATAAATTCAATTGTCGTATAGGATTTCTGCGATCCCCCTCTCACATAGGGGTTACGCACAAGGTCGCACTCGGGTGAGTTACGAAGATTATCCCTCCATTGTTCAACTGTTTGTAGTGGCCGGATCGTATATTGGAGGTCACTTGAAGGTATACCCACGATTATGTGTGGGAGCCTCTCGAGTTGATTTCAGACTCGTTATCCTACCCATAGGTTCCGGGTGGACTGTCGATTGTACCCACCCAGGGGATGAATGTGAATTGGTGACCTTAGTAGCCATAATATTTAGGGTCTCACATGAGATGATAGTGAAGAGAAGTCTCACTGTACCTGGAAAAGACATTGGTCAAACTCACTCGGGCTCCTTGGAGGGTAAATCCACAATTACTGCGTGGAAGCTTGCACCAAGGCATAAGTCCATTAAGTAGGTCACCAACGTAACTGATCCACCCGCTCTATTCCCACCTCTTCCTATTTTGATCCCGTGACGTTGGATTTCATCACCAACTAGTGGTTTCATTGTGGGAAGGTTTTGTTTGATTGTTTGCTTCTCAAATTCTTAGTGTGTGTTGGTTGTGTTGCTTAGTGGACCTTAGGTCGAGTCAGTGTTAATATTGAGAGTACCAATGGAGGAACCCCTTCTCCTGGGGAACCTTACACCTTTCCTTCTTTTGGAAACCTTGGTCCTCTATACATTGGCACACTGAGTCTTCCAGGACTCACCATCGGCTTACTGGTTTGGTTGTTCCCCACTCCAGTGATCTTAAATCCTCCTAATGTTTCAACTACACCTGATACTTTAGATTTTAGTACACCACCCACACATCAACCTCATGTCAACTTTTCTCCCTCCTCACCCATTAAGTCTCCTTCCCTTTCTCCTTCTTCATCTAGTGAAATCTCTAAAGCAAGTAGCCAGGTTGATCAGAAGAAGAAGAAATGGAAAGAGAAGAAGAAGAAGAGCCTGAAAAGGACCAAGGCTCCAAAAACATCATATGTTAGATCCAAGAAAACATTTATTGTTAATAGTACTAGGAGTGTTGTTGAGGTCAATAAGATTAAAATGAAGAATCTAAAACCCAAATTCCCTTGCAATCTTTGTAAGGGTGACCACTTTCTGAGGGATTTCCATGGTATTCCCAAGGTCCTAAAAATGTGGTCCTCCACGTCATCAGCCTCTGCTGCACATGCCAATGATACCCCGTCAACTAGTGACATTAAGGTTTGTAAGAAGAAGACAATTGTCAAATTCCCTTGCATGTTATGCAAAGGTGATCATTATTCTCACCTTTGTCCTCATATGAAAGAGGCTTCTTCTCTTTTGGAGAAAACTTCAACTTCCAAAAGGTTATCGTAAGCTTTCCCCCAACCCATAATTATTTGATGGACTCGTCAATCTGGTTCCATCCCCAGTCAGTCTGGTTGATCAGGTGGTCAATTTAGTTTCCTCCTCGATTGAACCACAAACCCGGGTAGTTGATCTAGTTCCATCATCAATCAACCCTACTCTTCATCAAAAGAGTGTAACCCAAGTAGTCGATCCATTTTCATCCTCGATCGACCCCAGTCTCCCATTAGAGAGTGACACCAAAGTGGTCGATCCATTTCCACCCATCGACCCCATTCTCCCCTTGGAGAATGAAACCCAAGTGGTTGATCCGGTTCTGTTATCAGTCGATGCCACTCCTCCATTGATGAGTGTCAAAGTGGTTTATCATGTACCTTCCTCAATCAGTCCAAACCTTCATCTAAAGAGTTCCATAGTGATTGTTCCATTCCATTCATCAGTCAATCCTACTCTTCCTCTAAATATTTCTAGAGTGGTCGATCTGATCCCCTCATCAGTTGATCCTACTATCCCTCTAGAGAGTAAAGCCGATACTTCCCATGTTTTTCTTGTCGATACAAAATCTACCATGCTGGGGGGAATTCCTCATTCTCCCATGAAACCCCCTCCAAGAAATGAGGCCATCCTTTTTTATTGGGTGTGCTAACTGGACCTCATCTTCCCTCTCACATTCTTTTCCATATTACAGTATAGGTTTGTGGTCAGGACGTTCCTCAAATGTTGATAGATGAAGGTGTGTCCGTTAGTATTTTTTCCTCTGTTTCTTGGCATGCTTTGGGTTGTCCTCAGCTTGCGTCGATTACACACAATCTATTAGCTTTTAATAGAAGAACTAGTCAACCTTTAGGGACCCTTCCTCAGTTTCCAGTAACATTGGGAGGGAAAAATTTCTTTATTGATGTCATGGTAGTCTGAGACCCCTTGGATTTCTCTTTACTCCTTGGGAAAGATTATGTCTATTCCATGAAAGCTATTGTTTCCACTCTTTTCTGTGTGATATATTTCCCTCAGGATGGAAGAATTGCGACTATTGATAAACTTTCATTCATCGGTCCTAACTAGATTACCTCCCTAAATGGTTCTTATATGATGATAGTATCGCCCCCACTGCATGTCAATTATGTGGCATTGTCTCCCGTGACTTCAACTTATGATGACTTGCATCCAGTCATTGACATGGTGATCTCTTTGGTAGGGCCATTAGAGATTGATCTCCTTACCCCTGTCACGACCCTTGACATGTATTCCTTCCAGAGTGATTTTATTCCATCCAATGAATATCTCTTGGAAGCCATGACCAATTTTTGTCCCTTGACATGGTGTCCTTCCAGAGTGTTATTCTCTTGGAAGCCATGATCAAGTAGATTCTATGAGCATAGTTTTTCTCTCTGTGGAAAGCTCATTAAAAAATGAAACATAATCCATGAGCATAGTTTTTATCTCTATGGCAAGCTCATTAAAAAATGAAATAGAATCTTTGAGCATAGTTGTCCTCTATGTAGCAAGATCATTAAAAAATGAAACAACAATCTGAGGATTGAACCTAGAGCCTTGAGCATAGATCTTTTCCTATGTCAAGCTTCTTAAAAAATGAAACAGTCACTTCTCTAGTCAGGTCGAGTCCTTCACTAGATCTCGTAGATGTTGAGTCGAGTCTTTCATTAGGTCTCATATTTGAACCTTCTTTTCATCCACCTGTATCGTTTTTTTCCATATAGTACATAAATTGGTGACAACCTCAAAGTTGGTGAATGAATTGAAGCTTGGGGGCATGTCTCTAGACTTTGATGATCATTCTGGAGTTAATCCCCTAACTTTCAAGTTGGGGGCATACTAAGCTTAGTCTTTGTTCTTTCTCGTGCTTGTAAATACATGAGAATGCAACAAGGTAAAATTTTATCTCTTTTTTGGACCTTCATGAATAAACAAAAAAGGAACTCCCTGGAGTCGTCTTTGAGCTCTTTTCAGACTCTCTAAACATGAAAATATTGTCGAGTGATCTTGCTTCCTTTTCCAATCATTAAAAGGTTTGAAAGGGTGTCTTTCGAGTGATAATTTATCTCTTTTTTGGCCTCACGAGACTAACATTACAAAAAAGGACAACATTGGAGTCGTCTTTAAGTTGTTTTCAGACTCTCTAAATATGAAAAACCATCGATTTTACCTTCTCTGGACTCGTTAAACAATCATACATTGAAGGGCCCATACGAGATCGAACCCTTACTTCTGTCAATTCGTTAAACAAAGGAAGAGTGACTTACCAAAGGTGAGTCATATCGAGCATGTGTTACCCTCCTCAATATCGTTAAATTAAAAATAGGTACTCATCTATCAGGATGGGGGGGAAATTGAAAGAAGCAAGCCAAGTAGTTTTTTGAGAACACTACCAGTCACTCTTATGGTCACTCTTGAACATGACACTTTGTCTTTGCATGCATTTTAATCCGTTGAATGTCTGCACTGAGCCAATCCTCTGAGTTTCTTTTACTCCTTTGGGTCACTCGACGAAAGTCACAGCATCCACTACATCATACATTTTTGGTACATGTCAAGTTTCTATTGATGTGCCTCAGTGTTCAAGGGAAGTATCTTCCTCGAGAGTCAGCCATCACAAATATCATGTTTCAATACTCATGTCAGTCCATGTTCATTCGATATACCAATTACATCTTTGTGTTAGTTTCGTGTCATTGATGGGGGATACATCAAGACCCACCTTCGATGAGTCTGTTACTATTGACTTCAACACATTATCCTGGAGATAGACTTAGAAAGACGTTAGTACCTTGGGACCTGCATGCCTCAATGGAAGGCCTCCTCCTGTCCAATAGTGGGTTTATATCATTGACCTCTGATCAGATGATTCCATGGACATTCGAATTCAGCTCATCCATTCAGATTCATTGGAATGTACTAGAGTACCTTGGGAATCATTGACATCAATGGTGATTTCCGTCGTGCTTGTTAATGGTTTACATAATTGACCGGTGATCAAGTGGTTTCTGCCATGTTCAACATCAGGACATCTATTCACATGCTTAAATTCGTACTACATCAGGATCGTTAAGAAGACCCTGGGTTGATTCATCACTCTTATATGTACTTTTCCCAGGTTGCGAAGGAGTTCTTTTGAACTATGACACATATATTGTTACATAGATCCACTTTGTATTGGTCGTGGCTATGTCTTGTCATTTTGTAGATCCACTGTGTATTCTTCATGGCTACAATCAATTCAGGTCATGGGAGTATAGATCCACATTGTATCTTCGGTGGCTATACCATTTTTTCAATATAATTATGGATCCGCAGTGTATTTTATGGTGGCCATACCTAAAAAGTCTTTATCACTCAAGCATAGGTATGCCTGCCTTGTGTTTTGAAACAAGTCATTATACTTGTTTGATGGTTTTGTGCAGTTTTTTCTGGTTTCTCTGTGTCCATACCCTTGCTTGAAAAAGTATACAAAGTACTTCAATCATAATCATCTTCTAACTTCATACATTGGGGGGCAATCTGTTACAACTCAAAATTACTCACTTCGATAGTGTTGCAAGTGTCATCATTACGAGTGGTGTAAGTGTCGCATATTGTCCACAAGTGTCGCATATTGACTATAAGTGTTGAAAGTGTCAAGAAAATTATGCTGCTATCTTTCCTATGTCGTGCCCATAATGACATCATGAAGACACTTACGACACCTCAAAGGATAGTTTGGAAGAAGAAAAGTCACTTGGAAAGAAGTACAAGCCCTTTGCCATTGGAAAAACCACTCAAAAAATGAATTTTGGAGAGGAGAACTCCCCTTCCCACTGTTAGGGAGTTCTGGTGCTCTCTGAGCCTCTTTAGGGAGTGCTTGACCACCCTATGCACCCTTATGGGGGAGAGCTACCCTATTTTAGAAAATTTTGGGTTTGTTGAAGCAAATTAGGGAAGAATACCTCAAATTTTGAAGGTAGTTGGATTCAAATAGATGGTCAAGGTATGATATTAGGAAAGGAATCCCCAACTCATCCCATATATCTCTCAAGTGGTTGGACCTCTCCAAGTTTATATAAGGAGGCCTTCTCATGGTGAAAGGCACAATGGATAATTGAGATTGATACCAAACTTATGATCCTATAAGTAGTATTCATAGAGAATGACAATTGAGAATTACATCAAACTTATGATCTCATGAGTGAGATGCCATCAAATAAATTTGTGGATATTGATTGAGCAAAGGGGTTGGACAAGGAGAACTAGAAGAGGCTATTGCACCTTCATTCAAAGGATTGTAAGTACTTTTACTAGTTCTCATTAATATAATCAATGCTTGGACTGTTTCTTTCAAACTTGTACTTGTTCCATATAAGTTTGTCTGTAGTAGATGGATCTATGATTGAGCTAATCTTAATAGAGTAGGAATTCCATTGTATCTTTTTTGTTTTGCAGGACCTATCAAAGAGCTCAAGATCGAAGCTCAGCCTGGATTTTGCAAGGACAAATGTCGTTCATAAGGTACATATCTTTCTCCTTCTCTTTCTTTCATTAGCTTGATTAGATATAAAAGGAAGTATGTTTCCATGTTAAGCATCTTCTATCTTGGCCTTAGGATTTTAGATACCAAGAGGGAATCCACTTGTCCACAGGGGGATTCGCCTTCAACACTAGGTCAGCGGATGAAACAGCTGCGTCGGTGGGTACTCCCCACTGTAGTGGGAGTCCACTGACTATTGAATGGTCGGAGCCAGTTTCTACCTCTTCCTTCATTGGTGGGACTTGAGTGATTCTAAACCTTAGCTTTGTTGGTAAAAGAGTCAGAACCTCTATTCTGTCTATGAAAATTTGCATCAATTCTACACATTGTTGGGGGTTCTAGAGAGCTTGTTCCATTTGAGCTCATATGGATATCGTATCCTGCTCCATTGTTGATTCTGGTTCATTGTGTGCATCTGGTATATTCGTATCTTCCATTGCTTTTGCATCATGCGTCATGATCTATTAGGAACCCTTACCTTTGGCCAGTTAGGTGATTTGCTGGTCATTGTTAGCTTCCTACTCTTCTCTATTGTGGGTGTATTATTCCTGTGCGAAAGACTCAGGTTGTTGTTCCTGGGTGTTTGGATTCAGAACATCCAACATCGTACTCTGCTCTGATGCTTTGGAGTCAGGATTGGGAATTTCTGGTCTTGGATTGGGTGGTTCTCTAGTTACTTGTGGGGTTCGTCATTCCTATGTATCTGGGTGGTCGAGCTGGATCAGTTCTAAGGTTATTTTCTGATGTGGATTGGTCATGATGAGGTTTGGTAATTGGAGTGGTGGTGGAGGGTGTTTCATTATAAATGTGGTCAGAAGTGTTTCAGGGTCTGGATCATCTTGAATGTCAATGATAGTGGTGGTTTCGTTCATGGCATGGGTCCAGGGAGAAGCAGATGCAAGGGGTTGTTGGTTCAGGGGTTTGTTCGATGAGACCCTAGTTCTGGGCCTCTTCACCACTGGTTTGGTACCAAGAATAGTGCCTAGGATCTGGTTAACCTGCACACATGACAATACATCATCATCTGGTAGCTATCATGGGGGTGGTGTTCTCCTCCACTCCAGTTGTGGTATCTCTTCTTCCTCCTCTGAGTCTTTTTGTGTCAGAGAATCTAACTTCTTATGCTCAGGGCCTGAACTCAATCCCTCTCCTATTTCCTTGTCTTTTTTCTTGAGCATCTCCACAGGAAGAATCTAACACATCCATGATTTATGCAGGCCACATTTAACTTCTTTCCATGACATGACTTCCTTATTGAAAGCTTCCTCATCCAAATAGAATGGTAGCATCCTTGTGTGGAAATGTTCCCGGCTGGCATGTCTCGACCATGCAAATGTGTTGTGTCAATTCATGCTGAAGGTGATATTCCTCATGTTACAATTGAGGATCTCTTGCGGGATTCACAACCTCTACATTACATCTATCATAGCATTAGATCATTTGGAAAAGGCTGCATTGTTGAGTGTTGTGTTCTCCGAGTCTGGTCTGTACTGCCATGGATCAAAATCTTCACCATGCGACATTTATCTTGTATTTTCAGCTGTCTACCCATAGGTGGCTTCCATTTGAGCATTGCAAATGCCACAAGTAGGTATCCATAGGTGAATGTTCCTCCCTTCTCCTATGCTTCCTCACAAGCTACTAGTAGTTCCTCCAATAGGAAACTACACCAATTGAACACTGCTCCCTGTGCGCAAAAGTCGACGACTGATAACGCATCTAGGGTGCATTATCCTTTATAGTAAAAATTCAAAACCTTGTTGGCTATGATGTAGCATCCAACCTAGACTGTTTCAGGTAGTATTGGTTCAATGATTGTTGTGCGTCCTCCTCTCTTTGTGTTAAACTTCTTGTATAGGCTGGGCTCGCCTTTCTTTTTCCCATGCTTGCTGGGACCCTGAAAACCCTTCGACACATCCTCTCCTTGGGAGGATAGTCCCATGAGCTGTTGGATATCTTCTACATGGATTGGATACCACTTATCCAACCATATACTTCTTTCATGCACTCTTCTTATCAGGAATTTCATGCAGCGCTCAATCTTGCCTGTGGTACCAAAGACTAGTAAGTCTCTAAGGCTCATGATGGTGGAGTTAAATAAGTTAATGAACTCTTTTCTTGGTACAAATTGCATGTCTATGGTTCCATTCAGAGATATCTCCCAAAATATGTTTTTGTGCATCTGTGGGAACAAGGATGAGTCTGTGAGGTCAAGGTCGAGTAGCTTAACATGTTCTACCTTCCCTTTGAGGTTGCCCACGATCTCGACTCCGGGGTCATAGGGATCATCTGGTACTGATTCTTTTGTCATGGTGGTTCGGCTTGTTGTGGCTCTTGGAATTCATGATTATGTGGAAGATAAGAACTAGGGCTACGTCTTCGGCTTTTACAGTGGTCCAAATTGGTTCACGCTACTAGATTCAAAAATGGCTATGCTTGTTTTTGGAAACAATACATTCTCGGAAAAGTTCTGAGAGCCTTATACCTAGATTAATTGGGAAGATTTAGGAGTAACTACTCGTCATCATGACCATATAGACGTACCTAGGTGTGAGTTGTCTGATGAGACGGTTTAATCAAGGTAAATCCTATTGGGAGATCTTGGCATTTTCTTATTTAAGTGGAATAGGGACGTGGTCAAATTGAGATATTTCTGTTTGACAGGTGGGTGTCTCGGCATGAACTTTGATGGCATCTTGTCTTAATGCAGATTTATGGATTAACAACGTTAGTCGTGGTACAAAAATGGAAATAAAGGTTGTGACTCGACTAGGTTTGCATGGCCTATAATTCATATTGGATTGAGATTCGTGGTGCCTCCAACAACAAAGGTTGTCTCCACCACCTTTAATGTCTGTCATTAATGGACTTATCCATGCTTCAGGTCTTGTACTACTAAGTTATCCGTTTTGTAGAAACCAATGCTTAAACAAAACAAATGAACTATGTGTTATGGCATGACACTGCGCACATAGACATTATTAAGTGATTTTACAACATTTCAAAAAGAAAACAAAACTCAAATCTAACTATTGTACAATCTCCATTGAATTGGAGTGAATTTTCTTCTTTTTCAGTTTTGAGATAGGTAGGGCTTCAGGTGAGTGCCATTCACCCATCCTGGTCATAGCACACCATTGAGCTGCGTGAGTCTAACTACTCCTAAAGGTCGGATCTCCTCAACTGTGTAAGGTCCCAACCAGTACATACGTAGCTTGTCAGGATGCTTCTGGTATCGGCTGTCGTAGAGTAATACCTTGTCCCCTTGTGTAAATACCTTGGTCTAAATGTGTCAGTCATGCCAAGATTTTTGTCTTGCCTTTTCAACCGACTAATGGAAGTATGCTATAAATATGGTTTCTTCAAGTTCTTGGAGCTCGACAAGTCTATGTGCCACTGATTCTTCATCTTTCATATGTGTGGTTGGAAAATATACATACTTGTTGTGATGAGCTCAACAGGCACCACTGCCTCTCTTTTGTAAACTAGATAGAACAATGTGTATCTGTGGAGTTTCTTTGTGGTTGTCCTGTAGGCCCATAGTACCACTAGAACTCTATCATCCCAGTCCTCTCAGTTTACACATCAAAACTTTGTTAGTCCCCTTTCCAAGATTTTGTTGAAGTCTTTGACTATTCCGTTGGCCTATGGGTGGTATGGATTTCTCTTGTGATGTTGAATCATAAATTCTTCTGTAACTGTTGATATGGTGTTGTTAATGAAATGAGCTCCTCTATCATTTATTAGGTTCCTGGGACATCTAAAGTAGGTAATGATAATTTCAAAGATGAACTAGGCAGTTGTATCTATTGAACAGTCCTATACCGATGCTTCTTTTGCCCACTAAATAAGGTAGTTAGTTGCGGTAGTGATGTATCTATCCTTTGAATGTTTCACTATGGGTTTGATTGGTCCGATGAATTCAACTTCCCATTTCTCAAATGCCTATAGAGATCTAACTGGTTTTAGTGGTAGTTCATATCGACGTGATGGCTTGCCTACCCATTAACAAACATCACACAATCTAGCATGTGCTTTTGCATCCTTGAAAAGTGTTGCCCACCAAAGTCATGCCTGTAGAGATTTATGTGTCGTCGTATTTCCTCCTACATGGCCTCCTTGAACTCCACCATGGCATTCCCAGAGTATATCCTGCCTTTCATGATCTATGATGCATCACTGAGAATGTTGTCTAGTCCTAGTTTATACAACTATACGATGATCAATTGGCAATTTTATTCTCTAAAAACCATATGGCGTTTCTAGGTTGAAAAATACATTTTAGGACAGGATCCTGTACTGAGAAAGACTACTATGTCTTCTAGATATTTTGGTATGGCCTCAATCCTGAACAAATATGCATTTGGGAGCTGGTCGTCCACTACTCCACCACTTTCTCCTGACTCTAGTCTGGATAGATGATCAGGTCCGATGTTGCATCGTCCCAGCTTGATGATAAATTCGAAGGAAAATTCCTTAAATAGCAACAACCATCTACAAATTCTCCCTTCCATCACATGTTGGTTAACTAGGTATTTTAATGTTGAATGGTCAGTAAATAATTTGAAATGGGAACCTAACAGATAATGTCTAAATTTCTATAAAGAATAAATCATTGCTAAGCCTTCCCTTTCTGTCATTGTATAGTTGCTCTCTACTAGAAACAGTTTTCGACTCGCAAAGTAGATGGGGTGATCCATAGCTCCATCTCCAGGTTGTGTTAAGATAGCTCCTAAGGCAATTCTTGAAGCATCTACATGGATGTGAAATTCCTTATCCCAGTTTGGGAATATCATAATCGGTGTTGTAATGAGTGTTGGGGCTCAGAAATGTCCTATTCTCATCCACCTTTCCCTTCATCATTCTTCACATTTCATTGCCCCATTAACCTTTCGTGATATCATTTCCATAAATATACTTGGGTTTCACCTTATTGTTCTCCACTTTATTCATTTTAGTATTAAAAGGGAACTTGTGATTAAATGTTAGAAAATTGACATGTTTTCATATATATCTCAAATATGTGTGAGCTTTGTAATGTGTAGGAATATGTGAAGGATTAATTCAAAGGACTTCTCGA
>ML801817.1:110790-121091 GCA_009831015.1 Picea engelmannii
TACATGGTTGAGACAAGTAGTTGATGAGTTGGCGCACATACATGAGGTGTATAGTTGATGATGTTGGTACATATTGATGAGTCATAGTTGATGAGTAGTTGAAATATGATTGGTACATACTTGGCACATGGTTGGATGCACTTGTTTATGGTACAGGTTGATTGCAGGTTGGTGCATGGTTGATGCACTTGTTTATGGTACAGGTTGATGCATGGTTTAGATTTATTGGTATAGGTTTACAGCGGTATATCTCATAGTGATAGTGTGATAGTGATTCCATCATTCTACTTCTACTTCAGGGTGGCAGGATGGGGCAAGGATAGGTGGTTGTAGCCACCTTCCGGTTGTAGCTAGAGAACATTAGGGGTTGTATCCTCCTTCTGGTTGTAGACAGATATTTGGGGAGTTGGAGCTTCCCTCAGGTTGTAGCCTGAGAAACTAGGGGGTTGGAGCCTCCTTCCAGTTGCAGTTGAAAAACAAAGGAAGTTGGTGCTTCCAATGAATGTAATTCTTCAAGACATATAAGAAAAAGCATTGCATTGTTTTCTCCCGATTTGGATTTCCACGTAAAACATTGGTGTACTATGTATGTGTCTGATTGTTTATTTATTACTACTCATTATTGGATAATAATTCTACATTGATATAAATTTTGAAGAAAAATGATTATAATTACGTTATTACTGATTCACCCCCCCTCTCAGTCATCCAACACATAAATCATTTCTTTCCCATATATATATATACATATACTTGAATGATAATTTTCCTTCATATCATAATAAGGAGTCTAAAGCACATTTTACTTGGCATTCTTACACTTCTTACACCATACCTTACTCTTAAGGAGTAGATGAGCCCCCCTTAATAGAGCCTAAAATTGAAAAAAAAAACGATGGAAACAAACAAAAATTTAAAATATAAGTAATAAACTTCTCCCACAAAGGATAGGGGGTCTCATCACGAGCCAACCTACCATGATCATAAGATAATAACATACATGTCATTTCCATTATGGCCACCACACCAAGGCAATGGCCTTTGGATATTTTTCATCAAAGGAAAAGAGGTCTGATCATGAGATGACTTGTTCACTTAGGTTACGATATAGTGAGTGGCATTATCGTTATTTGGCTACCAAACCAGGATAGTGGTATTTTGGGGAAAATACAATTCAAACTATTTATTGAGGATATAGGTTCATCTATGGGTTAAAAGGAAACCTTGTCGAGGCTATGGATGCCTACTGGCAACAGTGGCTCTACCTATGGTATCAGAGTTTTTCTTTAATACGCCAAGTTTTTGGTGTGTTCCTAGATTTCCTTTCCTAAAAATGAGGTTGTCATTCTGGTTATATCCAATAACAAGGGAGAGTTACAACATTATGATATGTGGAACATTTCTAAAATACATGAAAAAATTCAAATATTATACAAAAGATTTTTCCTTAAATGTTTTTTGAACATAGGTATGCCAATTCGAATTTCCCACACAAAGTAATGATTGTTCATAATTACCGTTAAAGTTATTTTTGAAAGTTATTAATGATTTTTTTTCCCGGCGGTGGTGGAAGTGGCGGCATAGTAATCACACATCATGTGAACTACATACCATTATTACACTTGTAAATTTTGACGGTCAAGGTCAAACTTTCCGTTTGTGAGGGGCCAAATATTCTGCACATTTACCGATATATCATAATGATTGTAATAAGTGGGAAAGTGATCCGGATTATTTTCGGCACGAAATGAGATCAGAGATATAATAAATAAATCCATAGAGATATAAAAAATATTCAATAATATAATAGAAATGTATCAAATATGAAACCATAAACACAGATATACAATAATACATGATTTCTATTAATGAAAGAAATGTAGAGAGACTGTAAAAATACAGAGTGAAAGACTCTCTAGAATGGTGACAGCTTATCTCTGAGAAGAGATGTGATGGCTACTTGCATTTGCAAGAAGATGATTAAAATGAGGCTCTGAAGGAATTTTTACAATAAGTAGGAGTGCCAAAAACCATAGACATCTAAAAACCTAACCCTAGGAGATGAAGCGCCAAAATTCATGTGGGCCCCATTTGGGTAAGTGAGTACATCAACTTCCCGAGGTCATAACTTTTGCATACGAACTCCGTTTTAGGCGTGTGATAGCTCGTTTGAAAGGTGTCATAGATGAGATTAATTTTGGGGGCTCAATCATACATTTGGATATCATTGTGAACCTCGATCTTGAAAAAACTTCATTTGGGCCCTCAAAATGGCCCCGAAAGTTAAAACCTGCTAAAAATAGTAAATTGCCAAAATTGCCAAAAAACTATTTTGAGCCATTTGGAAAAGGTGGGTGGCCATCGATATCCACATGGATCAATCCTCCCCCCTTAGAAAGAAATGGTATCCATTATGTTGAGTTCTCGGGGGAGAGGGAAAAGCGTTTGTTGAATCTACATCTTGGTGAGCTACTTGTCTTACTGGAGACGTCGCGCTGCTAAATTTGTGGAAATTTGTCACGAACCTATTGAGGTTGAGGCTGTTCAAAAAGTCAAGATACATGAGAGGATGATGTGCAGAAGGAATATTTTCACTTTGCTACAACCTTGTCAACCTGCTTTTGTTGGATAGAAGGTGCTTGGGGCAAGGCTCTAGTGGTTGCAGTGTCCTTTTGTTTTCCTTTTGAATAGATTGTAAAGAAGATGAATTTTGCAGTATGAAATACTAACTTGTGACACTTTTTAGGTGGAATAGTAGTCGGAACTACCTCTGTTATTCTGTAGAGATGACCCCCTAAAGTAACAATGACACTACAGGGTCAAGACTCATAAACAACATAGCGTCTCCACATATATGGTTGGCCCAAGAGAACATCATAGACATCTAGTGGGGAAACATCACATAATACCTCATCCTTGAAGGGTTGGATGTCGTATGACAATCGACACTATTGGTTGACATGGAGATCTTGTCCTTGCCAAAGCCACCCAATGTTGTATGGTTGCAGGTGTGGTGTTGTCGACAATCCCAATTGTTTGACGACCTCTACTAAGATGAGGTTTTTTTGGCTTATGTTATCAACAATAAAATGCAACAGGGTCCCCTTCACCCACATCTGTGAATGAAAAAGGCGCTCCCCCTCTTCAGGATTTGTTGGTTCTTCTGGTTGAATTGTTGCGGTTGCGACAATAGCAGTGGGGTCTGTGTCAATGATCTGTCCTTTACCAGTATTTTCAGAATCAGATTTTGAATCAGGGTTTGGATCCTTGTCTTTGATCTTGGCCACCAATGACTATTTTGAGTGACATTCATCAGTGTTGTGCCAGGGGAGTTTTTGGAAATCACACCATTTTCCGGTGTCCTTCTTTGTCTTCTCATGACCCTTCTTTTCCTGTGTCTTGGACTAGTTTTTAGGAGACTGTTTGTTAGGGCTGGATTTGTCATACTTTGGTTGTTGTGGATTTGCAAACCTGAATTCCCATTTGTTCTGGTGCTTAAATTTCTGCTCAATTTTAACAACATATCGATAAGAAACATTGAGTGATGAGATGTCCAGAAAATCCATTTCAGTCTGGATGTATCTGTGTAGAGCTCCACGGTATTTCAGAACCAAATGTCACTCAGAGTATTTGATACCCAACTTGGTGCACAAGGTATGGAAGGTATTGGTGAAATATGGAGCTGCTTAGCCCCTCTCTTTCCGTAGTGTGTTCCATCCCATGTATTAGTCCTCATAGTTGCCAACATGGTAATACTGTTCTTTTACCGCATCCACAAAAAAATCCCAAGTGGGATCGGCCCCATATATTCCAAAATCCTCTATGGAACTTTTCTCCCAGTAAATTTCCCACCAATGCTTGACATGAGGGAGAGATTTAAGGAGTGTGAAGGTGATCTTTTCTTTGTCGAAAAAATTATGAATGGAGAAATAACCTTCTAGCAGAGTTAACCATTTTTCTAGGGCTTTTACATCTATCTGTCCTTCAAATACAGGAATATCAAAGTTAAGTTGTACCTTGAAAGGTGAGGTGCCTCCAAATTGGCCACTTGATGAAGATGCACCTGATACTATCATCAGGTGTTAAAGGATGTGGGCAAAATTCTCCATCATTTCGTCCCTCTGTCGCGTGAGAGCTTGCTCAAGCAACAGATTGATAGGATCATCTGCTCCGTCGTTTTTCTTTTCTTCCACCATTGAGGGTTTCTTGGGTGTGCGAGAGCGATTTTCTTCAAGAGAGACAATCTCGAGACCCAACTTGCTATACTCGGACCTTGTTGGGGACATGCACTAAAAAAATGATCAAGAGCAGCCTGCTCTGATACCACTGATCCAGATTATTTTTGGCACGAAATGAGATCGAAGATATAATAAAGAAATGCATAGAGATATCATAGATATTCAATAATACAATAGAAATGTATCAGAGATGCAACCATAAACATAGATATACAGTAATAAATGATTTATATCAATGAAATAAATGTACAGAGACTGTAAAAATATAGAGTGAAAGACTCGCTAGAATGGTGGCAACTTATCTCTGAGAAGATATGTGACTGCTACTTGCATTTAAAATAAGATGATTACAATGAGGCTTTGAAGGCCTTTTTACAATAAGCAGGAGTGCCAAAAACTGTAGACATCCAAAAACCTAACCCTAGGAGATGAAGCGCCAAAAGTCATGTGGGCCCTGTTTGGGTAAGTGAGTACATCAACTTCCCGGGGTCATAACTTTTGCATACGATCTTCGTTTTAGGCATATGATAGCTTGTTGGAAAGGTATCGTCGAGGAGATTCATTTTTGGGGTTCAATTATTTATTTAGATATCATTGAGAACCTCTATCTTGAAAAACCTTCATTTGGTCCCTCAAAATGGCCCCGGAAGTTAAAACCTGCTAAAAATAGTAAATTGCCAAAATTGCCAAAAAACTATTTTGAGCCATTTGGAAAAGGTGGGTGGACACCGATATCCACCTGGATCAAAAAGATCACATTTTTATACACTTATTTTTCTATGATATTTTCTATTTTTGGTAATATTTCTTTCAAAGATGGTCGAACTAAGTTGCAGTAAGGAACGATAGTTGTTCTCATATGCTCACAGAAAACATGGGTGGCCAAATTGTACGCTGATATCCCACATTACTACAGGTAACCGAGTAGGAAAGAGAAATTTTACACCATCTGGGGTGGACAGAGTACTTCAACAGGTTGCAAGGATATGAAACGAATATCGTGCTCTCATTTTTCCATAACTTGAAGGGAGGAGTCTCCATGATCTGAGACATACAAATTCCGGTCACTGGGGAAATTATAGAAATAGTTACAAGCCTCCCCAACAGAGGCATATAGTGGACCGAGAAGTATACAACGCTCAAGGAGGCCATGGAATGTTTCATAAAACCTGGAGAAGAACTCGATAAAAATGGAAAGGGACTCAACCTCACTGCTCTCAGGGAGCCATGAAGAGAACTGGTAGGAGTAATACAAAGTTATATCATTTGTTATGGGAGGTACAATGTGGTGTGGCTGCACCACCTCAAATTGTTAGCAACACTCAAACAAAGTTCAGTAATCAATTTACCATTTTTTCTAAATTCCATGTTACATGAATTTGCTGCAAGAACTCAGAAGGCTAAAGATCTTGTCATTATAATTAATCACCATGGACTAGTAAACATGATAGTAAAAAGGGCCCCAATCCAAACTCAAATAACTTGGGTTGATCTAATTGAGGCCGATAGGCCTCTACAAATGGAATAACCTAAATTACACCATGAAAACCCCCCACAAGGAATTGAGGCATCATAGGAAGGGGGAGATAACGCTCGAAAGGAAATTCCATTACCCCAGCCTGAAATTGAGACAACCTGGGAAGGAGGAGACAATGCCCAAATGGAATTCCCATTACCCCAACCTAAAATTGAGGTAGACCCCATCCAACTAGCAAAAATGCAGACCACATAGGAAGAAACATCAAAGAAGAAAAGAAAAAGAACAAGTGTTGTTCCTAAAACCCCCACTGAAAAGAGAAGAAGAAGTAAAAGGATAGAACAATTAGAAGAAACCTAGGAAGCTATACAGACATAACAACCCTCATAGGAAAATACTCATGAAATTGAATAGACAGAACAAAATTTACAGGAAAACACTCAGGGAAATACACAACCATCACTTGAAAGCCTTATAGAACAGTTCTTCAAAAGTTATGAGGTAGATATGGCTCAAGTATTAGGGAACTTAAGGACATCAGTCACCAAAGACAAAAGCAGGTATGAAGAATACCAAGCACCAACTTCCTCTTCAAACACTGCCTTGGACCTCCCTAACATGGAGATGCCACTCCTCGAAGATACAAAACAACCAGAACCTCACATTGAGGTAAACAACTCTGTAGAACAGATATAGAACACAAAAGAAATAGAGGAACAATCATTGGCTGATCAAGGTGAGGAAAACCATGACATCCCCTATAAACAAAAAATAATAGGTAAAGGCCACAATAAAATTAGAAATTTGAAACAGGTAAACAAGTTGTTGAGGAGAAGGGTTAAAAAAAAAAAGTACTAAAGAAAAAAGTTGGTAGACTCAAGGAAATAATTAAAGAATTAAGGAAACAATTGGAGAAAGATAATAAGGCCTATGAAATAAAGAAATCCAAAAGGCCTAGAACATGGGGAAGGAACCCACTTCTTAGGAGGACAGTCCATACAAGTTCTGTTGGAACATAGATAAATTTGCATGCCCCAGAAGAAACAACAGAGATGGAAGCTCAAAAAGAGATTCCAGCATTAGAGGGAGAAACTATTCAAAATGAAGAAGTGATTCCTTTGAAAACATAGGAAATTGAAACTCAAACAGAGATTCTAGCGGCAAAAGAAACAACTGCCCAATCTGAGGAAGTGCTTCCTACAAATTTTCCTACTCCTTTAAAGAAAATTGATGTAAAGACCCAGAAAGATGCCCCAGCCACAAAAGAGATAGTTGTTCAGATTGAGGAAGCATTTCAGTCTCCTGAATAGACTGCCAGTATTGACAAGTTGGAGGCAGAGCTGGTGCAAACCCAACAGACCCTGACTCAGTGCAGGAGTGAGATGGCAACCATGGCAGAGCATCAAGAAGTTGTCAAACAACTTAAAGCCATGTTAATAACAGAAAATGAGACTTTTGCTAAGTTAAGAAGAGCTCAAGGGAAAGTGAAGAAAGTACAGGGCCAGTTATAAAAATCTTTGGATCAAATCAAAGAAATTTTCTTTGTCTATACCAATGCAGTAGATTGCAGGGCTCTTTCTACTAATTACACCTTGTTTTTATTGGAGAGTTATTTGTTTTTTAGGGTAAAATCTATTAGAGTAGGTAAACCAATTAAGTTCACAACTATTTCTGAGTTTGTTTCATGCTTTAGAGAACAAGAATAAAAAGTGCAATACTTTCTGTGTGAGCTATACCTCCACAACTTTATCTTGGAAGAAAATAGAAAAGAGAACCTTAGTCACTTTATTGGGGACATACAGTTCCAAGCATTCTTTTCTTTTACCAAAAACAAAACAAGGTGGGCTAAAGCACACAAGACCTTCATGAAAAGGGAGATTGGGCTAGATCTATGGATCAAAGGGGAACCTCCTATATCCTTCACAACCATCATGCAGCACAGAACATTCATGAAGAGGGAAGGGGTTGTAGACTCTTTAGATCCTATCCACCAAGAGGTTATACATTCAGGTCTACCATATTTTAGAGGGCTCAAAGAAGAATCTCTTGCTACTTTAAAACTAAGATGGGATGCCTCCCCAAATGAAGTCAAGAGGAGGGAACCCTTTGTCTTCAAAAAATTTCATGCAACCACCTTCAAAGTGGAATGGTATACCAGAATGATCCAGAATGAAGGACATGCCTGGATTGGGTGCAGATATAGTCCTCTTATTATTTGGTTTCCTCTAGAAGGTTACCAAAGGGATTACCAAATTAATAGGAAGAGAGAAGAAAATGATTTTGAAGAAATCAGAAGTAAGAATGGGTTCAGGAAACCTAGTCAACCCAACTCTCATCTTTACAACATCACTACTTTACATGTACAATCTCATCTTGCATGAGGACATGCAAGAAGCTAAGCTAGGGGGTATTTTGAGTCAAGAAAAAGGTACAAATATTGTACTTATTGACGTAGCACCCCTACCTGAGTAGGCTCTGCGTGACCCCCTGGTATTGGATCGTTCTATTCCCTTGAGCTGAAATGTCTCTTTAGTTCCCACAGGAACCTTCACACATATAACCACAAGTCCTTCTAGAGTTTACGCCTACTCAAACAAGCACAAGGAACGAAACACCACTCCACGTGACCAACCAATGTTACCACAGTCTTCACTTGAAAAGATGTTTTGGGTTTTGTGACTTCACAATTCCTATTGTGAGTTCCTTTGAATCCAATCCCTGAAACCGCAAAATGGGCTAACAGGTCCCCAGCTCCTCCCTTATGCATCAACCATATGACCTCAGTCACGTCCTGGGGTCCACCTTCAAGTGCGTCGGGATTTCATGACTCGTGAGATCACAATGCAACCTCTTCTCCCTTTCTCGAAGTTTGAACTCATGACTTCTTCTCCTTAGATCAATGGTCCTAAGCTTCCCATGATATCATAGTCCAAATTGTATCAGAATTTTGCGTATCAGGATTTCGTAATTTGAGACCTCCAATTCATGACCTTCTCGACACTCTCACTCTCGAAATTCCAAAATTTTAAGACACAATATCAATGACTCTCGTTGATCCAAATCTAATAGCGATTATTCCTCCTGAGCTTATGAGTGTTGACAGACACTCAGCCTTAACTTCTTCATTGGTCTACTAGATCCAATGGTCCATGGTGAATTGGTAGTTCTCCCTCTGAGAATTTCAACCATATGTCCAAGTTCTCAATGTTCCTAGCCAGATAACTCGATGTCTCCTTCTGAGCTTAATTTATGCGAGGTGAATTCAACCCTCATCTTTCTTCTAACTCTTCAAAGTCTCTATCCCTCCTGATCTTGGTTCTTGATGCAAACTCAAGGATTCTAAGGGATTTTACCCGCACTCCTTGTGGCTTCATGATAATATATGATTATCTAAACCTCTCATTTATGTGCACTCCTTGCGAAAAAATATATTTAACCATATCACTCGGTTGTGAAAATGTAATACCTCAACCTTCCTATGCACACCTTGCATGGCTCTGTGCTATCCTTGCACTTCTACTGGTATGAGAGAAACAATATCTCTCCTGAGCTTATTTGAGGTAAAACTCAAAACCTGTCATCGCACTCCTTGTGGACTTTTCACTGCACTCCTTGCAGCAATTCTTAGGACAAGAAACAATTGAAACTTATACTCTCCCTCTCACAGACTTCATACATTCAACATGAAATCATACATACACATAGCATTGAAAACATTACATAACAAAGAATATAAGAAAACTGTAAACATACCATTCAATAGATGTAAATAGTATTCATAAACACCATGAAGTTGGATCAAGATTTCTTATATTAATCCAAGTGCATATGTACATGGGTCCTATAGCAACAACTATCTGCTCATACAAATTTTTACAATCTCTTTTCTCTTATTTTCTTGCTCTACAACTCTAGTTCTTACAATGAGAATAATAATAATACAATACATACGATGGATATTTCTAGAGTTTTTCCTCGTACATCTCCAAGCTATCAAATCAAAAATAAAATCTACAGCTACTTTACATTTAATACATTAAATATGTCCAACCGACAAATGAGAGAAACCGCTCAAGATCTTTGTTACAGTATCCAAACTATATAAAAAAAATATATTTTCCAGATATTACATTAATTATTCATCCTTTAAAATTCAAAACATCCTCAAAATGTGTGTTGGTGCATATCCAGTTGTCCTCCACTTGTGTGCTTTCTTACGATTCTCCTGCATCATACTCCTCTGGCTGAAAAATTCACGGACTCATGTTCATGAGCTCCCACACTATTTGTCCATGTTTCTGGATCTTCGTTTGACTTTCCCAACTAGAATATTCAACTGGGTTTTGTTGGATTACTGAGAGGGGGGGTGAATCAATAATAGAGCAATTTAACCATATAATTCAAGTGTTATATCAATGAAGCATTATTATCCAATAACTGCATAGTAAATAAGCAATGAACAAATGAACAATCATACACATACACAGTACACCAGTGTTTTACGTGGAAACCCAAATCGGGAGAAAACCACGGAATGATTTTTCTTATATGTCTTGAAGAATTACATTCATTGGAAGCACCAACTT
>ML801817.1:143665-156401 GCA_009831015.1 Picea engelmannii
AGGTTGGTTTTCACCCCCAGCCTCACAAAACAACTTCATCTAAAATCTTTCTAACAAATCACTAAGTTGTCCTCCACAGGAGGTGCCAAAAGAAAATTTTAGTCTAGGTAGGATTTCGGGGGTAGGCATCCAAATAACCCCCCATTATCTGGTTCTCACACTTTCAAACATAGAAGTTGACGAATAGGGAACTATCAAATCCTCCAAGTCCAGCGTTCCAATCACCATAAGGCAGGGAGATACCCGTGAAGGGTCGAAGGCCGAGGTCCGGTTGTTCTGTGCGTCCCCCCTTGAGGCACCCACCTCTTGGACGGGATCCAGCCCGTGACCCATTTCTTAGGCCGAAAATCTAAATGCCGTGCTTGGACCGAGGTACCTAGTGACCAATTTTAGGACATCTACCCAGGTGGCGGTTGTGGGCGGCAATCGCACCTTGATTGGATTTTGTGTGGCTATTGGGAAGTATCGCCAACTCTTTTGGGATATTGCCCCCTTTGCCCCTCATTATAACCAATTGTTTAATCCTTCACTAGTGTCTCTTCCGGTGACTTCAAACCCCACTGTTGAGGACTATTGGAAGGTCCAGTGCTATTTGAGAGGAAGGGCGTTACGTCTTCTAGGACACGAGAATTTTTATTTCTTTTTTGATTCCCCACGCGGACAAAAACCCTCTTACCCACATATATGTTTCTTTCTCATTTATGTATGATGCACATCTGATTACAGTTTGACTTCGATATATATATTGTGTAAAACAGTTACAACAAATACTCTTGGTTCTATACTTCTCTCATCACTGGTCGCACACATTTCACACAATTAGTCTGACATCATAGGGGAACCACAGAACCCCCATCATTCACGATGCTTGCTCAACCTTCCTCCTATCTTAGGGGGAGTATCTGGTCATACTCGTTCATCGGTACCTCCTTCACACACTCCTGTGAGTGCTACCATCTTAGGATCACCTTTGCTTGGTTCTACTTTAATTGGGTCCAATTCCCAAGGTCACACAGTCACTCGCTCTCCTTTGCACGGAAGCGGGGGACCCACTTCCTCTCAAGGAGGGAGCACCAACCCACCTAGTCCCCATCAAGGGTCAGGTTCACAATACGTCATGGCCGGAGATAAACCTCCACCCCCACTACAGATGCCATACTTGGCCTCTCTCAACATTCTGAATCTCACCAAGCTCACTAATGATCCTACATTTCATGATACCACATGGCCTGCAATGCCAACCAAACTTCCTTCAGACATACCAAAGTTTGAAGGGAAGGCAGGGGATGACCCCGCCAATCACGTCATGACCTTTCATTTATGGTGTTCTTCCAATAGCATCATGGAAGACTCTATCAGACTGCGTCTTTTTCAACGCACACTCACTGGCCCATCAGCCAAATGGTATGTCGAAGAAAAATCTGGGTCCCACACGACCTTTGAATCCTTGGCCAAAGCCTTCTTAACTTTCTTCCAATTACCCATCCGACATGACAATGGTCTAGAACTACTGTCTAATTTCAAACAGTCCTCATCCACCCACATTGTTGACCACATTCATGAGTGGCATAGGCGACGTAGTTTGTGTAAAGAAGAAACCACCAAACAACAATGTCTTGACTGGTTTCTTAGATCACTTGTCTCTCTCCTTAGTAAGGATGTAGCTTCCACCTTCCCATAATTTGAAGAAGAAGCCATCAGCAAGGCTCAACAATATGACCTCATTTACGCACAGTCAAGATACTTGTACACAGTACTTCCTGATCTTCCAAAACCTATGCCATTTGGCCAGGACAAACCTGGGATGTCTCACTCAGTAGACGGACTAATAGGTGCCACCACACACCATGGTCCACAACCCCAACCACCACCGATGTATGGAACACCTCAATACCCGCCAGCATATGGGGGCCCTTCTTATTACCCCCTTACCAACAGCCATACCCTGTTGCTACACCTCCACCCATTAGTGGACCGCCACCGGCCCCTTCCATACATCCACCTCTGCCAAACACTAGTGGTCCCCCCTCCACATCACCTTATAGTACTAGCGAAAGTGCCATGCCTTCCTATGCACCTTATGGAGCCGCACCACCACAGAACCCTTACTTTCCCTTTCCGGGTCCTCCACAACCCATGGCTCCCCCACATCCTCATATGGGGGTAAATTTTGTTCAACCCTTTGCTGCTCAACAATATTAGAATTTTGAACAGTCAAACACAGCCAATCCAACTCATCCTTCAAACAACACCAAGAGAAAAGGACAAAATAGGAATAACAACAATCCTGGTCAAGGCGGGAATCAACCCCCACAACATCAACCCACTGGGGACAATCAAAACCAAGGGAACCAAAACCCCCAAGGGGGAAATAACAACAAACACCAAGGGTGGAATACTGTTAAAACTATCCACCCTTGTGCTCTTTGTGGCGTATATGGTCATTACACTCACCATTTCCCACAAATCGCTGATTTCAAAAGGTTGAAGGACTCTGGGAACCTTCCCCCTTCTCCTGCGCAACCTACCCCGCAGCAGGCACAACAACAATATGTGCAACAACCCCCTCCTGTCGTGCTGCAAAATCCTATCCCACATCAAGGTGTGATAAACACCCAACAGGACCCACAACACCCCCCACCTCAGGTGGGCCAATACCACAATCCCAACAATCCAGCAGAGTGAACAATTCTCCTCACTAGTGAGGAAGAAATCCTTCTGCAAACACGCAATCGTCAGTATCCTACCACAGCTGAGTCTACTCCCACATCTCCAGAAACAAACCCTACACCGACGGGACCTCCGTTGGTGATCCCTCGCCCTTCTGCCGAACCACGACTATGCATCCCTCGCATTCCCTTGTGCAGGAATGTCCACAACCCACAGGCTAGGGACACTCATAACTACAGCTTGGTAGATGACTTAACACAATCCCCGGCTGCCATGTCAGTTCTGGAAGTCCTCCAGACTTGTCCTACTCAGCGGAAATCACTACTTTCCTCTATGGGCACAGTCGACCCTACCGATACCCGACTCATCACCTTTGACCTTGATAGCTACGAACCGCGTCTTCCCACCGCAGTTGCTATTCAAATACCTGTAAAAATACGGAACATCACCGTCCATCGATGTATCATCGATGAAGGGGCATCTACATGCATCATTTCCAAAACAGTATGGCAGAAGCTTGGTTCCCCATAACTGATACCTTCCGCCATCACCTTACGAGCTTATGACAGACGACCATCCTCTCCTGAAGGGCTCTTCCAAAATGTCCCCGTAGAACTCGGAGGCAAAACTATTCTCATTGACATCGAAGTTATCGACGCTCAGCTCGATTACAATATATTTCTTGGACGTAGCTACATGTATGCTATGAAGGAAGTGGCATCATCCGTCTTTCAGACAATCATGTTCCCCCACAATGGAAAGATTGTAACCATTGACCAAGTCTCACATTACGAGCCAAACCCATCTTCCAGTCTCGATAACATTCTTCCTCTCATTCACACCAACAAAGACATTTATCCACTCGTCGAGATGGGTCCTGGGATTTTCAAAGATCCATCCTTGTTAGGGACATACCATGGAGCACCACCACTCCTTCCCCCTAGTCAAGTATGCGTCATCACTCACCAGGAGGATACTCATCCTCCTCAGAAGGCTTCAGTCATTCCTGACGTCTTAGCAGTCATAGCACCACTCCCACAGGATCCTCCTGCGCATTCGTCAACACCTACGGTCCACGAATCCACATCCCCTCAAGGTCCTAGTCCCATTTTGGAAACAGTTCCCCGACCCCTCACTCAAATTCCCTTCTTTTACCCTCCACCCGGTATAGAATCTTTCCAGGTAGCCTCAATCCTCACACTACCCAATATGGTGTTAGCAATCCCAGTGTGGTACTTACATCCACCTGAGATGGTCCCTCGCCCAGAGGAAGGACTCCCCATGACGATTCATGTTCTTAATCCCAATGCCCCCACTACTCCCATACTCCCTACTCCCCCTACTACTGCTGGGGGTAGACGAAAGTAGAAGGAGCCCACAACCCCACTTCCTCCGTGCATCCCACCACCTTACGCATTGTGTGACAAAGAGGGTCACCAAACCAACAACTGCCCATCACTACCGGAATTACGGAATTTGATTCCCCCCAATCCAACCCCCACACCACTCATTACTATTACTACCCCTCAACCTTCCAGTAGTAAAGGGATGAGGACCAAATTCACGTGTGCCATCTGTTCTGAGTATGGCCATTACACCCATCATTGTCCAGTCCTGCCTCGTTTTCGACAGGCATTAGCTATCATCAGCCAAGACTTTCAGAACAACCCACGCCCTGCCACGCCCTCCACAACAAAAATCACTGACATCCACTATGTCACCGCTTCAGTCAATGAACGCATGAGATGCCCTTGCTCTCTTTGTGATTCATTGGCTCATTTTACCTACCAATGTCCTATGATCATAGAATATAGGCAACGTCACTTGGCCCTGCTACGCTGACCCAGAACAGAGGTAATTGACCTTACTTTGCCACTAGCGAATCTTCACATCGTCTCTCCTGAACTCGAGGCACTCCCAACGCCTCCTTGGTTCTTAGATGACATGTTTGAGGATTTACCCCGTAACCCACCCAACTCTCCCGCTCATCCCCCCGCGAAGACTCTCCATCCCACTACTACGAGTATCCCTCAATACCTCAATATATGGTTTATGACGAGTGAACCCTCACCCTCTCCTAACATTACCTCCTTTGTTTCTACAGCAGGGGGAAACCAAACTGTCACTGAGATCACTCCTCACGATCCATTATATTCCTGTCGTTTCCAATGCGACAAAGAAATACTAGAAGAACTACAAAGCCCAGACTCCCCCTGGGATGCACTACATCATCATGCACTCTTCCTTCTGCAGGAAGCCCTCATGCCTCCTAGCCACAATCCCATTTATGCGGTCGAAACCAAAGATTTTATCCCATCAGGGCCTATCGATTGGTTCAACAATCCTATTCCTACACCCGACGCTTTTGAAGAAGGCAATTTGGCCAACATTTCCCCCACCATCAAAATAGACATTTCCATTAAACAGGGCATCGTCGAAGAAATCATCATTGGAGCTTCTTGCACTCCCCAGGAAATTGTCGCCTATAAAGCCCTCTTCCAGGAATTTAGGGATATCTTCGCCTGGTCATACACAGAAATGCCTGGCCTCGATCCCTCTATCGTCGAACATCGCATAGACACCTAGCCTGACATCACACCAGTTCACCAGAAACAACGACCGCTACACCCATCCAAGGCCACGGCTATCAAAGCCAAAATTAACAAATTGCGTACGGCCGGATTCATTTACCCCATCGCTTATACTTCATGGGTTTCCAACCCTGTACCCGTCGACAAAAAACAAGGCTCTATTCGCGTCTGCACCGACTTTTGCGATCTTAATAACGCATGTCCAAAGGACAACTTCTCAACGCCTTTCATCAATCAGATTATCAACGATTGTGCCAACCACGAGGCTCTCTCCTTCATGGATGGATTCTCTGGCTATAACCAAATCCAAATCCACCCAGTCGATCAATACAAAACCGCATTCATTACCCCGTGGGGTACTTTTGCGTATCGTGTCATGCCTTTCGGCTTAAAAAATGTTGGCGCAACATTCCAGCGGGCCATGACATACATCTTTCATGATCTGGCTTCAATCATCCTCGCCTACTTGGACGACCTCACCGCTCGATCCAAGAAGCGTACCCAACACATCGATGATTTACAAATCATATTTCAACGATTTCATCAATATAACATCCGCTTGAACCCTCTCAAGTGTGTATTTTGCGTCACCGCATGATGCCTCCTCAGTTTTATTGTTTCACAAAGTGGTATCACCATGGACCCCCTCAAAGTCCAAGCCATCACCGAAATTCCACCTCCTCAGAATTTGCGACAACTACAGAGTCTACAGGGCAAAGCCAACTTTCTGAGGTGCTTTGTTCCTGATTATGCTATACGCGCACATGGTTTCCTTCGCTTACTGAGTCACGACATCCCTTTTCATTGGGATGACTATGCCCAACAATCATTTGACGATCTTAAAGCATCGCTTTCTAAAGCACCTTTGATCAGTGCACCTGACTATAATCGCGACTACATTCTCTACATATCAGCATCAGCTGTATCAGTAGCCGGCGTCCTCGTCCAGCTCGGAGATGACCATCGTGAACACGTCATTTACTACGTCAGTAAGAACCTCTCAAGACCACCCCTGAAATACAAACATGAAGAGAAACTTGCTCTGGCAGTTGTCCTTGCAGTTCAGAAACTGCGCCATTACATTCTGCTTCGTACCACCAAGGTCGTCGCAGATTCCAACCCTATGCAATATTTGCTCAGTCGTCGCCAAGTTAATGGAAAATTCGCTCGATGGATCGTTATCCTTCAGGAGTACGACCTCGATTTCTCAACACCTAAGAGTAAGAAGGCCCTCATTCTCGCCGAACTTGTCACAACCCTTCCCTCTGACACACCCACTACCCCCGTCAATACTAACTTTCCCGACGAACATCTCTTTTACATCACTTTTGATGATCCTTGGTATGGCGACCTTCTCGTCTACCTACGAACTCAAAAGTTTGGTAACCACCTATCACGAGATGATCATCGACGCATTCGCCATCAGACCCCCCGCTATCTCCTCATTGGTGACATCCTCTATCAGCGGGGCGTCGACACCATTCTTCATCGCTGCCTGACTATCAACGAGGCCGACATAGTCTTAAAAAACTGCCACAGCGGCACCTGTGGGGGCGATATTTCGGGCATCACCACAGCTCAAAAGATTATCCGGGCTGGTTACTTTTGGCCTACCTTGTTTCATGATTGCATTCATGCTGTGAAACGATGTGAGCAATGTCAGCTCTATGCCAACAAAGCCCGCGCTCTCCCCGCTCTTCTTCACCCTGTCATTTCCACAGGCCCCTTTTGTAAATGGGGCATTGACTTTATGACTTGTAATCCCCCCTCCAACAATGGTCACAAATACATTGTTGTGGCTGTCGATTACTTCACCAAATGGGCTAAAGCTATGCCCACCTTCAACAACACCACTGACACTGTAGCGCATTTTTTCTTCAACCACGTCATATCCCGGTTTGGAGTACCACTCCAAATAGTTTCCGATCATGGGAAACATTTTGAGAATGAGATCTTCGTCGAACTCTCTTCTCGGTTAGGATTCTCGCATGAGTTTGCCTCGCCATATTACCCTTAGTCAAATGGACAGGTCGAGGCAGTGAACAAAGTCCTCAAGACCATGTTACAACGCATGGTTAATAAACATAAAACCAATTGGCATCATATGTTATTTTCCACGCTATGGTCTTATCAAATGGTAGTGAAGACCTCTACGGGTTTCACGCCCTTTCATTTAGTCCATGGGGTTGAGGAAACTCTTCCCATCGAGTGTGAAATTCCCACCCTACGCACCGCAGTTGAGCTTTTACCTGACACTACTCAAATGGAATAGCGCTTGCTAAACTTGGAGTCTCTGGATGAAGATCTTTGATCCTCATTATAGAACAACGAGGCAGCTAAAAATTGATCCAAGGCTACCTTTGATCGCCATGTCAACCTTTGATCATTTCGCGAAGGTGACCTTGTCCTAGCCTATGATATCGCTCATGATACCTTTGGCCACGGAAAATTCAAATCACTTTGGCATGGCCCTTACATCATCCAACATTGCCTCACCAAAGGCGCATACATCCTGGCCTCCCCCGAAGGCCTTGCACTCAAAGAACCCATCAATGGGTTATACCTCAAGAAATTTTATGCTTAAACGTAGTCATGCTACTTTAGGTTATTTTTTTTTTTAGCATTTTTAATATTTTTTATCCCTCATCTAAAACTATCATTTGTGCTATTGACAGATGCCTCCTCCACCATCTTACCACATTGGTTACGCCGACGATGCCAACCGTTGGACACAAAATCTCGCTTCGGCTGATTGGACTCTCTACACCCCTTCACATGAAATGCTACATTCTAGCGGCATCTGTTTAGGACCAGAAACCAACAACCAAGTCGAATACACTACTGTCATTGGCCTCCTGACCGACGCCCAGCATCATCACATTCATCACCTTAGCATTTTCCTCGACTCCTAGCTAGTCGTTATTCAGCTCAACAATGTGTACCGTGTACGCGATCCGTGCCTCTTTCGCAAATACCTGCAGGTTAGATTATTATCTCGACATTTTGATTCCATTACATTTACACATATTCCAAGAGAATTGAATCAAACAACTGATGAAATAGCTAACATGGTGTTATATTGGCATATATCACATCAAGCTACACATACATAAACATCTCATATATCCTGTCACAACATATAGATAGAATCAACATCACCAACATCAACACAAAAAACACATGTAAACCACATTTGGATCTCTACAACATATATAATCATATATATATATGGGCCCATCAGGGCATCTGAATGTTTACATACAAAAAATATACATCGGCCCGCAGGCCAGTGCCACATCTCGGTACAAAAACGGCTCACCAGCCTATATAATCAAAAACAGTATACAAAATACATGATACACTTAGGGTGCCTCTATCGCACCCCCAGCTGCCCCTCCCTCAGGAGGAGGTGGTGGCCCACCCCTACCTGCCCCAGGTGGTGGTGGTGGAGCACCTACAGGACCCTCCTGCCCCGGCGACAGGCATCCACTAGTCATGGCGGCAAGCACAGTTGCTCGTCGCACGATCTACCACCATGGTGGCGGTAACCCTATGCACTTCTCCAGGAACTCCTCGTCCTGGATGCGGATCCACATGCCCTCAGGAATGTCCTACAATACCGTCTCAAAACGATGGTGTATATCATCCAAATCTCCGTCGGCTTCCGCCGGAGGAGCGTGTGATGGCCCTGCACCAGGGTCATCAAATCGACGCCTCCTCATCGGTCTCTTGGGCTTGGCTGGTGCCCTCGTAGCCTCATCTCGTCATCGCCGTCCTCCACGTGGAGGTCTCTCTGGCTCTCCCTAAGCCGGTGCTCTATACAACTCCACCTCACGCCCGCGAGGTGCCAAATATGCACATATACAGAGCAACAAACAACAGATGATATCAGTATCCATACATCATACATATGAACTGGTATATCAAAATCACAACATAAGTCAAAACATATATAAATACACAACATACCTCTGTGATCAAAAACCTCCCCAGGAGGAAATACCATGTCCGGGTCCCCCCGGAAGTCTACCCCAGCATAGGGGTACTGCAGTATGACCTGCGACATCTGTCGCCATATCTGCGTCGCCTGCGCAGTAAATTAATGGTCGCCTTCGCCAACACCGTGGCGAACCAAAATCTGAGACCACCGCCTCAAGCACGACTCTCATACCCCTGGTGCCTCTAGTAGCACCCTCGGGCGCAACATCGACACCCTCTCCAAAAAATAGGCTACCAGGATGGAGCCAAATGCAAACTCCCCGGTGCCTATGGACCAACAATGGTCCAGCTGCGCGATCATCCACGCATGCAGGGTCAGACCCCAGGCGAACCACTCACAGCCTGCCACCGCCCTCTCCATCAAGAACATCTCACCACCACTGATCTGGTGAGTCGCCAGTGACCCGTACACTCGAATAATCATCGCTGCTATGCAACGATGCAGCAGGGCATCTATCCCACTAATACTCACTGCCGTCCCAGCCATGTAGCGCTCGCCTGAGCAATATCTCTCGGCGATAGTACGCAGATGCGTATCCCTTGGCAGCATAGGCTCTATCGGCAATGGTGTTCCCCGGAAGGGGAGCCCATTCAAAAAGTATATATCCTCCACCGCAGTGAAAGGGATCTGCTCTCCTCACACGAGGAAACAGTGTTGATCTGGGCTCCACATCTGGAGCAGGAACTGGAGTAAATACTCCTGTGCCCGTATCAACGGGCACTCAAAGAACTTTAGCAACACAATGGTTGCTAAAGCCGCTCGAACTGCAGGAGGTGCATTGGCCACAGCATCCCGCAACTGTGACCAGTCTCGCTCACGCCACCGCACATCCATGATCACTGCTCGCCACCTGCACATAACCCAGAGTCCTATATTAGATTATGCAACCACCAAATGCATAAAAAAGACTCCCTTTTTTACCCTTAAAAACTTACCTCAAAGGCGCGGTTTTACCACCCACAGGCGTGCACACATGCGCACCTGTTCACTGTACAGGCGCGCACGCATGCGCGCCTCTTTTTCCCACAGGCGCACTCGAGAGCATGCCTGTTCACAATACAGGCGCGCTCTAGAGCGTGCCTGTCACACCCATAGGCGCGCTCGGGAGTGCGCCTATTCACCCCACAGGCGCGCACTAATGCGTGCTTGTTCACCTTACAGGCGCGCCCCTAGGGCGCGCCTTAAATTCCACCTCACGCGCACCAATGCACGCTTATTCAGTGTATAGGCGCACACATATGCGTGCCTCTTCCACTGAGTCACCCACGCATGTGGGCCCACATCCTACCGAAAACCCCTTTAAACCCCTGTACGACCCCCCCGTACCCACCTTGCCCAAAAATTAGAAACCTATTTCTATGCATGATGATCAGACCACTAACCTGAATCTCGCACACCGTCGATCGGGTACCTCGTGCTCCTAGAATCACTCAATCTCCTCTGAATCTGCTCGAAAACTCATTGTAGCAACAGGTACAAATGAGGTGGCAATGTGGGCCCTACAACTATATATAGGCCTTTTGCCCAACTTCCACTCACCATTCCGGGAGCCTACGGCATCCGTTTTTCGAGCCGTCTTCAGCCACGGGATCAACATCCCACCACCTACATCACAGCTGTCCTTGGGCCACTTTTCATCCTGAGCCCCCGGGGCACCCTTTTTTCATACCATGGTCAGGTACGCACATGCATTGTCACATTTATCTAATACATGCTCATATCTTTGATTCTCTTCAGATATTGTTCACTTTGGGTATTTGGTTGTTCTATGTGCAGGTACTTGATCCTCATCTCTCCACATCATTCCTTCAGGTATATACTCAGCACTGGCATGTAGTCTCTCCCGTTGTATTGCATTTACATTTCCAGTCACACCCTCTGATATTCACCTTTAGGATAACCATTCCTGTCTCTGCAGTACTCACACCTCCATTTGCATCATTGGTACTGTAACCCGGTAGCATTCTTACCCACATGAGTTGTCTCATTCATAGCACATTTTTGTACTTTTGACACTCATGCTATTCTTCATCACCCTTTAGGGATGGGAGTCCCGGTAGTCTTTCATCATGTTGCGAATCGACCACATACTTCTTCTCCTCATTTTGCTAGCTTCCCATATGGAATCCCAGGTCATCGCTTTATGGTTATGTTCTTTTTTACCTACACCTCCGCAGGATCATGAACCCACCATTTCATCCACCATCAGTTTGCCCATCTGCGAACCTATCTCCATTTCACCTACCTCATACGAAAACTCGTGAATGGGGTCCCCACCCTTCATTAGTTTTCCAAGAAATTTCTGCCCTCCCTGGGGCACCCATTTCACACTGGGGCACCCATTTCTCTATTTGTACATCTTCCCCAAAATTTATTCATTATTTCTTGTACAAACGCCTTTATTTCTAGTTATTTACTTTTGTCGTCACCATTGGTGACCTGCTTTCCTTTTGACCACATGCAACCCATGTCCCCCTTGGTTGGAGCATTACTTCTCATTTACCCTCGCTGGCATCGTCTATATCTTTAGAGTACTACCCAGATCACTTACCTATACCCTCTGAATTTGTTCACCTTGTCCCGCCTCTGGCACAACTTATCCTCGGTCTTGGTGTCCCCCTGACACTCGACCTTGTCACACGGTTGCGGCCACTGTTTGTCTCATACATTCTCCAGCCAAGGGCAGTCTTGAGTCTTCCCACTTCTTGACTTCGTCCATGTACCTCTTCCACTTCCTCACCATAGTAGATTTCGTGAAGCCCTTTGCTTCTGGGAGTCGCATCCCCCTTTTTGTCGACATCAACACAATTTTCCAGGAGGGCGACAGTATCTTGATTCTCATTTTCCATTCAAATGAGAAATCTCGGACGACACAGGGGGAAACACCATTGCTCCCTGATGTCGTTGACCCCCATAAAATTAGACGCCAACACTTTCTCATGTTGCTGTGGGTCTTACTTTGTGACTATTGCAGTTTGTTTCTTATCAGTTGCCAAAGACCTCTGAACTTGGTAGGGCCATCAATGCCCAACTCACCGTCAATGTTTATTTCCGCAACCTTTACCTATGGTTCAGAGTATGTTCCTTTACAGAATTGTCTTCTGACTTTATCATTCCGCCCCCGAGGGCACTGCAGTCATCTACACCAACCCTTATGTCATCTTTTTTCAAAGTTACATTACACGAGCATGGGGCAAGCCCGCCTCGTTGGTACAGACTTGTATATTATTACGCACCTTGTGGAAGGTCGGGCACTACAGGTTCCTTTCTTCTCCAACGGATCGCTCTACACGGTCCCACTTTTTCTCTCCCTTACACACACCATTCTCAAGAAAAGAAACATTGATGGATTTCGGCTATACGTATGCTCCTAACCTCATCCATCAGGGGGCATCTGTTATCACTGAAATTTCATCCGCACATGGCGACAAGAACTCTGCATCGTCAAAACAGGACTGAAGTCATTCATGGCACA
>ML801817.1:156923-168486 GCA_009831015.1 Picea engelmannii
ATCCTCATGGTTGAGGAGAAATGAATTTTTGAAGATGACAAAGTGAATTGAAGAAGGAAGTACATGTAGGCCCTGAAAATAATTAAAGAAAAGAATTACAAAATAAGAAAGTGTCAGGTCGGACCTAATGTTAAAAGGAAGTGGCATAAATGGTATAAATAAAAATCATTATACATTCATTTTATAGAAGTCAAATTTCAGAGGTAATAAGAAGATAAGAAGGCCGGACTTCAAGGGAGGATGAAGTCTTTTGGTGATGTGTTCTAAGGTATGTTATTTTTAGGTCATCTTACCATTTGTACTATAACTATTTTTCTAGAACGATTCAGATGGTAAAATAACTATGGTATTGAGAATACATATCAAGGTACCTCTGGTAAAAATTTCAGCTATTGATTCACTATAATTATGGAGATACACGCTATGGAAGATAGGGTTTGTGACCAGTCCTAAAGCTAGTCAATAAACAGGTGTTCTGGGTAAAACAGTCATAACGTTTTCATAAAGAATCCAAATGAAGTGGGACCAATTCCATTGGAAATAGTACAGACTTTAGTTTCTTGTGTACGGGTTTCAGAATTTTATGTTAAATATTGAGCGTGGGGCCTGTTGTACAAGTTGGGTCTTCTGAACAGACCAGAATTGAATAAAATCTACCATTCTTTCTATAACCTCTTTTTGGGGAGGATTCAAGGAGTGAAAATTGGAGGATTTTCAGAGAATACATTAAGTAATATTATCTATAGGATCAGATTACTCCAATAATTGAAGAATTGTAGAAATTGAAGAAGTCTCAGGAAGCATTATCAGGTTCTATGTGATGATTGGTTGATGGTGATGATTTAATGTAAAGTTTTATTATCTCTCATATATTCTTGCGTGGAAGGAAGGGGAAAGGATGGAGAGTTAAAATATCTCTTGATATTGGAGGTTTATCCCTCCCTCTACATTTGGAAGATGTAGCTACCTTTGGAAGTCATTACTTCCCTTGAAAAATAAACTATTGATTATTTCTCATATATTGTGCATGTTGTATTATGGTGTATTGGTGTAACTCTTATACTATTGTTCATTTCTCATTGGATATGGCTGAATGGTTTAAGTATAAGTTTAAAAAGTTTTTAAATTGTCCTTGATACTGATTCACCCCCCTCTCAGTATCAACACACTATCCACTATCATCTTGCATACCCTATTCTTTGTCTTGCAAGCAGTTATGAACAAATTGTTCCTTTGGATTGGATTCTCTATCTCCTTCTCTGGCTTCAAGAGAATTTTCCTCATCATTAAGGATCTTCCACCTTCAACATCTTCTACCTCAACATTTCTCCTTTGCACTTATGAAATGTGAGCTTTGCCTCCTCCATCTCTTTTTCTATCAGGGCATTCAAAATATTTGTGTTTGATATTTCCACAAACAAAACACTTTATTTCACCACCTCTACCTCTTCCTCTTCCTCTTGTTCGAGGGAAAGTGTTCCTTTCGACATATTGTCTTTCCTGTGAACTTCCCCCTCTTTTTGGGTGGTTATGAGGTTTTGTTTCTTTATCCCTAGGATTTTGTACTCTGTCCTGGGCAATTTATTTGCCTCTACTCTGACTTATACCTCTTCCCTTTTGACCTTGATTTCAGGCCAATTTCTCTTCTTCCTTTGAAGCAATTTGATAAGCATCTTCTACATTCCTGATTGTCACCATGCTCATATCATATTGAATTTCATATCTCAAGCCATTCATATATCTGGTGACTTTTTCATCATCACTCTCAAGACGAATTTCTCTGATGTTGAGTCTATAAAACTCCTCAGTGTATTCCTTCACTATCATCCACTTCTGTCTCAAATTTTTCATTCTTCGAAACAGATTGATTTGGTAATCTCTAGGAATAAACTTGGCTTTCATCTTGGTGACCATCCTATCCCAAATTTTGATTCTTTTCTTTCCTTTGCAATGCCTGTCAGTTTGTAGTTCATCCCACCACAATGTTGCATGCCCTTTCATTCTAGTGACAACATGTTTAACTTTCTTATCTTATTCGATATCCTCATAGTCGAAGTATTTATCCAGAGCTCTAAACCAATCTAGCAGCTCCTCAACATCTAAGTTTCCTTCATACATTGGGATGCCCATTTTTTTGCTGGCCCTTATTCTTGCAACAACTATGAATAGATGGTCTTCTATAGCATCTTTGGCTACAAATTATTCTTCTTTGGGTCTTTCTTCATTCTCATTTTCAAATTCACTGACATCTCCAGTATTATTTGTTCATCTATGTGTTGTCTCCATAACATCCAATTGAGCATGAAGTTCTCTCATTTCCCTTACCATGGCTGGATCGGGCATGGGTCTATCTTGACATATTCTTGGTGGCATTGTTTAAATCTATTCCATGACGAATTTCAATCACAACTTGCCTTCTCTCTCCCTTTCTTACAGAAAACAATGATTTTAATCTTTGATACAACCTAACGTAGCACCCCTACCTCAGCAGGCTCTACGTGACCTCCTAGTCTTGGATTGTTCTATTCCCTTGAGACAGAATGGCTCTTTAGTTTCCATAGGAACCTTCACACATATAACCACAGATCCTTCTAGGGTTTATACCTATTCAAACAAGCACAAGGTGTGAACCTCCACTCCACGTGATCAACTAGTGTGACCATGGTCTTCACCTGAAAAGGTGTTTCGGGTTTAACGACTTCGTGATTCCTCTTGTGAGTTCCTCTAACTCCTTCAATCCATGAAACATCAAAATGGGCTAATCAGTCCCCAACTCTTCCCTTATGCCTCAACCATATGACCTTGGTCAGGTCCTGGGGTCCACCTTCGAGTGTGTTGGGATTTCTCGACTCGTGAGTTCACGATGCAACCTCTTCTCTCTTTCCCAAAGTCTGAAATCGTGACTTCTTATCTTTAGATTGACAACCCTAAGATTCCCATGATCTGACTATCCAAATTGTATCGGAATTTCATGTATCGGGATTTTTTAATTCAAGACCTCCAAGTCACAACCTTCTCCACACTCCGACTCCCGAAATGTTGAAATTATAAGCCACAAGATCAACGACTCCCATTGATCCAAACATAATGGTGACTATTCCTCCTGATCTTGTGAGTGTTGACAGACACTCAACCTTAACTTCTCTGCTGGTCCACTGGATCCAATGGTCCATGGAGAATCGGTAGTTCTCCCTCTAATAATTTCAACTGTTCGTCCAAGTTCTCAATGCTCTTCGACAAATAACTCAACGTCTCTTTGTCAACTTAATTTCTACGAGGTGACTTCAACCCTCATCTTTCTTTGAACTCTTCAAAGTCTCTATACCTCCTGATCTTTTAAACTCAAGGATTCCAAGGGATTTTACCCACACTCCTTGTGGCTTCACAATAATCTCTAATTATCTGAACCTCTCAGTTTTGTGCACTCCTTGTGACATAACCTCTTCAACCATATCACTGGGTTGGGGAATTCTAATACCTCAACCTGCTTGCACACACCTTGCATGGATTTGTGCTATCCTTTCACTTCTACTGGTATGAAAGAAACAATATCTCTCTTGATCTTATCTGAGGTAAAACTCAGAACCTATCATCGCACTTCTTGCAGAATTTTCACTACACTCCTTGCAAGAATTCTCTGGACGAGAAACAATTGAAACTCATACTCTCCCTCTCACAGACTTCATACATTCAACATGAAATCATACATACTCATAGCATTGAAACAATTGCATAACAAAGAATATAAGAAAACTATAAGCATACCATTCAATAGATGCAAACAGTATTCATAAACACCATGAAGTTAGATCAATATTTCTTATATTAATCCAAGTGCATATATGCATGGGTCCTATAGCAAAAACTATCTGCTCATAGAAATTTTTACAATCTCTATTCTCCTATTTTCTTTCTCTACAGATCTAATTCTTACAATGAGAATAATAATAATACAACACATATGAGGGATCTTTCTAGAGTTTTTCCTCCTACATATCTAAGCTATCAAATCAAAAATAAAATCTACAAATACTTTACATTTAATACATTAAATGCCTCCAACCGACATATGAGAGCAACCGCTCAAGGTTTGCATTATAATGTCCAAACTATAAAAGAAAAATATATTTTCCAGATATTACATTAATGATTCATCCTTTCAAATTCAAAACATCCTCAAAACGTGCACTGGTGTATATCCAGTTGTCCTCCACTTTTACGCTTTCTTACGATGCTCCTACATCACTTATCACCATGGTTTATGATATAACCTTGATTGAATTTTCTATTAATTAGAGATAATTAGGAAATAAAATGATTAAAAATACTTCTAGAAATGTTATTAAGTAATATTAGATAATTTTTGAATATTTGGTTTGAATTGTTTGATTTTATTGTAGGAATGGGCAAATATGGTTAAACTCAAAGATTATGAATATGCACAAATTATTGGAGGTCCAGGGAATTAGGCGCAAATCAGTTTTGAGGAAGATTGATTCTCTATTTTGTAATCTTTATAAACAGTAAAATCAATCCTGAGGATCTCTCGATACCCAGGATATCTTAATTTACCATATCATTGTAATATATGGAGGGAAATGAATCATAGATAAGGATATAGAAGAAATTTATCCAAGCATTCAGATTTATGAATTGCTCTGTCCAGACAGTCTATTGTAAATGTTGTACAAGTTATGGAATTATTAGAAGCTTTGAGCATTTTTACTATCTTTTCATACTGAGTTTCTAGCAGCAATGCTTCTGAAGACCGTGGGCCCAGTCGGAAGGAGCTACTGTCTCAATCTATAATTGTATCAATTTGATTCCAGTTTTGTGATTTAAATCTCTTTGCAACAGTTAAATATAAATGCATGAGTTTGTTGATGTTTTCATAAATTAGTTATGCCATTTGATTACAGAGGATAAGTGTTTCATTTGAATGATATCGATTGTTATTCCATTTCTCATTGTTTTAGTTTATTGATCGACAGTTCCTCTCATTTTCACGTATGTTGTCCCTTTTATTAAATTAACATTTGTTGTTACTTTCGCTTTAAGTGAAATTTGTTGTCCCTTTCGCTTAAAGTTACATTTGTTGTCCCTTTCGCTTAAAGTTACTTTTTTTGTTCCTTCTTAATTTTATAGTACTTAGTTGTTCTTTCCAGCAGGTTAGACAGTCATTGATAGATCGATTTATTAAGCATTTCTGTAGATTCAATTTTTGTTTCTTAGCTAGATGAATTCAATAATTTGGTTAATGCCTTTAATTCACAAGTATGTTTTAGATTAGATTACAATTCTGTTAAGTGAACTATTAGTTTCAGAATGAATGTGTGAGGAACTAGATCATTGATAAACTCATATTTGCTTTAGCTACATGATTTTGACCTTTATAACTATCTGCATAGAATTTGTCGATATTCTTGAAAGAAAATTCAAATCCTCAGGTTGATAAATTAATGTTAAACTAAGGTTTTTTTTAGGACATATTTAGAGACCAACACCTTACACTCTCTTCGAGTACACTCCATCCAATTCCTAGGGTGGTTTCCTCTGATTGGAATAATCTTGTGTAGCCTTGACTTCTTTATTCTACACCCTTCCAGATAAGGGGAAATCTTTGATATATTGTAGATAAGGTAACCTCTGCAAGTATTTTATCCTCCTCAACTTGGAAAGATTTGGGTTTTCCAAATCTTGTGTCAACTATTTGTGAGTTTCTAAATTTTGAAAGAAGTCTTGCACTAGAGCCTTGGCCTCCCCCATCATATGTTTCTTAGAAAAAAATTCCAAGTTTTGTTTAAGCTCTTTTTCGACTCTCTAAAAAAGAGAAAATATTATCAAGTGAACTTGTCTCTTTCACACTCATAAATTGGATTTGAAAAGACGTTTATTTGGTGTAATTTCAACCCATTTTTAGACCAAGTAGACTAATTTTGAAAAAGGAATAATATAGTCACTAGTGGCTAGAAGAGTTCTCCTAGGTATTGGTTTATACTTTTTCGGGCCTAGGGGACTAAATTTATGAAAAAGTGCATTCTTTGGATTTCATTTGTAATTTCTTGGCATTCTCTTTCTTGTAGTATTGAGCCTATTGTTAGTTCTTAATTTAACATTATAATCCTATCACCTCAACAGTTTGCATCATAATCCAAGAAGAGCCTTGTTTATATCCTTTGTAACTTTACACCTATACCCCAAGAGGAAACATTCCCCCAAGTGTCCATATCCTACATGCACCTCCTTGCATTGAGAATAGGTATGTTCCACTATTGGAAGTAGTTGCTTAATCGCGACACTCTTTTCCTCCCTTGTATCATATCATTCATTTGGCTATGAAAAAACAAAAAAATATGGGTGGGAAAAAAATATTATCTCATGTTGGCGGAAAATGTGTCGCCTTTGAACAGAGAAAAAAATTTTGAGTTCACTTGCCATCAAAATTTTGGGTTTATCATGACCTTAGGAAGCTGAGCTTGTTACTTAGAGTTTACTCCCCCGACTAGTTACTCTTACAGTCCCTATGGAGATTTTTATTGGTGCCTCCTACATCACAAAGTTTCATCATTAAGTCTATGCTTCCAGATTCATCCATACATCTCATTCTCTTGTTCAAAGGATGTCTATCAGCAAGTGTCATCCATTTATCATAACTCTTGACTTTGCATGTCATCCATACCCTTAGTGTGTCTCAAAATTACATGAATTTGTAGTCCTACGGTGTACCTTGGTCCTTCTTTCCTTATGGGTAGGTAACCTTGAACCCAACAGTCAACATCTCCTCATTGGTCGTTGAATGAGAGGTTTCCCTTTTGTTCGACAACAAGAAATATATTTACATAGTGGGATTCATGCAATGTCTTGGATCCCATTAGAATTATTGGTGGTTTATGTGCCTTTGTCAGTAATTTTCCTTATTGGTTGTTACTTTGAGGGTCTTTTTGTGCACTACTTGCATCTGATGGATGCAAAAGATGCAAAGGGTCATTGGTTCATGAACATGTTCTTCGTATGAGTTCCTCCAAATAATCAAGCTCTTGATTTTTACCTCATGTTTAATGATGAGAGATGCCTTAATGCTCTCGTTTCAGTGAGTATCCTTCCATCGACTTCAACCCATATATTATAGAAATGTGACCTAGAGTCCTATGAGTACCTAGAGGCTCGTAGTAATCAGTGGCAGGTTCTCTCACCATCAATAGTTGGGAATACATCAATGTATCCTGAGTGATGGATTATTCAATTGTTCAACCTCAACACCTTTATTCACACTTGTAAGAATGTACTTGGTGCCTTGATACCTACTTTCATTATCGGTAGTTTTTCTCGTGTTTGTTAATGGTATACCTTAATGAATGGTAATCAAACAAAGTCTCAATGTGTTCAACCTCAATTCCTTTATTCACATGATGTAGACTTGCACCTTTGTTGGATCGTGTAGAAGCCTTAAAGACATCAGTTCATAGTCGCAGCTTTCCTTAATTTTTTCTATCATTCATTGGACCAGTACCTATATGACTTCAATGATCATGGGAGATCATATTGTACTCCATTGTATACATATATCTTCATATTGACTTTGAGACTGGCTTTCACTGGGCCTTGTTCATGACTATGACATCCTATGGCATGTATCTACCTTTGTATTTCTTATTCATGGCCATGAACATCTGTTTGGTATATTTCCACATGGATCTGCAGTGTAATTAAAATTGGCATCCATGTGCACAAAGTCAACATGGATTGTAATATTCTTATGAGAAACTAGTTCGTCCAAATGGGTCTCCATTACTCCACTTATGGGATTTATAATATATTTCGGTCATTGCAGATACTCCTCTAACTTCACACATTAGGATGCATCTTTTATAGCAAGATTTTTCTCACCCTATGAAAAATTTCTCAAAGAGCCTTTTCCCATTTCCCTATGTAGACTTGAAGTCCCTTTTTGCAGTTCCTTGAGATAAAAATTGTAATTTTCCATATATATGTGTCCTAACAACTATACATCATGCATATATACAAGTTGCACCATTTCATCCCGTGTACATCGGATTTTGTGCCCAAAATTAAAAACTGGTGTCGAGTTTCCATGTCACATCATGGGATCCATGATCCTTGACCTTCCATATACTGGAAATGTTTTGAATCATCCCTTCAGTTCCATTTGAAGGCTATAAATGGGTCATATCCAGGCTGTGGAAAACAGGAGAAGAATTCAACTTTGAAAGAAAAGTTACTCTGGAGAAATTATTCACTTCATATTGAGTCTACATCCCTTTTTCCTTTTAAGTCTGAACACATTGTTCATCCCCCAAGCTCTTCCCTATTTGATGGATAACCTCATTGTCTCTCTTATATGAGATTACCTTTGGTGGAGGATTGAAGTGGTGGAGGCCCAGCTGGAAGGGACTTGGTTTCTCGGTTCGGAACGTGCCGACATAGACATTTGTCATTCATACACTTTTGTTGATTACATTTTAATAGAAATACTCTTTTCTCATCTAATTAATGTCTTGCAAATATTTGAATTGTTATTCCATGGGCATATTTGTTATGAATATTGATGGATTATTCTATTGAATGTGATAACTTTATATATTATTACCATACACTTGCGTATATTGGTTGTTGAGGACAAGTTGCAAGTGCATTTATTTGATTCAAGTGCTCAACAGTGGACTTCATCAAATGTCTGGACGAGGTAGGATATTTACATTGTCTTATTGGAATATTTGTTTATATAGATTAATTGATATTAGAGTTTATTTATGCAGTCATTTTCATATGTTTTGGTTTACCCTATACCACTCAAGTACTATCGATGTTGTGGTTTACTGAATACCACTCAAGTACTAGAAGATATTCTTAGATGTCAAAGGTCACCCTTCAATAAAATAGGTCTTGGATACATTAGTGAGACCTCATGCAAAGAATATGCAAATGTGAATCCCAACAAGATTGTTGAAGAGAGAGGAATCTCTACATAGTAAATAAATAAAGTTGAAGAGAAGTGTTCTAGGTTGCTAGAAAGGAAGAATGAAGAGAAGTGTTCTAGGTTGCTAGAAAGGAAGAATGAAGAGAAGGATAAGAATTGTGTAGAAATTCTAAAAGGGATCATGGCCATGAGTATTCAAAGATGAATGAATGCATAAGAAGTGTACCATTATTCTACATTTTGTCTCTTGACTTTCATGATTTGGCCATCCCGAGAGTCTAGTCAAGTCCAAATTCAAAATCGAGGAAGTTTTATGCTCGATCATTGAGATCCTCATGTATTTTCCTGACGGATTGTTGAAGACCTCAAGGTAGTGATTTATACACTCCCATTGTACTCCTACTTGATTTTTGAAGATCTTGAATTTGTTGCTCGAGCTATTAAGACCTTAGCTCCAGCCGCAAGCGTCACTATCTTCTTGAAGATGCATACTATACTTGTATATCTTTGAATGATTTTGAGATGTAGATCCATTGTGTATTTCTCATGGATACACTTTATATAGTTATATGACATGGATATGAAGTGTATTTGATTGGAAACCATGATTCATTTCATCCCGAACATGGGTATTCCCACCTCGGAGAAACAATTCTTGTTTTGCAGATGGCACCTCTTGAACTCTAGTCCTGGGCTCACTAGATTTTGTGCATTGGTGAAGATGTTGTAATGTATTTCGAACATCAGTTTCTCTTATGACATCATGCATTAGGGGGAATATGTTATAGCCCTAAAATTCCCTACTCATGCATACATGGAAGTGGTCCTCTTAATTGCATAATTTTCCAATTCATTATTGGGAAGCTCTACTTAAAAAACCAATTTTTAGAGCATGTGTGTTTCCTGCACCACTACATACCACATACATAATATTCTTTAATGCTATAAAAACCAAATACATATACTTGTTGAAGACTAAACAACCCATGTATGCTTGCAAAAGTTGCAAAAAATAAAAAGTTGTAAGGAATTCGGTGAAATTCACGGGCTATTCGAGGTTTCCCAACAAATTCACCTGCTATAGCCCTTCACCCAACCGAATAACCATATTTTTTAAATATAAAAGGATTTGTTGAGATATTATTTCATATCTAAGCATAAGAATAGTTAAACTCTTCCCAATTTCACTCCCCTTCCTTTCCCAACCTTTTGCTACCTTTTGTGAAATACTACCTCAACATTCCCTTTTCATCCCCTTCTTCTTCCATTCAATCCATTCCATTACCTTGAGGTGATTAGGATATTGCGAAAGGAGGCCTATTGAAGGTACACTTGGAACATTGTAAAGAGGATCTCGGACCAAGTTCATGGAACGATGGCCGACACAGATTGTAAGCTTTAGTATTTGTTTGATGAATAAAAGAATCTCTTTTCTCTGTCCCAAATGATGATGTTTTTTGTATTTTATTTGATTTATACATAGCATTTGATATCTAACCATAACTAATGAATAGAAATAACAATATTGTACTCCTTGTTTTCCTAGTTTTGGATGCATGTCAACCTTGAGAGGAGACTTGCAGTATTTGGAACTACAGAGCTTGAGGATATCATCACCAGACGTGGGATAAAAGGTACACTTACCGATCTTCTCTCTTATTTCTTTTTTTTCATTTGTTTTGGTATGTTTTGGGTAGAGTAGAATCTATATTTAATTTTATATGGTCATTCACTCTTTCTATATCTTAAACCCTGGTATAGATAAAGGGGGGATTTTCTCGCTAGAAATGCAAGGAAGGGCTCAATGGAGTCCTTGTGAAAAATGGACATGTAATTTGTTATGAGTCCATAAAGTTGAAGTAACATGAAATAAATTATGCCACATGTGACTTATATTTAGAATATATAATACATTCCTTGAGGACGTGGATGTAAATGTGTTGAACCTACACATAATAGATACAGCTAGAAAAGGACACACACATTTGCAAAGAAAATTTGAGAAAGAAGAAGAAAGAGAGAAATAATTGAAGAATTCTCATTAACCATAATGAATAATGAATAATTTAAACATGATATACTCTATATAAATCAACCAATGAACCATAGTGGTGGTCTAGAGTGATCTGGACACACACCAATAGTTACATGAGTAAACTTCCACCTAGTCTAGTCTGTCGGGAAGTTGTAGGAGTGAATGGCCACCTATGTGAGTTAACTGGTCTATCAATCTTTAATTAACTAACTGAAACAAAGTGAAGTGAGGAGGATATCAAATAATCATGTGTAATGCATTAGTATGGTGATGATACCAAGGAAAATGCACATTAGTTGGTTATGATCCCAATGTTGCATGGTGATAAAACCAATGTAGCATCTAGAATCCACTCAACTGATCAAAATGAAGTAAAAACTAAAGAGAATATTCTCCATAGAGGAATATTCTATGTAAAATATAGGAGACTAAATAATGACTAAAAAAAAAGGAAAACCCTTAGGAAAAATAGATCCTAGGTGTGTGTGAAGTAACTCTAACACCCCCCCTGAACATCACTATGGTGAAAATAAATAATGGGTCCCAGAAATGAGGCCATGTTAGGTACCCAAATACAAAATATACATTGA
>ML801817.1:168555-244769 GCA_009831015.1 Picea engelmannii
AGGAAACTGTGTCCTTCACTCCAAGATGACTTCACAGAGAATGGAACTTCTTCTCAGTGAAGGTCTTGGTGAAAATGTCTCCCGTCTATTTTGATGAAGGAAAGTATTGTAGGTCGATGATCCCCTCATGTAATAAGTCCTGGATGTAGTGCATGTGGATCTCAATGTGCTTCATCCTGAACTGGATCTCTGTGCAACATCAAAGTGCTCTAGTTGTCACACTAGATGATGATCGAATGATGAAACTAAATGCCCAACTCAGTGAGAAAATGGTGTAGCCACATAGCATGAGTGGTTATGTTAAATACCCCTTTGTACTATGGGGCGACTAAAGATAGATAAATAGTAGCATGCTTCTTTCTCTACCAACAGATAGGCCCAGAACCAAGATTGAGTGAGTAACCAAATGTGGACTTGCGATCAGTGCTATCACCAGCCCAATCAGAATCAATGAACCCAATGAGATCCAATGTAGAGTCTATTTCATAATAAATCCAAAAGGTGATGGTGCCCTGTACGTATCGAAGGATATACTTTGTAGACTTCCAATGTAGATCATGTGGATCCTGCATGAACCTAGAAACTGGACCAATTGCATAGGAGAGGTATAGTCTAGAGTGTGTGAGATACAAAAATCTCCCCACTAGTTTTTTGTACAGTGTGTTGTCAACAAGTGGAGTGTCCCCACCATCCTCAAGTTTGACTCCTGATAGGAAAGGAGTCAGAGCAGACATGCAGTCTGTCATGTGAAATCTGTCAAGGAGATGTCCTGCATACTTGGCCTAAGATAGTTTCATGCCTAATTCATCCTAATTTATTTCAAGTCCAAGGAAGAAGTGTATTGGACCCATTTCCGTTATCAAGAACCTGTCATGTAGAATCCTCTTGACTGCAAAAATCATTGAAGTCGAGCAATCAGTGATCAAAAACTCATCAACATACATAAATAAGAATAGAAGTGAATCAACCATAATGAGCATGTAGACATTCAAGTTTGATTTACAACATACAAATTTCTATGACAACAGGTAGGATTCCATCTTGGCATACTATGCCCTCGGATCCTACTTAAGTCGAAAAAGTGATTTCTTTAGTCGACAGGCCAAACATGAATCCTACATAAATCCCTGGGGCTTCTCCTTATAGATCTCCTCAGACAAATCACCATGAAGAAATGTATTCTTCATGTCCATCTGGTCGAATTCCCATCCCTTTAATGCCACAATGGAAAGTGCCAAATTTATGGAATCCATCTTTTCTACTGGAGCAAAGGTCTCATCATAGTCAATGCCATGCACCTGCTGAAATCCTTTGGTAACAAACCTATCTTTTTATCTACTAATCTGTCCATCTGTTGCGCTCTTGGTCCTATAGAACCATTTTCACTTGACACATTTCCTTTCAGAAAAAAGGGGAACTAGATCCAAATTCTGGTTCTCGAGGAGGGAGTTGTACTCCTCCTGCATGATGGATTCCCAAAAGTGATTTCCAATAGCCTCACCATAAGACTATGGATCTAAATAATGAACCAAGAAAAGATTCCTAGAGGGAAATAGTTTAGTGGTAGTGCGTGCAATAGGAGGCTTGTCAAAATTAGATCGATTCCTCCTAGTATTATCTGGATCACCAACACGATCCCCTGCGTCCTAAAGAGTAGTTTGGGCCCACTTCGGCCTCTTTGCTGGCTCTACATATGCATCTGGATGCACTAACTCTGCATCTTACTATACTGGATCTGTGTCTGGATCCTCTGAATCCTCTGAATCAAAAATATCTTTTGAAGAAGAGTCAACATGTGCATTCTCGTAATCTCAAATAGGTGGAAGAATGAAGGTGTCTGCATGCGGTTGTCGAGGTACATGTGAGGCACTTTCCTCGAATTGGAAACTTCACTCAATGATGAGTCAGTCGAAGAAAATATCAATAAGTATGTATCCCTTCACACCGTCAGGGAATCCAACAAAGATACACTCAGTTCTTTATGGATCAAGTGTCTTTTTTCTTTTCAGAGGGAATCCAGGCCCATACACGTGATCCTAAAATACAAAAGTGGGTCACTTCTAGTTTGAGGCCGGTCCAAGCCTCGTAGGGGGTCCTATCCTTGAAATATCTATGGGGATATTTGTTTTGGATGTAGGTTGAACAATTAAGTGCTTCGGACCATAATCTCTATGGAAGTGACTTTGCATGCAACATGCAACATGCCATCTCTTTTAGAGATTTGTTTTTCCTCTCAACAACTCCATTTTGTTGTGAAGTATAGGGAACTGTCTAATGCAATTGAATCCCTGCCTCATGAAAAATATTATGGATCTCATGGTTTACATACCCTCCATTGTTATTAGTTTGGTTGACTTTGATTTTCTTTCCTGACTATGTCTCAACCAGGGATTTGAAATCTTTGAGGTGTTGAAAGACCTATGATTTTTTCCTGAGAAAGTAAATCCATATGAAACATGATAAATCATTAACAAAAATGAGAACATACTTCAATTTTTTTATTGATGGATGTAGAAAAGGGTCCATGAGGTCACTACGGATCAAATCCAAAGAAGAGGAAGCTCTCTGAGTCTTTCCTTTGTCAAATTTCTCTTGAGGGTGTTTTTCAAGAACATATCCCTCACAGATTCCTTTGGAGAAATGGATGTCTGGTAGACCATAAACCAATATTTTCTTGATAATATGTTGCGTATATATGAAATTCAAATGCCTGAACCTTTAGTGCAATATCCTACTTCTTTCATTGGAATGGGTAAGCAGTAAAGCAAAATCTAGTTCAATAAATTTAGAAAATGTATACAATCTAGATTGATGATTTACCTCACTAGTAGTAACCCTGGAATTGGTTTGCATGTCATAGATGTCCACTGCATTAGGTGTGAATGTGAATTTCTTTACAGTGCCATAATTTGTCATCTGATACACATAGAGAAGATTGACAAAAAGTTTGGGAACATGAAACACATTCTCGAAGCTTCTGTTAGTGAGCTCAATCCTTCCTTTGCCAGTGACCTCGATTGGAGATTTTCCCCCCATCAGAATAGGAAGACCTTTTCATGCATATATTTAAGAATAGACTTCTTTTGTGGCAGCCATGTGATGTGATGCTCTTAAATCTATGATCTAAGCATCAGGAGAGGAGTTGATGGAAATCAAGGCATGGCTAGAATTTCCTTTCTTAGGATTCTGATATTTTGGCTTCTTATTCTTGGAACCCTTGGGAATGTGATCTCCAAGGTTGTTTTGATGAATTATTTGAGAATGGATGATTTTAGGGGATAAATTTCGCTCATGGGCTAATTTTCCATGGTTTTTACCAAAACAAAATTCACTATTCTAAACATTCTTCGCCCAAATTCTATAGGATAAAATTATTTTACCTTAAACATCACCGAAATTTTATACAAACTATATATAATCCTTAGAAATTTGAATATTTTTACAAAAATATCGCCAAACATTTTATAGTTGGCATAGGAAGGATAAGTAAGATTTGCCAAGGTTTCTACATTTTAAAATAAATTTTCATCCTTAAAATCATCCCTATATCTGATTCATTATATCTATTTGTTTCTACATGCAAGCAGATTTTGTATGGAATCCTTTATGGAAGTATGTGCATTTCTCCCCTTTTCTTCCCTTTCCACCTTTGGATCTAAAGGCATCTGTGAAGGTTTTTTAGTACCCTTCCTTATTCAGATTTGCATGAGCTTTCCTTTTTCTATTTATCTTTATATTTATGATATTGATGGCTACCATATTGCACAGTAAGTGCATGTGCCTTTGGGCCTTTGATTTTTCCCATGTTTATGAGCTTGGTTTTCTCTTGTGTCAGGGATTCGATAAATTCCTCAAGAGAAGGAATATTCCAGGTGGCTCTAGAGGTGATTTTGACTGAATGGAATGTGGATACAAAAATGGAGAATTCAAGATGAAGTTTGGAGAGAATGGTGAGAACCATTTGTTTCTCCTCTTTACATTTATCAACCCCGCAAGCTTTGATTTGCGACACTAAATCCTTGTATCTTGTAAAGAAATATTGGATATTGTCGAATATTTTTGGATCCAATGTGAGAAATTACACCTTGATCATGTGTCCCCTCATATCATGCTATTCTCCAAAGATCCCTTCCATGGTGGTCCAGGATTCATTGGGGTTTTTATAGGAATATATGTGAAAAGGGAGATCGGGATAAATTTGAATACAAATTGTTCTGAATGATTCATCCATTAGTTTTAGATACTTGGATTTTTATATGGATGATGTCGATTATGTATTTTTATTCATGGTTAATTTGTACAGTTCTCTACAAATATGCATGACCATCTTCTCCTTCCATGCAAATAATTTTTAAGGTGTAAGAATGAATTATTTTGGGAATTCCATTTTTCCATTGTCTTCAATATTTCGTACCAACATAAATAATTTGGTGTAGATTTTTCTTAGCAGCCCGTCGGATATGATACCATGTAAATGTTTTGAACCTGCATAGAATAGATCTAGCTAGAAAATACCACACACTTTTGCAAAGAGAAATTGATAGAGAATAAGCAAGAGAGAAGGAATGGAAGAATTCTCATTAATCGTAATGAATAATGAATAATTTACACATGATATACTCTATATAACTCAACCAATGTGCATTGGAGGAGAATCCAATGCGACATAGTGGTGTTCTAGAGTGATATGGACACATACCAATAGTTACATGAATAAAATTCCACCTAGTCTAGTCTCTCAGGAAATTGTGGGAGTGAACTACCACCTAGCTGAGTTAACTCGTCTATCAGTCTTCAGTTAACTAACTGAAATAGAGTGAAGTGAAGAGGATATCAGGGAATCATGGGTAATACACTAGTCTAGTGATGATACCAAGGACAATTCACATTAGTTGGTGATGATCCCAATGATTCATGGTGATAAAACTAGTGTAGCATCTAGACTCCACTCAACTGATCAAACTGAAGTGAAAACTGAAGAGAATGTTCTCCCTAGAGGAATATTCTTCCTAAAATATAGGACACTGAATAATGACTAATAAACAAGGAAAAACCTTAGGAAAAATAAATCCTAGGTGTGTGTGAAGTAACTCCAACATTTGAGGCATTACCTCATGGGAAGAAAATTTGAATTAAGGACAACCCATAGTGGTATGAAATATATGTTTGAAAAACCAACACTAAATGCTAGACAAACTAGATTGTTGGAATTTCTTAGTTAATATAACTTTGATATCAAGAACATAAAGGGAAAAAATAACAAGGTTATTGATGCACTTAGTATAAGGGTGCATAAAATGCATGCTACAACCATTCGTATGTATAGGACAGATTCAAAAGATAGAATTCTAAAGGTTGTAACAACAGATCACCATTATGTGAAAGTTAAATAAATCTTACAATTGAATGATATAAAACAAAAATGTAAGGATTACAAGTTGGAAGAGGATGAAATCCTCTTATTTCGGAACAAAATTTATGTTCCCAATTCTCAAGAATTAAGAAATTTAGTCCTAAAGGAGATGCACAATGTGCCATATGTTGGACATCAAGGATATCAGAAAATTGTTAGAGTTGTAAAAGGCCAACATTTTTGGCTTGGTATGAATAAATATGTCACTAATTATTTGGCTAGATGCATGGAATGCTAGAAGGTAAAGGCTAAGCATAGACATACAACAGGATTGTTGTAGCCATTTCCCATTCCTGAATGGAAATGGGAAGTTGTTACTATCGATTTCATTACTAAATTTCCTAATATATAAAGAAAACATGATTACATCTTGGTAGTGGTGGACAAGCTTACAAATGATGCACATTTCATTTCGGTAAAAGTTATAAGGAATCCAATATTGCATAAATTTCCAGAATACATGGTGTGCCTAAGGAAATAGTGTCGAATTGAGATCCCAAGTTCACTTCCAATTTTTGGAGAAGGTTTTTTAAGGGTTTTGAGACAAATTTAAATTTCAGTACAACATATCACCCATATTCATATGGGAAGATATTAAGAATTAATTGAATAATTGAAGATATGTTAAGAATGTATGTAATGGACAAGCCCTCTAAGTGAGAGGAATACATCCATTTGGTTAATTTTCCATACAACAATGGGTATCATGAATCATTGAATATGAGCTCGTTTAAATCCTTGTATGGAAGAAAATGCAACACACCAGTAAGTTGGGATAACCCAATAGACATAGTTTTGATTGGTCCAAAGTTGTTAAAGGAAATGAAAGAACAGACGGTAAAAATCATACAAAATTTAAAAGTTGCACAAGATTGGAAGAAGATATATACCGATAAAAATAGAGAAAATAGAGAATTCAAATACGAAGAGCATGTGTTGTTAAAATTTAAAGCCAAGAGAAGCTCATTAAAACTAGGAAGTTGCCCAAATTTGGCAATGATACATTGCAGGCCTTTTGAGGTCTTAGAAAATATAGGACCAACTACATACATGCTAGAAATACATACATTCATGAGAATTCATAATGTGTTCCATGTGTCTTTGTTAAAAAGTATGTTCATGATCTTAATCATGTGATTGATTGGAATTTTATCTAGGTGCAATACAAAGGGGATTTTTGGGTCAAACCAGTGCACATCCTGGACCGAAAGGTCAAAGTTCTCAAGAGAAAATACATAGGATTGGTAAAGTTTTAATGGACATGTTATGGTCTTGAATATGATAAATGGGAGCACGGGGAATCCATGTGGGAAGAATACCCACAAAGTTTTGAAAATTTTGAAGAAACCCGAAAGCAAATTCATACATAAGAGAATGAAGACTTCATTTTGGTAGTTGAAGTTCTTGGAGACAAAACTTTGAGATTCTTGTACAACTAATTAGGGGTTGATGGGAAAATTGAGTTGTTGGTTGGAATTGTTGTGTGAGTCATCATGTTTTGGAATTATCAAGTATTTGATGTAATGTTTTATATATGTCTATGTGTAAGTTGTATGGTTATGTGCACTGAGGATAGTGTAGTTTGTAGGGGGAGGGGAACGTAACATCCCCATTTTCAAACCCCAAACTAGTGATGTGTATTGTAAATGTAGTATGTCAACGAGAGATAAGAATTGTATATTGTAAATGTGATGTATGGTTGAGAGACAATATGTAGACGATGTAAATTGAAATATAATGAATGAAATGTATCACCATATATAAATGAAAATGGGTGGATATTGGGGGATAAATATCCATAGGATAGGGAAGGGGTCAAAGGGGGAGAATTACCCATGCGTATTAAACAAAAAACCATTTCTCATTTCCTTCAAAATTATCCTTACCGTGAACTTTTCATTAGTGGTTGAGTGTTCTAGAGCCCAATCATTGAATTCATGTAAGATGGTTGGTGTGAGAGTCACTTCCAATAGTTATTGAGATCATGGGGGCTAAGTAAAATAATCTTGGGTTAGAGTGAAAGTCAATCAAGCAAGAGAAAGAGAGGAAATTTGTATTGATAGGAGACCAAAATTATGCATTCACGTTTTTTCATAGAGAGCTATTTTTACATGTAGTTTTCTGGCCAACAATGGATTTCTGAGTATTGGAGCTTGAAGGAAGTTTTTGTGGACATGTTTATATGCTCATTGGAGTTGTACTTTCATGGATAAAGAGGTTGTTTTCCTAGGAACTAATTTTTTTTTGAAATTCATCGAAGAAGCATGTGTTTTGGTTGTTGGGAGAATTTGTGTTGCATCTATAGAATTACTGAAGTTCCAAAAAGTATAATTTATATCCAAACTGTGTTGGAAGCTTTGGAGGGGAGTGTAAATTCCTGAGGGAGTGTGATTAGTGAAGGGGGATTCCATCCCTTGGGTTGTGAAGGTTGAGGGGAACTGCGCTAGTGGAATGGAATTAGCTGAGAGTTTAACTACTAAAAGGGGGGACATAGCCAACTTTAGCAACCTTTATCTCTTATGGATTCGTATCCCTAGCTTGGGGGTTTCTTTCTATTGAGAATTGGAATAGAAATTCTATGTTTGGGAGTAATGTCTATCCTTTGTAGAGGGTTGCATACTTTTAAAATATAAATGTTCTTATTTGATGTATTGATGTGTTAAATGTTGATATACATTTTTTTTTTGTTTTACTCTGATTTATATTTGGTTAATGTTGCTTACTATGAGAAGAAAGATGAATTCACGTCTCTATTTTATGTTTGAATGTTGTTGTATTTATTCAATTGTTGTTGTGCACAGTAAGAATAACTATATATATGTTTTTATTTAGTATGGATAGTTGAATGAACTTGAATTTTATGTTGTGTGTTAATTTTCACATTTAGATTTAGTATGGGGAATTTTAGCGAGTTGTTTTAACAGTGACGTGACCCAACTGGGGGCTAGGTACATTAAAATTAGACCATGAGATAGACTATCAGACAATGGATAAGGGAGTCATTGTATATTTATCAGAGAAGAATAAAATCTATTAGCCAATTTTACCTTTCCATATAGGTCAATAATCTATGCTGAATAAAAATCATGTTGAAAAGCTAGTTGAGACTCTAAGAGAGATATGTTTATGTACTAGAAAAAAGAAAGGGAATGTGCCCAAGAATGTGGTACACAACCACATAAAGTTAGTCAAGTTAGCACAATGGGTTATTCATGAAGTTAATTTTGTATAGGATTTCTTCTAAAGGGCCTTGTATTTTGAAGAAGTACTAGATAGGCTCCCAAATGAACCAACTAGAGAGAAACTCCACAAAGAGGAAGACAAATACAGGTTTTTGATGATAGAATAATTCAAAACACTACTCAAATAAGATAAAGAGAAATGAAAGTCCAGTGAACTAGAAAGGAAGTATACAGATGAAGAAAATGCCAGGAAATTTGATGAGGATGAAGAGAGGTACCAATAGATAAAGAAGGAAAATGTTGAGAAGAAACAGGCCAAAATGAATAAAGGAAAAAATCAAGTTTTAGAGAAAAATGGAGAAAAGATAGATAAACTAGAATTAGAAGCCAAATTTCAAGAATAGAAAGAGCTTGATATGAAGAAGAAGGAAGATGAAAAATATTCCCTTCTAGCCACTCAAGATACAGGAGAAAAGGGGAAGGATGCCAAATAATAGGAGGAGGGACCAAAGAAAGTTAACATAGATGTAATAACAAACATTGACACAAGCATGGTCATGATTCCATTGGAAGAATGTACTTCCCTATCATCTATTCTAGGTAGTCTTTCATTCACATATTTAGGACTTCGAATTGAATGTGCAATAGTTGTTGTAGGAGAATATTACTCTAGCCACAAAACCAAATCCATTGAGAAGAGGAAGACCAAATTGAAAAGATATGGAACTGGTGCAAGTGATGAAACACCTAAGGGAAACATTAAGTGGAAATTAGACCTAGATCCCAAGGAAAATGAAATAAAAGAAACATCAACACTTAATTCCTTCACTGGTGCAAACATGGTTCATTTTTATGAAGTGTCATAAACACTAGATATGTATAAAGTAAGATTTTTTGAATTAGAATCTATCATGAATACCATCAGAGATAGTGTTTCCAAATAATTCAGGAAGGAATCCATGACAACATAATGCTTGCATCGAGAAGAGTGGGATAAATAGTTACAACTTTAGGAGAAGGAACTAAGTGAAGAATTTGAGAAGAAAGTTAGCTTGACCCAGAAGTTGCATCAAGAATAAGTAAAGAATTTGAAAGACACACGGGATCAAGAAGTGACGAGACTCAAAGGAGAACAGTTAGAGATAAGTAAATATAATGATAAAATATAAATCCAAGTTCAGAAACTGTAACAAGACAATGACCTCCTGCAAAAGGCCATAGAAGAAAACAAAAGGGGATCTGAGGTATTATAAATAATCAAAGAAAAAATCCACAAAAACAAATGAAGAACTCAGGGATATGTAAAAGAAATTATTTAATGTATTGTAAAGAATATAGAAGAACAATTCTGATCAAATAAAGATAATATTACAGATTGAAAGTGTACAAGAAAAGTACTATAAATCTCAAAATGCATATCACAATGTCCTGGAATGGCAAGATACTTACTAGAACCCACCCAATATTTTGCTAGTGTATACAAATAAATAGAGGATCAACGAACATATAATATTTAGTATAGGAATGTTGTTGGCCCTTGGTTATGGAAGGAAGCAAAGAACAAGGAAGAAAAGGTGAAAAATGAACTTCACGGGAGACACAGTGACTACCACTGGGTCAAAGTAAGAAAAAGAGCAGAAAAGATGCAGCGAAGAAAGGAAATGCAATTCGTTGGATGAGGAGATCAAGGATGATAGATAAATAAGGAATATGGATCGTGGACAACTCAGCAAGCAGAAAATTCCACCATTGGATGATTTGGAGCATCACATGAGAAAGAAGGAAAGACATGCTGGTGAAGCCCGGAAAAAGCAGATCAAGTTGACCTAGGGTTTTGGTCTTTTAGGGTTTTTGCACCTAGTTTTCAGCCTAAGTCTATCAGTGAGGTATTGTAATGTATAAATAAAGTTCAAGAGGACCTGGGTCAGGTCAGTACAAGTTGGTAATTCTACAGTACAATATTGTTATTGATCTAGCTATAATATTGAGAGAGGGATCATTATATTGTGAGAGAGAAGTGTTGAGAGAGAGGAAGCCTTCTGGTATTGTAATGTGTTCTACTTTGTACAAAGGTCAAGTCCTACAACTGGGTGCACAGGGAGGGGAGATAAAGAGAGAGAAGAAAGAAGATCTGCTAGCTAAGAGTGCAGACAAGAACTGTATGATTTCCTTAATATAATATAGAACAGTTATGTGGACGTAGCCCTAGAGAGAGGGTGAACCATGCACATTTTTTGTTGTGTGTATGATTGATTCTTTGATATCTGTCATTGTTATATTGTTACTTTCCTTATAGTATTATCGAACTTATAATTGTGAAGGATATATCTAGCTTGTTGAATGATAGATGCAAGATATATTGCTATTGTAATAGATCCACTTGATATTCCCCCTAGTTGTAGACATATTTGTCCTGCAACCCCCTCATAGTTGTTTCGGGTGAGACTGCATCTGCTTTGTAGGTGTTGCTGAAAGGGATAGTAGCTAGGTCTTGTTGGTATGCTCTTGGAGCGAACCCTAGGTCTACCCCTGTGCCAACAAATGGTTCTATTTCCGAGACAGGAATCTTCATGAGGGAATATCAAGGTGGTTCCCATCAAGGACAGAGATTCAAAAGTGGATAGAAGATCAAGAGAAGGACTTCGCTGAAGCCCAAAAAAGGAACCCTAATCTTAGTACAGAAGATTGGTTGGAGAAATATATCTTTACCGAAATTCACGAGATATTCTTTGGAGTGATCCATCAAGAGCTACATGAGTGGTTAGCTAGGTTAGCAAATATCCAGTTTGATATAAGAACTAGATCTCATGTAGTTTGGACATCGACGTTGATCCAAAAGGTTAAAAGGGTTGATAATGTTGTATCCAGAGCAATATATCACCGGTTTGATAGTACCATTGGAGGGTATATCACCGATTTGACTGTTGACATAGTAGAGTCATACAACCAAGCTGAAAGATATTTATTTAAAGGACCCAGAGGAAAATTTTTACAAGTCCCGAAGTTGAGACTCAAGATGTTGTTTCATGATAATAACATCTTGAAGATACAATAGATCGAGAAGATTTGAAAAGGCTAATGTTCAAAAATTCAGACAACGACAATGACACAGAAGCGAGACATATGCGCAGTGGAAGATTATTTTGAGGGGTTCACCTTGAGAACCTATTTAAGAGAAACTACATAGAAGAGGGTTTCTACAATGGAGAAGAGGCAGATATTACAGAAGAAGAACATTCAGAACTCATGGAGACAAAGGAAGAAGCAGCTAAAGAACTTCATCGAGACAAGCCAGAAACCTCAGGAACTGCGCAGGCTACTGAAGTAAGTAATATCAATCCTCCTGTTGTTTCAGAAACTCTAACTAATAAGAACATTCCACATCACCAGAGTCTGCATAGAACTATTACTAGTAGCTCAACATCCACCCAGACAAGAAACCTAGGAAACTCCATGGTAGATGAGATGAGGCTCCCTATCTAATACACCTCAAAATTACTCACTTCGATAGTGTCGCAAGTGTCATCATTACAATTGATGTAAGTGTCACATCTTTTCTGCAATTGTCACATATTGACTACAAGTGTTGCAAGTGTCATAAACATCATACTTCCATCCTTCCCATGTCGTGCCTCTAATGACATCACAAAGACACTTAAGACACCCAAAAGACTAGTTTTGAAGAAGAGAAGTCACTTGACAGGGAGTACAAACCTTTTTCCATGGAAAAAACACTCAAAAACTTAATTTTGGAGAGGAGCGCTCCCTTACCCACTGTCAGGGAGTGTTGGTTCTCCCTGAGCCTCTTTGGGGGAGTGCTTGAGCTCCCTGTGCACCCTTTTGGGAGAGCGCTACCCTTTTTTTAGCAAATTCTGGGTTTGTTGAGGCAAATAAGGGAAGAATCCCTCAATTCCTGAAGGTAGTTGGATTTGAATAGATGGTCAAGGCATGATCTTAGGGAAGATCCTCAACTGAAGGAGAGTAATCCTCAACTTATCCCAAAGATCTCTCAAGTGGTTGGACCTCTCCAAGGTTATATAAGGAGGCCTTCTCATGGTGAAAGGTACAATGGAGATTGAGAATTACATCAAACTTATGATCTCATGAGCGATATGTCATCAAATCAAACAATGGAGATTATTTGAGCAAAGGGGTTGGACAAGGAGAACTGGAAGAAGTTTTTGCACCTTCATTCAAAGGATTGTAAGTAATTTTACTTGTTCTCATTAATAATCAATGCATGGCCTATTTATTTAGAACGTGTGCTTATTACATATGAGTTTGTCTACAGTAGATGGATCTATGTTTGAGATAATCTCAGTAGAGTAGGAATTATTTTGTATCTTTGTTTGTTCTACAGGACCTATCAGAGAGCTCAGGATCAAAGCTCAACTAGGACTTTGCAAGGACAAATGTTGCTAATAAAGTACATATATTTATCCTTCTCTTTCATTCAATATCTTGGTTAGATCTAAAAGGATGTTAGTTTCCATGTTAATAACTTTTCTATCTTGGTATTAGAATTCTAGAGACCAAGAGGGAATCCACTTGTCTGTAGGGGGATTCACCTACAACAGAAATTGGCGACTCCACTAGGGATGAAACTCTGATTTTTGTTTTCATTCCCAGATCTTGTTTTGGCCCTTTTCCCACTGATTTGATCTTCTCCACATTGTATTTTTTCTTCTTAGATTTGTTTTATTGCCTCATTATGTCATCAGGATCACCATGATTGACTGAAGTTTCTTGAATTTTTTAGTTTTTGGGAACTTTTCTGAGTTTTTGTAGCAGAGAGATCCCCTCCTATTGTTGCTAGAGCGCTATCACTCCCCTTTAGCCTTACACAGATTAATGGAATGATTTGGTTCCCCTTACATCAAAGCACTACCGCATTTTTGTGAGAAATTCTCCAGAATTTTCATCTTCTGAAGCTATTTCTTGGTTTTGGATTTTTCTCAGGATCCCATACTTTCAGTCCATCTTATATCGGCTTTCAAACACCCTTATTTATGAGAATTCATTCTCTCTTGTTTGGTTTTTGACACTTTCCCTTACCTTGCAATAACTCTTTGTCCTTGGTGATTTAGATTCAATTTGTCATTTTCTTCTCATTTATCTGATTGAGTGAAAATTTTGTAAGGGGATTCAAAGGTATTTTGTACCTTTCCTTCTGATCTTTGACTTTTCTCCAATCTTTTTCTCTTGTCTGGATTGAGTATTATATTTATTGTTTTGATCACAACAAGGGTGTCTTTTTGTTTATGTGAAGTTTGCTTCCAAATTGCTTAAATCTCACAACTCTTGAAGTTTGATTAGCATAAGAAGATTTACATCTACTGGTTATCAGTCACATACAAACATTTTAGCATTGCATTGGATTCCTTATTGAGGACTATTGCATGAGGTGATTTCATCTTGGTCTTTGACAGTGAAAGGCAAATCCTTCTCATTCCCTTAACTAGACATTCATTGAAAGAAAATATTGCTTATCATTTCTTATGCATGTTTTGGGAACTGAGTCATAATATCATCAGTCTTCACTCTCATAGACCTTTGAGTAAACAACATCCACTAAAATCAACACTTAATTAAAATTTATTAGAATTTTTACATCTTTGTTAGCAAACCGACATTAGTTTAATGTGTAGGGCTTTGGAATAGGTTGAAAGGATAACTTTCCAAAGCTATCAAACAAACTTAGCATCTTGCGATAGGGAGAGAAAATCCAATTGTCGTATAGGCTTTCTGGGATCCACCTCTCACAAAGGGGTTATGCATGAGGTTCCATTCGGGAGAATTATGGAGATTATCCCTCCGTGGTTCAACTATTTGTAGTGGTCGAATCGTATATTGGGGGTCACTTGAAGGTATACCGACGATTATGTGTGGGAGCCTCTCGAGTTAATTTTAGACTTGTTATCCTGCCCATACGTTTGGATCAGACTGTCGACTATACCCACCCAGGGGATGAATGTGAGTTGATGACCTTAGTAGACATAAGCTTTAGGGTCTCACATGAGGTGACAATGAAGGGAAGTTTCACTGTACCTTGAACAAACGTTGGTCAAACTCACTCAGGCTCCTTGGAGGGTAAATCCACAATTACTGCATGGAAGCTTGCACCAAGGCGTAAGTCCATTAAGTAGGTCGCCAACGTAACTGATCCACCCACTCTATCCCTGCCCCTTCCTATTTTGATCTCATGATGTTGGATTTCATCACCAACTAGTGGTTTCATTGTGGCAAGGTTGTGTTTGATTGTTTTCTTCTCATATTCATAGTGTGTGTTGGTTGTGTTACTTAGTGGACCTTAGGTTGAGTTAGTGTTAATGGCATCAAATCTTGAGAGTACCAATGGAGGAAGCCCTTCTCTTTGGGAACTTTATACCTTTCCTTCATTTTGAAACTTTGGTCCTTCATATATTTCCACACTGAGTCTTCCGGGACTCACCACCGGATTACCAGTTTGGTTGTTCCCCACTCTGGTTATGTCAAATCCTCCCAATGTTTCAACTGCACCTAATACCCTAGATGTTAGTACACCACCCACACATCAACCTCATGTTGAATTTTCTCCTTCTTCACTCATTAAGTCTCCTTCCCTTTCTCCTTCTTCGCCTAGTGAAATCTCTAAAGAAAGTAGCCAGGTTGATCAGAAGAAGAAGAAACGGAAAGAGAAGAAGAATAAGAACCCAAAAAGGACTAAGGCTCCAACAACATTAGATGTTGAATCCCAACAATCAATTACTATTAATAGTACTAGGAGTGTTGATGAGGTCAACAAGATTAAAATAAAGAATCTAAAACCAAAATTCCCTTGCAGTCTTTGTAAGGGTGACCACTTTCTAAGGGATTTCCCTGGTATTCCCAAGGTCTTAGAAATGTGGTCCTCCACATCATCATCCTTTTTTGTTCATGCTGGTGATACCCTATCAACTAGTGACATTAAGGTTGGTAAGAAGAAGACAATTGTCAAATTCCCTTGTATGTTATGAAAAGCTGATCATTATTCTCACCTTTTTCCTCACATGGACAAGGCTTCTTCTCTTTTGGAAAAAATTCAACTTCCAAAAGGTTATCGTAATATTTCCCCCAACCCATCCTTAGTTGATGGACTGGTTAATCTAGTTCCATCCCCGGTCAGTCCAGTTGATCAGGTGGTCAATCTAGTTTCCTCCTCGATTGAACCACAAACCCAAGTAGTTGATCTAGTTCCATGATCGATCATCCCTACTCTTCGTCAAAAGTGTATAACCCAATTAGTCAATCCATTTTCATCCTCAGTCAACCCCATTCTCCCATTAGAGAGTGAAACAAAAGAAATCGATCCATTTCCACCCATCAACCTCATTCTCCTGGTAGAGAATGAAACCCAAGTGGTTGATCTGATTCTATCATAGATCGATCCCACTCCTCCTCTGACAAGTGACAAATTGGTTTCTTCAGTCCCTTCATCATCCAATCCCACTCTTCCTCTAAAGAGTGACAACGTGGTCAATTCTACTCTCCCTCTAGAGAGTAAATCTGATACCGCCCATGTTTTTCTCATTGATACAGAATCTATCATGTTGGCGGGGCATTCCTCCTTATCCTGCAAAACCCCCTCCAAACAATGAGGTCATCCTTTTTGATTGGGGTGCACTAACTAGACCTCATCTTCCTTCTCACATTCCTTTCCATATTACAGTACCTGTTTGTGGTCAAGATGTTCCTCAAAAGATAATAGATGAAGGTGCATCTGTTAGTATCTTGTCCTTTGTTTCTTGGCACTCTTTAGGTTGTCCTCAGCTTGCGTCGATTACACAAAATTTGTTATCTTTTAACAGAAGAAATAGTCAACCTTTAGGGACCCTTCCTCAGTTTCCGATAACTTTGGGAGGGAAAATTGTCTTTATTAATGTCATGGTAGTCTGAGACCCCTTGGATTTCACTTTACTCCTTGGGTGGGATTATGTCTCTACCATGAGAGAGATTGTATCCACTCTTTTTCATGTGATATATTTCCCTCATGATGGAAGAATGGTGACTATCAGTCAACTTTCATTTGTTGGTTCTAACTAGATTACCTCCCCCTCCCTAGATGGTTCTTACATGCAAACAATATCATCTCTACCACATGTCAATTATGTGGCATTATCTCCCATGCCTTCAAATTCCGATGATTTGGATCTGGTAGTTGACTTGGTGATCTCTTCAGTAGGGATATTGGAGTCTGATCTCCTTACCCCTAATGATACCCTTGACATGTGTTCCTTCCAGAGTGATTTTCTTCCATCCAGTGAAGATCTCTTGGAAGCCATGACCGATTTTTGTCCCTTGACATGGTGTCCTTCCAGAGGGTTATTCTCTTGGAAGCCATGATCAAGAAGAGTACACGAGCATAGTTTCTCTTCTATGTGGCAAGCTCATTAAAAAATGAAACAGAGGTCATGAGAAAATTTTTCTCTTCTATGTGGAAAGCTCATTAAAAAATGAAACATAAGCTTGGAGCATAGTTTTCCTTTCTATAGCAAGCTCATTAAAAAATGAAACAACAATCTGGGGATTGAACCCGAAGCCCTGAGCATAGTTCTTTTCTTGTGTCAAGATCATTAAAAAATGAAACAACCACCTCTCCTGTTAGGTTGATTCTTTCGCCAGATGTCGTAGATGTCGAGTCAAGTCTTTCATTAGCTCTTGTATTTGAACCTTATTTTCATCCACCTATATCCTTTTTCTCCATTTAGTAAAGAAATTAGTGAAAAAATCAAAGTCGGTGAATGAATTGAATCTTGGAGGGCATGTATCCATCCTTTGATGATCATTTTGGAGTTAATCGCCCATCTTTCAAGATGGGGACATACCGAACTTAGTCTTTGTTCTTTCTCATGCCTGTAAATACATGAGAATGCAACGAGGTAAACTTTTATCTCTTTTTTGAACCCACATGGGTAAACGAAAAATGAACCCTTTGGAGTCATCTTTGAGCTCTTTTCAAAATCTCTAAACATGAAAATATTGCCGAGTGATCTTGCTTCCTTTCCCACTCGTTAAAAGGTTTGAAAGGGCATATTTCGAGTGATAATTTATCTTTTTTTTGGCCTAACGAGACTAAAATTACAAGAAAGGACAACATTGGAGTCATCTTTAAGTTGTTTTCAGACTCTCTAAATATGAAAAACCACCGAGTTTACCTTCTCTGGACTCGTTAAACAATCATACATTGAAGGGCCCATATGGGATCAAACCCTTACTTATTCCAGTTCGTTAAACAAAGGAAGAGGGACTTACCAAAGGTGATTCATATAGAGCATGTGTTACCCTCCTCAAGCTCATTAAATTAAAAAGAGGTACTCATCTATCTAGATGGGGGAAAAATTGAAAGAAGCAAACCGAGCAGTTTTTTGAGAACACTACCAGTAGCTCTTACAGTCACCTTTGAACATGACACTTTGTATTTGCATGCATTTTAATCCATTGAACCTATGCATTGAGCCAATCATCTTAATTTATTTTACTCCTTTGGGTCACCTGACGAAATTCATAGCATCCACTACATCATCAAATTTTTGGTCCATGTCAAGTTTCTGTTGTTGTACCTCAGTGTTCAAGGGAAGTATCTGCCTTGAGAGTCAACCATCACAAATATCTTGTTTCAATACCTGTGTCAATCCATGTTCATTTGATATACCAATTAAATCTCTGTGACCATTTTGTGTCATTGATGGGGGATACATCAAGGCCCTCCTTCGACGTTTCTATTCCTTTCGAATTCAACACACTATCCAGGAACTAGACTTAGAAACCAGTTAGTACCTTGGGACCTACATGCCTCAATGGTAGGCCTCCTCGTGTCTGACAGTGGGTTTACATCATTGACCTCTGATTGGATGATTCCATATATTTTCAACTTCATCTCATTCATTCACATTCATTGGAATGTACTAGAGTACCTTGGGAATCATTGACATCAATGGTGATTTCCCTCGCACTTGTTAACGGTTTACCTCATTAGCCAGTAATCAAGTAGTTTATACCATGTTCGACATCAAGACATCTATTCACATGGTTAGATTCATACTACATCAGGATCGGTAAGAAGACCTTGGGTTGAGTCATCACTCTTATATGTACATTTCCTAGGTTGCGAAGGAGTTCTCTTGAACTACGACACATATACTGTTACATAGATCCACTTTGTATTGGTCATGGCTATGTCTTGTCATCTCATAGATCCACTATGTATTATTCATGGCTACGATCATTCAGGTCATATAAGTATAGATCCACCTTGTATCAGTAGTGGATATACCATTTTGTCAATATAATTATGGATCCGCAGTGTATTTTATGGTGGCCATACCTAAAAAGTCTTTATCATTTTAGCATAGGTATTCCTACCTTGGGTTTTGAAACATGTCATAATATTTGTTTGATGGTTGTGTGTAGATTTTTCCAGTTTCTCTACATCCATACCCTTTCTCAAAAAAGTCTACAAAGTACTTCAATCATCATCATCTTCTAACTTCATACTTTGGGGGGCAATCTGCTACACCTCAAAATTACTCACTTCGATAGTGTCGCAAGTGTTGTCATTACAAGTGTTGTAAGTGTCGCATCTTGTCCGCAAGTGTTGCATATTGACTATACGTTTTGAAAGTGTCATAAATATAATACTACCATCTTTCCCATGTCATTCCTCTAATGACATCACAAAGACACTTAAGACACCCCAAAGACTAGTTTTGAAGAAGAGAAGTCACTTGACAAGGAGTACAAATATTTTTCCATGTAAAAAACACTCAAAAACTGAATTTTAGAGAGGAGTGCTCCCCTACCCACTGTCAGGGAGTGTTGGCACTCCCTAAGCCTCTTTGGGGGAGTGATTGAGCGCCCTATTCACCCTTTTGGGGGAGCGATACCATTTTTTTAGCAAGTTCTAGGTTTGTTGAGGCAAACAATTGAAGAATCCCTCAATTCCTGAAGGCAGTTGGCTTCAAATAGATGGTTAAGGAATGATCTTAGGGAAGATCCTCAACTGAAGGAGAGGAATCCTCAACTTATCCCAAACATATCTCAAGTGGTTGGACCTCTCCAAGGTTATATAAGGAGGCCTTCTCATGGTGAAAGGTATGATGGAGATTGAGAAGTACATCAAACTTATGATCTCATGAGTGAGATTTCATCAAAGCAATCAGTGGAGATTATTTGAGAAAAGGGGTTAGACAAGGAGAAATGGAAGAATATGTTGTACCTTCATTTAAAGGATTGTAAGTACTTTTACTTGTTCTCATTAGTAATCAATGCTTGGCCTATTTCTTTCAAACTTGTGCTTGTTCCATATGAGTTTGTCTACAGTAGATGGATCTATGTTTGAGATAATATCAGTAGAGTAGGAAGTCTTTTGTATCTTTGTTTGTTCTCCAGGACCTATCAGGGAGCTCAGGATCGAAGCTCAGCCATGACTTTGAAAGGAAAAACATCTCTAATAAGGTACATATCTTTCTCCTTCTCTTTCATTCATTAGCTTGATTAGATGTAAAAGGATGTTAGTATCCTTGTTAAGAACTTTTCTATCTTGGTCTTAGGAGTCTAGAGACCAAGAGGGAATCCACTTGTCTGCAGGGGGATTCACCTACAACACTATCTTTAGAGGAGATGGATCTAAAGATCCTGATCATCATTGGTTCCTGTGTGAGGTGAAACCAGTTTAGCACTACACTAAGAGATCACACGTTGAGCTGGTACATGAATCTTGTCCAAGGAATTGCGCAACCTAAGACATTGAATGAGATCAAGAACACACTGATTGTAGAGTTTAATAAACCTAATTCGGAGTCCCAATGTATTCCAGAGCTGAAAGAGATCAAGAAAAAGGTAGTCGAACCTGTTTGGGAGTTCGATCAAAGATTCAAGTCCCTCACAGGAAAATTGACCTTTAAGATCCTGGATGAGCAGAACAAAGAATGGTTCATCATTGCTCTCTTACCACATATCAGAGTCCCCCTGATGTAGCAGAAGATTAATTCACAAGAAGAATCATTGGAGATCACCATGAAGCTTGGATCAACTCCTATGGGAGAATCCAGCTCAGGTATGATACATATCTTGAGTCAGCTAACTAGTTTGTCTCTACAGGTCGAAGACATGAATAAAGACAAGGGAAAATACAAAAGAGAAGACATTTGGTGTGTTAGATGCATATCAGAAGGTCATGACAAGGAACACTTCCCTCTATTCAATGAATACTTGGCTTCTGGAGCTCCAAGCCCCTTGAAGCAATTCACCTTACCTTGGTGGGAAGTATACAGAAATTGACATCACCCTGGTGAGTGATATTAAATGAAGAAATACATTCAGACACCCATGAACTTCTATTGAAAATTATGTAAATTAGTAGGGAATGACGATGAGATTGTAGAGCTTATGATCTCATGCATGAAAGATCAAGAGACATATACAAGATCCAAGGCAAAGTACATCAAGAAGGAAACAATGCATAGTATAACTCCTCAGGAAGAGGAAACTTCAATCCTCATGGTGGATACAGAGGGAGAGGACGAGGGGGAGGAATGGGCCGAGGTCAAGGAAAAATAATCTGTTATAACTGTAGGTAGCCGAGAAATCTAGCAAGGGACTATCAGAACCCTTGTACCACTTGCAGTTATTTCAACTCCTTTGAGCATGTCATTGAGGACTACTCTATGTTGCTATCCAAGCTTCAGGAAAGACGAGGACCCCAGGAGAACCCACAAGTGCAATTAATCTATGTTGAAACTCACAGATCAGAACCTAGATTCATTGTTATTACTCAAGGAGGTGCTACCATAGGAGTGGATATAATGACCCAAGGAAAGATCATCGAAGACTCAGGCATCAGGAAAGCTGTAGAAAAGACCCACAATTTTGATGAGAAGAAAGAAATACAAATATTTGAGGAATCAAGGCAAGAGTTAAAAGAAGATCAAGGTTCTTCCTCCAAAACATGACCAGAAATCAAAGAATATTGGATGCCTCAAGCATTTGATCAGTCGAATTGACCAAAAGGAGGAAAATAGGTTAGTAAGCTCATTTAATTTTTGTACACTTGTATTAAGTTAATTCAGGATGAGAACACTATGCAAGAACTACAAAAATTAATCAGGCAGTATGAGCTAGGGAAGATAGACCCCCTACTGAATAGGGAAGTACACCAAATTGGTAAGAAGAGAAGGAAAAATAAAGAATTACATTTGAATGCTCAAATAGGAGAGTATGATATCGAATATGTGGTCCTCGACTTAGGGTCAGAGGTCAATGTCATGACGAAGAAAACTTGGGAACTAATGGAAAAACCAAGGTTGATCTATTCCCCTATCAGACTTAGGATGGCTAATCAGAAAGATGTCATCCCATTCAGACAATTGGAGCATGTCCTTGTGGACATCGACGGAGTTAGAACATTGGCAAATTTTGAGGTAATTAAAATTGTTGATGATAGCTTCCCTTACCCTCCATTACTAGGAATTGACTGGGCCTTCAACAATTCCACTATAGTTGATCTAAAGAAAATATGTATGACATTTGAAAGAGATGGCCTTAGGGTCATTTCACCCTTAGATATAGATGAAGGTTCGCGATACATAGAACCCATCAGAGAAGAAGATCATGCATACAAATTGGAAAACATCTACAAACTAACAGCTAGACATCAAGATTACATCAAGCCTACAACCGATGGTAATGTAAGTTGGCGAAGTGACAGTGCGTGTTCATCAAATTCAGAATAAGCGTTGGAAAATTGGCAGAACCAGATGTATGAAGTATCTACCAAAATATGTTCTAGATTAACTAGAGAAGTTCATTGGATCGACACAACAGTGAGTAACTTACCCACATTTGATGGTCTGAACCCTTTAGAAGCCTTCCTATCATATTTTGAAACAAGTGTACCAATACAACAAATATTATTGGCAATGGATGAGGCCTTGAAAGCCACACCAACAAGATGGTGGGGGACACATAAAAGAAACATCACAGACTGGACCCAATGTCAAACCTTGATGACAACACGGTTCTTAGCACAAGCAGTAAGTTGTGAAGTAAGATATATCAGTTGAAGTTTCCGAAAGGACCACATGCAAAGCTGTGAAGAGGCCTGGAGTGACATTCCTTGAGAACAATGGGTGCACAGATTCATTAACACACTAGACACGACCCCTATCAACTGGTACCTTCAAGCGGAGCTACGCCTCATCACTACAGATTGGGAAGGTATGATTCAGAACTTTGTAACCACCATTTTATTTGAAAGTGAATATCCTTCAGTAGACCAAGAATTACAAATTGTGAGAAAGAAGGTATTCAAGGAAGAATCTAGCCTCCCTATGGAACAAGAAGAGGATGAATGGACTGTGCCTTTCCAAAAATTGTAGAGTTTCTACAACATCAATGCCAACGACGATGATGATGCCAAGAAGGTAAACATTACTGAAACATAAGGCCAAACAAATGTGGAAGGACCAGGAGTTTATATACCATTTATTGGTTAGCCAATTAGGATAAAAATGTCAACATTGGGATAGAGGAGACACTGAAGCTTGCCAATGTTGGAGATTATTGGGATATTGCAATCATTGACAAGATTACAGAGTTACTGCATGAATATCAAGACTTGTTTTCGACCAAGTTCACTGATATGAAGGGCATTAAAGGTCCTATGGGAGAAATGAGAATACCTTTGAAACCAGGTGAGAAGCCAGTCAAGCAAAGACCCTACATATTGAATGCAAAATATAAAGAAAAAGTGAATATTGAACTCGATAGAATGATGGAAGCAGGGATTATTGAACCTGTCAAAGAGTCAGAGTGGATCAGCCCTATGGTCCTACAAGACAATAAGATAGGAGAAATCAGGATATGTGTAGACCTCAGAAATTTGAATGATTCCTGTCTGCATGACCCTTTCCCTACACCATTCACTGATGAAGTATTAGACAATGTGGGAGGCCAAGAAGTATATTCTTTTACAGATGTATTTTCAGGATGCCATCAGATCCAGATTGCCAAGGAGGACCACCACAAGACCACATTTTCCACAGAATGAGGATCCTACCAATACACAGTGATGCCATACGGACTAAAGAATTCCCCAACCATCTTTTCCAGGGTGGTGGTCGAAGCATTCAAAGAATTTTTGCATAAATTTTTAGAAGTTTATTTGATGACTTGACTGTGTTTAGTCTATTGAAAAATCATATTGAATGTCTAAGGATAATGTTGGATAAATGCAGACAGTGTCAAATTGCTTTGAATCTGAAGAAGTGGATCTTCTTCTCACCATTTGGAGTGTTATCAGGCCATATTGTATGAAAGCAGGGATTGCTGGTTGATCCATCTAAAATTGCAATTATAGTTGATTTCCCACCTCCTACTTCAGTCAAACAACTGCGCACTGCACTAGGACATATTGTCTATTACAGGAAATTCATTAAAGGCTATGACCAAATCACAGCACCGATGGAGAACTTGTTGAAGAAGGATTCTCAGTTTGGTTGGACAGATGAATGCCAGTAGATCTTTAACATGCTAAAACAAAAGATGGTCACTGCGCCCATTCTCGTCTTTCCAGATTGGAGCAAAGAGTTTCATGTGCACATCGATATGTCTTCTATTGCATTGGGAGCAGTACTGGCACAACCGAGAAAATGGGAGATCGATCATCCGTTAGCTTTTGCTAGTAGGAATATATCTATGGATAATCCTAGCTTTTAGCTTTTGCTAGGATTATCCATGGTGTATGTGTTGCAAAAATTCCACCACTACTTGTTGGGGGGACACTTTAAAATGTTTACAAATCACTCTGCGGTGAAATATCTAGTCAACAAGTGAGTGTTGGGGGGGTGGATATGAAAATGGATTATGTTGTTTCAAGAAAATGATTTTGAAATCATAATTAAGCCAGGAAGAATGAACAAGGGCCCTGACCACCTGTTGAGGTTGGAACATGGAGAAGAACCCACCAGTTTGGAGGAATCACTATTGGACACACAACTACTCACCATTAGAAATATTTATGACCACTTCACAACATTATCTAGTTCTTGTCAACAGGAATGGCTCCAAGTGAGTATACAATTAGATGAGATGAAATGCCATTAGCACCATAGACGAACCTACAAAAATTTGAAAAGTGGGCCATTGACTTTGTGGGACCTATAAACCCACCAGGAAAATGCATAGGAGAAAGGTATATCATTATTGTGATAGAATACTTAACCAGATGGATTGAAGCCAGAGCAGTTAAATACTATAGTGAAAATACAACTGTACATTTTGTATTTGATGACATAATAACTAGGTTTGGATGCCCCAAGATCCTTATGAGTGATCAAGGCACACATTTCATCAATAACATAGTTGAAGCCCTGACTAAAGAATTTGCAGTCCACCATCAAAAGAGTACACCTTACCATCCACAAGCAAATGGAATAGTTGAATCATTCAATAATATCTTGGAGACAACATTAACGAAGATTTGTGTTATGAATAGGTATGACTGGGACTTAAGAGTACCTATAGTACTATGGGCCTACCGAACCACTTGCAAGAAGTTAACAATGTAAAGTACTTTCAAGTTGGTTTATGGTCTCCAAGTTGTTATCCCGATGGAATAATTGGTACCAAGCTTAATAATTGTTGATTTTACAGGTGTGAATGACACTAGTGCTATTTAGGAAAGGCTCACCCAGTTGGTTGAATTGGAAGAAGACAGATTCATTGTAGGATTCCACCAACAGGTTCAGAAGGAATGAGAGAAGGCATATCATGATAGGCACATCAAGAAGAAGACACTCAGGCAATGTGATTTAGTACTGATGTACGAAAGTAAGTTTATAAGACACCCATGGAAGTTAATAATGCATTGACTTGGACCATATGAGATCGCCTATGTTACATAAGGAAGAGTTGCACAACTGAAAACATTGAAGGGAGAATGGAAGGAAGGATTGGTGAATGGGAGTCGACTGAAGTTGTACTATGACAACCAGATTCCTCACAGCTCTCAGTAAAATCATGAGAAAAAGGGTCTAGCTACCAGGTGAAGTTGAAACTAGGTACCAGACACGAAAAAGATATTCTTCACAAGGAGGAAGAGGAGGAATAAAGCAGAAACCAAGGCTGCCCTGTGCAGTCCAAAGTCAAAGAAAAATAGAAGGATCAGATCCAAAGTGCCTCAGGATGAGTCACAGGTGAGTTATGGGGGCTTGTTGTCCCTTGTTTATGGAAGGAAGCGATGAAAAAGGAAGAAAAGGTGAAAAGTGAGGTTCACAAGAGACACAGTGATTGTCACTGGGTCGAAGTAAGAAAAAGAGCAGAAAAGATGGAGTGAAGCAAGGAAATGCAAGTCGTTGGATGAGGAGATCAAGGATGAAAAACCAGCAAGGAATATTGATCGTGGACAACTCAGCAAGCTAAGAAATCCACCATTGGATTCTTTAGAGCACTACGTGAGAAGGAAGGAAATACAGGTTGGCGAAGCCCAAAAAAATCTGGTCAAGTTGACCTAGGGTTTTAGACACCTAGGGTTTTGGTATTTTAGGGTTTTGGAACCTAGGTTTTGGCCTAAGGCTGTCAGTGAGGTATTGTAATGTATAAATACAGGTCAAGAGGACCTGGGTCGGGTCGGTACAAGTTGGTAATTCTACAGTACAATATTGTTGTTGATATAGCTATAGTATTGAGAGAGGGATAATTGTATTGCGAGAGAGAAGTGTTGAGAGAGAGGAAGCCTTCTGGTATTGTAAGATCTTATGTTGTGTGCGAAGGTCAAGTCTTGTAGTTGGGTGCGCAGGGAGGGGATAGAAAGAGAGAGAAGAAAGAATATATGCTAGATAAGAGCGTAGACAATAACTTTATTCTTTCCTTAATATAATATAGCACAGTTCTGTGGATGTAGCCCTAGAGAGAGGGTGAACCATGTACATTTGTTGTTGTGTGTATGATTGATTCTTTGATCTCTGTTGCTATTATATTGTTACCTGACTTATTGTATTAGATCGAACTTATAGCTATGAAGGATAGATCTAGCTTGTTGAATGATAGATGCATGATATATTTCTATTGTGTTAGATCCACTTGATATTCCCCCTAGTTGTAGACATCTCTGTCCTGCAACCCGCTCATAGCTGCTTCGGGTGAGACTACATATGCTTTGCAGGTGTTGCCGAAAGGGCCAGTAGCTAGGGATTGTTGGTGCACTCTTGGAGCTGAACCCTGGGTCTACCCCTGTGCCAACAAATGTCAATTATAAAAAGTACTATAAATATCAAAATGCATCTAACAAGGTCACAGTATGGAAATATACTTACCAGAACTGACCCAACATTCTACTAGTGTATATAGAGAAACAAAGGATCGAGGACAATAGACTCCTTCATACATTAATGTAAATTATAAATAATATTAAGATAACCAAAGAACAAGTCAGTGAAGTATGCAAAATATTATGGAGAACATTAGATAGTCTTCTCAAACAGTTCAGAATGGGTCTCCTGGTAGACTTAGATAAAGCACCATTAAACCAAACAAGAATAGAAGACGTGAAAAATATAATAAATTTGAGCATGAAATCTATTGAAGTGATTGATGAGGTTGATGTTGTGTTGATATATTATTTTCAATGAAATTTGAGGTGGATGAACTAACAATTGAAGTTGAAGTTCGAGGTGGTTTGACTGGGTAAAGATGAAGTCGAGGTTGATCGAAAAAAAGTCGAAGGTCGAGGTTATTCGACCAGGTAAAGTCGAAGTCAAATTCAAGGTGGATCAACATGATAAAGATATCGAAAATAAGTCAAAGTGGTCAACCGAAAAAAGATCGACAGGTGAGTGTGTGATAACCAACTGAAGATTGAATGAAGGAAAAATGGTAGTTGATGGTTAAGATGACTTGGTAGTCGACTATAATAGAATCTTGAGATTCACAGGATTTGTATCCAATGATCTGCATGGATATATAACCATTTTTGGGTGCCATTTATTTATTTTTTTTCCTACTATAAGGCCTATAAAAAGGCATGTTGTAAGTTCGTAAAGGTTAATCAATAATCTTGAATATTTAGATGATGAATAGATAATCACCAAGAATCTGTAATTTAGAGGTTGTTGGTCATGCAAATGTAATCCAATTGGCTATAGGGTTGTTCTTGCATAAGTAAGAGGGTATGATATTGATTATGTCTTAGGTGTGTACCAAGGTTATGTCTTAGATGTAACCTTTTATTCTAAATCAATAAGACAACAAGGAGAAGAATGCTCAAGGAATGCTAGTTTTCCCGATTTGGGTTTCCAAAGTAAAATATATATGTATTGTGTGATTATTGTGTCATTTAATTTCTTGATTATATATTTCTTCCTCTCTTCTGCTAGGTTTATTTTGGAAGCGTGTCTCATTTTATAACATGTGGTATCATATCTTAGATTAATAGTCTTATATTTGAGCTAAACCCTAGGTACAGTAAGAGTCATAAGTTAGAAATATTTAAAGATTGTTTTAAAGAATGGTGAGCAGTTCAAGAATAGAGATCAAAAAACTCAATGGCCAGAGTTTTGAGATTTGGAAGATTAAAAATTAATATCTCGTATATAAAGAACAATGGAAAACAGTTTGTCGAGGTACCATGCCGGCAGGTATGTCAACAAAATAATGGGAGAAACTTGAGAGGAGATAAAGGAGTACGATTCATCTTTGTCTTACAGATTCGACACTACTGAATGTTTTAGGTGAAGATTCAAACAATAAACTATGGGAAAAGTTGGGAAGCTTGTATGAGTTGAAATCCCTAGTAAATTGTATCTTCTAAGAATGAGTAATGACATTTCAGTGACTAAGAATTTAAATGCATTTAATACTATTATAAGCCAATTATGTTATGTGGATATTAAAATCAATGATGAGGAGAAATGTATAATCTTATTATGTTCTTTTCTAGACTCCCAGGATAGCTTAGTATTGGCTATAGGGATTAATACAACCACATTCGTGCTAGAAGATGTGGTTGCCTATGTATTGTCCTAATAAATGAGAAGGAAGAACATGGAAAGATCGACCAAAGATTATTTAGTGGTGAGAGGTTGACCAATTGACATAGATACAGGAAAATTATCCAGTAGAAAGTCCAAGTCAAATGGTAGATATAAATCCCTGGTTCGGTCGACACGAATATGATGAAAATGCGGTAAAGTTGGGAATTAAAAAAATAACTGCAAGTCAAGGATGATGGAATTTAGTACAAGATCCGATGAGAAGTAGTTGATTGAGAGAAAGATGACTCGATATAAGGGAGGTGATGCATACTTGGTGTTGACTAGTACATATCCATATCAAGATATTTGTTTGATCAATTTAGGGGAATCCTATCATATGAAACCACATAGAGAATGGTTTTGCAAATAAGAAAAATATCAAGGATGAGAATTTTTCTTAGGAGACGAATCGACAACTAGAATTGTTTGACAGGGAACATTTTGTCTAATACTGCAGGATGGGAGGAGTAGAACCCTTCCAGGTGTGCTACACATTCTAGGTTTGGAAAGAAAATTGATATATCTTAATATGATAAGTGATGATGGCATGGATACTCTATTTCATAAGGAGTTTTGCAATATGGTCAAAGGCGTGATGGCCTTAATGAAAAGATTTTAGATTGGAACCCTATACAAATTGTAAGGGAGTGTTGAATCGACTGGATGCAATAGCATTGTTGTTGAAGTCAACTTGACTTGAATCGGGCTGAGTCGATTCAAACCGAGTTGACAAGTCATCATAAAGTTAACCTAGCCATGCTATGGCATGGGAGGATGGGGCACATTGGAGAAAAAGGCCTTTGGTCTATTCACAATAAAGGTATGGTTGAAGACTTTCCTGAGTGTAATTTATAAGTCAACTTTTGTGAAAATTGTATATATTGAAAACAAAGTCAGCTGAGTTTCCCATTTGGAGCGACAAGGGAAAATGGTATTCTAGAGTTGGTTCATAGTGATGTGTTTGGCCATGTTACAATTCCTTCACTTGGTGGATCCCTGTATTATGTCTCCTTCATAGATGACTTTTACAAGAAGACATGGATATATTTCTTGAGAAATAAATCATAGGTTTTCAAGAAATTCAAAGATTTTAAATCTCTTGTAGAAAACCAAACAAATAAGAATATTAAGGTGTTGAGAACTGAAAATGTTGGTGAATTGTGTGGAATAGCATGCAAAACTACCACACCATATACCCCAAAACAAAATGTATTTACCAAGAGAATGAACAGAACATTGATGGACAAGGCAAGGAGCATTCTCAATGGTGTTGGGTTCACATAAGAATTATAGGTAGAGGAACTTGACACTGCAAAATATATATTGAATATGTATCCTTCGTCGGTGTTAGTCGACACAAATCAAAATGAGGTATGGTTTGGTAAAAAGAATTTGATTTCACATCTCAAATTATTTAGCTATGATGCATTTGTGCATGTTCCCAAGGAAAATATGATCAATATGGTGATAAGGAATTCAAATGTATTTGCATTAGATACAAAGAATGAATGAAAGTATATAAGATATGGGATATTGCATCAAGGAAAACAATGTATAGTCGATATGTGGTCTTAATATAAGTCAAAGGTAAGTTTGAGCCCAAGGAAATTGTTCAGTTGAGAATAATCCTAAGATGTTGTTGTTTGAACTAATGAATGAAGAATATGATTCATATGATTCGATTGAATTAGAGGAAGAGGTGGAAAAACCAAATCCAGTTGTAAGGAGGTTAGAAAGAGTAAGAAAACTAGTCAAAAGGTATATTCCACCTGCATTTCATTATGCATTCATGTTAACTACCAATGATGATGAGCCCAAGTCGGTCGAGGAGGAAGTCGAATCAGCAATGGGAAAACTCTAGAAGGATTCCATTATCAAAGAGATGCAATCCTTGCAAAATAATGAGACATGGGATTTAGTAAAGCTTTCTAGTGGAATAAGGCTTGTCAGTAGAAAATGTGTATTCAAGAAGAAGATAAATGAAGCAGGTCAAGTCGAGAAATCCAAAGATAAACTGGTAGAGAAAGGATATTCCTAAGTTGAAGGAGTCGACTTCAGTGATATTATTTACCCCGTTGTAAAATTAACTTCCATTAGAGTACTAATGTCTCTAGTTGCAAAATTTAATCTAGAAATAAAAAAAATGGATCTGAAGATAACATTCCTACATGGGACCTGGAAGAGGAAATATACATGAAACAACTTGAAGGATTTGTACTAAAGGGAAAGAAATATTTGGTGTGTATACTGAAAATATACCTTTATGGTCTAAAGCAATCACCAAGGATGTGGTACCAAAAAGTTGAAACATGCATCCTTAATTTGGGATTTGTGAGAAGTAAAGTTGATCATTAAATATATTCCAAAGAAGAAGGTGGGTGTTTCATATATGTAGCTATGTATGTCGATGACATGCTGTTGGTTGGAAACAACATGGATGCAATAAAGGAGGTGAAGAAGAAGTTATCCTCCAAGTTAGACATGAAGGATCTCGATGAAACTAACTTCATTCTAGGAACGAAGATTAAGAGAGATTGAGTATCTAAAAGGACATGGTTGAATCATACAAAGTATATTGAAAAAATTTAAAAATGTTTTAAAATGAAGGGTTGCAAATCGGTCAAGGTGCCAATTCCTATGGGAGCAAGGATAACTGTTGAATAGTGTCCAAAGACACATGAATAAATAGACAAAATGGCACATGTTCCCTATGCAAAGTGTTATTGGTAGTCTAATGTATGTGATGGTATGCACACAACCAAACATTTCTCATGCAGTGGGAGTGTTTAGTAGATACATGTCAACACCTAGGAAGGAGCACTAGAAAAATGTCAAGAGAGTATTTAGGTATTTTTGTGGCACAAAAAAGTATGCTATATGCTACCAAGGAAAAACTGGAGGTGAGATTGAGTTAATTGTACATGGATTTTTTTACGCTGATTGGGATGGAGATCTGGATCGATAGATGAAGACCAGTGGATATGTGTTCAAAATGTTCGGTGGAGAAATCAATAGGATGAGTGAGGGGCAAGCAGTCGTAGCCTTGCCAACAATAGAAGATGAATAAATGGTAGCCACTCATGGAAGAAAAGAAGCAGTATGGCTACAAAGGATGTGTTTAGGAATTATGTTTGAGAAGAAATATATGAAGATAAGTTGCGATAGTCAAAGCGAAATATTTTTGGCAAAGAACGCAACTTATAATTTTAAGAATAAACACATTGATGTATAATACCATTTCATGAGAGACATGGTGGAAAGAAACAAGGTTCTACTGGAGAAGGTAAACATCCTGGAAAACATAACAAACTTGTTGACCAAGTCTATGACTGTCGGTAAGTTCTCTTGGTGCAGAGAGGAAATGGGCATTGTTTCCCTATGTCTGTGAACAAACATTCAATGGTCTCATGGTTTTAGCAAAGAAGTTGGATAATTTTTGGTTGTTATATTCTTTGCAGTGAAAGTTGATGTGGATAGACTGGTAGTCGAAGTCGAAGTTCAAGATGCTTTGACTAGGTAAAGATGAAGTCGAGGTGGATTGACTGCAAGTTGAAGGTCGAGGTTAGTTGACCGGGTAAATTGGAAGTCAAATTTGAAGTGGATTGACATGATAAAGACATCGAAATCAGTTCAAAGAGGTAAACTAAGAAGAGTTCGATAGGTGGGCATGTGATAACTGAATCAAGACCAAATGAATTTCAAATGGTAGTCGAAGGGTAAAATGACTTGGTATTTGATTGTAATACCCCAAGGATGAGCCCTAATTGTAATTATGAATGTAACATGTTTTGTAGGCTGGTGATCCAAGTATTTATAGGTTGGTAGGCTTATGTGTTGATTAGGCCGAGAGGCTATATGTTAAAGGCCAGGAGCCTGTTTTGTACATGTAAATATTCATATTATTAACATAACAACACCGCTACATGTAGATCGACCAAAAAGAAATAATATGGGGAACTGAACTCCACTAGGTTGGGAAAGGGAGGAGGCTAAGAGATTGATGGAAAAGGGATAAGATTAAGATCCTAATAGAATAATATACTATTATTGTAAAATATGTAAAGAGGATATTAATTTATCCTAAGTTCCTTTAGGGAGAGAAACAAGTTCCAAGTGGGGGGAATGTGCTTCTGGAGAGCCAAGTGTCATCCAAAATGCATGCATATTTATGGGGGTGAATTCTCACCATTCTCACCCATTCTGAGGATTCTTCCCATGCTAAATTTTTTTAGGATTCTCACCATTCTGACCAGGTTGGCCATTTGTTACCCGATTGACCAGCGCACCCAGCAAGCACACAATAACACTAGAATGCCATTGTGGAATTCCTAAAACACCCCAAACCTTTGTAAAAATATGAATTGATGCCCTCATTGCATCTGTACCCTATGGGTTTCCTACGTATTGTCCTTCTAGTACCATTCCCCACGTCTAGTTTTTTTTGCTTCCATCACCATGCCCGTGTGTTGAGGAGCCAGAGTGAAGAAGTGGGTTTTCAGGCTCGTGGATAGAAGAAGCAGGTTTCAGACCTGTGACCAACTCTCTACAGGTGAGAGAGTGTGATGAGGAAGTGAGTTCTCTTAGAGGTAGTCCAGTAGTAGCTACAAAGCTACGAGAATTCTTGATCCGACATGTTGTTGAAGCCCCAAAAAGGGAGGTGTAGCAGACGATGGATTGTGTGATAGGGAAGGTGTACACTCTTGGGGTGGGACATACATGTGGGGAATGATAATCTGTGAGTTGTGGGAATAAGTGGATCCTTGGAGGAAATCCTTCATGTTGTATTGTACAACTTCATGTTGTCCTTTCCTATCCTAGGAATCCCTCACCCGATGGAGTTTATTCCAAACTTGGGGGTGACACTTCTTAGAGTGAGGAGCAGTGTGGTCTATGGATGGGAGGTTTGTGGAAGGTATTCATGCAGTTGGTGTACTTCAATTAAGAGAAAAGTATATTTTCTATGCTTAATGGTTAAATGATGTATTTAACCTATAAGAGAGATTGAGACCGCGTGGGTCTGAGGTAGCATGTTTTCAGCCTACTGAGGGGTCAGGAAACATTACAAGATGGTGTCATAGTGTTATTTGGAGTAGCATGGCCTGGCTTGGGTGGTCAAGGATGTTACAAAATGGTATCAGAGAAAAATTATGTTTACTTAGTGATGATGCCTAACATGTTGGTGGCTCAGGATGTTATAGAATGGTATCAAAGCCATGGTTTCAACACTGAGCCTAGATGGCCCATGTTAGTGGAAGTTGAAGGAAACGTTTCGCAAAGGAATTGTTGTCGAAATGGACAAAATTCAAGTTCAAAGCCATGGTTTCAACACTGATCTTGGATGGGACAGATAAGTGGTTAATGAAGCAAAGGTTTCAGAGTGAATTTTTGTCGAGAGGGACAAAATTTGAAGTTCAGAGAGTTCCTGAGTGTTAGGAAGGCACTGTGTTCAGAAGCTTAGGAAGTATAGTGCTTCAAGAAAACCTACAGAGGAAGGATACCACTAAAACTATGGTATTGGGCCACAAAGTTTATAATTTGGATCATAGGATCTGTTCGGGAGAAGGAAGATCCTTCACAACTGTCAGATATGGTAAAAGAATCATGGTTGTTAAGCACCGAAGTCCTTTGGGATTTTGTCGCTTCGGTTGTTTGAAGTTACTTGTCGTAAAAGGGAGAAAAAGTGTCGAAGCTCTGAAGTCCCGAAGGGGATATACGCCATAGATCTGAGGAAAATTGATTGAACTTTGGATTGGTTGAAGATAGATCAAAGATGCTATATCGAGTCATGAGCAAGAGGTAAGGCACAATGGTGAAGAAAAAATCTCAGCCATCAGATCTGCGTGCAAGTGATTGTGATTCGTAGATCTCACAACAGTTCAGAAGTTATACACTTCAGGAGAAATGGAGTGTGCTAGAGTGAAAACTCTCGAAGTCTCAAAGTCTGGAGCTAATCCAAACCATTCATCAAAGGGGACATGTGCCAACATATTGGCTTTTTTGGGAATTCAAGATTTGGGAGAAATAAAGTGTGATAGAGTGAAAAATATGGAAGTCCTGAAGTCCATAGTTAATCTAGACTGTTCATCAAAAGGAACACTTGTCGGTAGATTTCCTTGTTCGGGAATTCAACATTTGGGAGAAACAAAGTGTGCTAAGGAAAAAACTCATGAAGTCTTGAAGTCTGTAGTTAATCTAGACCGTTCATCAAAAGGGACATGTGTCGACAAATTGGCTTGTTCGGGAATTCAACATTCAGGAAAAACAAGGTGTGATACAGTGAAAACTCTCGAATTCCCAAAGTCTAGAGTTTATCCAGATCATTCATTAAAGGAGACATGTGTCATAATATCATATTATTCAGAGTTCGATGTTCAGGAGAATCGAGTGTGCTAGTGTAGAATCTCTCAAATCCTTGAAGCCTAAAGTCCCGAAGCTGAAGAGATGAAGTTGCGTGGCATGACGAAGTCACTTATGGTGATGTGGATCTTTCCTAGACATGCCAGGTTCCACCACCTTAATTGTTGATAGTTTTACTATGTGGACCCGGAAGGTAAGGAAGTTCGAGAGTTCAGTGTCCAAGAGAATTGGAGTGTGCTAGTGTGAAATCTTCCAAATCCCGAAGTCCCAAAGCGACGTGACTTGCTGATGTCACCTAGGATGATGTGGACACATGAGATGTGTGTCATGCATAAATGAGTTAAGAACCTTTGGAAGATTGAAATGTCAGTGAGAACGTGACATGTGTCACCCGTTTGATTGGGCCATGTGTTCTCTTCTAGTATTTCACCATGTGGCACTGCTCTCAAGCATTGATGGTGGGTCCCTTGATGGTTACATAAAGTATTTAAAACCTTGGATAATAATTTAACTAGATAGGGCCCATGATAACTTGACCCCAGTAGATGCATGGCACCAGATCGTGAAGTTCAGACACTTGGTACTCTGGAGGAAAGGTTCTATAGTTAGCATTGAGTAAATAAATCCCAAAGGACAGAGTTAATCTCAACCATCGGTCACAGGGGACATGTGGTGTCAGATTCCAAGGTTCAAAGAATTGGCACTCCAGAAGAAATGATTCATGATTGAGTGGGAGGAATAAATCCTCAAAGTCTCGTAGCACCGAAGTGACGTGACATGGAAGTATTAAGAGATTTGTAGTTCAGGAGTTTTTGGGTGTGTAGATGTCAAATCCTTCAAAGTCTCAGAACCCTGAAGCTTTGAAGTCCTGGAGCCAGGAAGTTCTGAAGTAGCGGGTGTGACGTGGAATGATGAAATCACCTAGGTGATGTAGATATCCCCTAGGCATTCTAGGTGTCATATGAATTTGTACTTGGAAACAACTGCAACAGTCTAGAGACTTGGCACTCCAGAAGGATTGAGATTATGGAAAACCTAGAACTCCCAAAACTCAAAGTTCTGTAGTAAATATCAGTCATTGGATGCTAAGAAGTTGAGGACCGTTGATTCACTCCACTTCGCAAGTTCGCCAATGTGGAACTCCAGTATATTTGTTGTGATGTGTGAAAAGGGGAAACCTCCAAAGTTCCAGAGCCCTGAAGTTTTAAGGTTTCGGATAAGCACCCCACTATTATCACTTGGTCATAGCCATGGTCACATGTGAATTAAGGGTTGAAGGAAAAGGGGCTTACGCCCGAAAGTGAATTGTAGAACATAACAGGGCTGGGAGATAGAGTCGTGGGGATTATTGATCGACCAAAGACCCGTATAAAATGGATTTTGATATTAGTTTGTTGAATCAAATTATTTAATTTATTCTAGAAAACTTGTTTAGGACTGATAGCTTGACAAAATTTGGTTGACTACACATTTTGCAGAATTAGCAATTTTCAAAACCAGACCGAATTGTCACACGTTGTAGAGAAATGGAAGAGGCACAGGATGTTTACAGTCTAGAGGATGAAGTTAGAGGAATGAATATCCATTTTGGAGTTGAAGGAAAAAACTCCAATGGGCATGGAGAAGAAATATATAAATATGCGGGCATGATGAAAATCATTAAAGAATTGAAAAAATATGTCCAAATTCACGAGGAAGATAACAAAAGGATCAAGAAAGCCAAGAAGAAATAGGAATACTTCAATATGAAGTTAATGTGGATCCTAGAAAGAATTGAAAAGAAGTTGCATAAGGTAAGTGGATCCAACAAATTAGGGAGCCACAAGTCCCCTGATGAGGAAAGAAGATAAAGAAGTGGGAGAAGACATCACCAACACTCTCAAAGGCATTCCAAAAGGAATCCACACAACATTTCAAGTCCATCTACTACCAAAAATCATAGGATATCTGAAGTGGATGAATTGAAGGGTGAAATGAATAAGATCAAACCTCCTACTTTTGATGGAGAGCACAAGAAAGATGAATATGTTGAGACATGGCTACTTGGCATGAGGAAATATTTCCAATTGCATAATTATTCCTCTCATGTAGAAGGAAGAATCAAAATATATCATATGAAAGGAAAAGCATATGAGTGGTGGGATCAACTTGTGCACGTGTAGATCATCAGAGAGAAGAATGTTACATGGAAGGAATTCAAGAGGCATTTTGAAAAGAAGTACTTAACCAATAGATACTATGATAAGAAGATGAAAGAGTTCTTTGAAATTAAATTGGGCAGCATGAATATAGATGAATATGAAAGGATATTTCTACAACTTTTGAAGTATTTCCCTTTCATCAAGGATGAGACAGTCAATATCCAGAAATATCTGAATGGGATTCCATATTTTATCAGTGACAAAATCCAGTATGATGATCCTAAAACTATGGAAGAAACAATAAGGAAGGAAAAGTGTTTATATGATCAGCATAAAGGAAAGCCTACTTTCCAAAAAGCTTGGGAAGACAAGAGGAAGTTTAAGAGGGAGTATAGGAAGAAGGGGAACAAGCCACCATTTTTTAGAAATAATCCTCAAGGACAACCAGTTTTGAGGGAGCCCAAGATGGCTGAAGTAGGTGGGAAAAGGCCAAGGCAGACACCTATGTACTGTTGGGGCTGTAATGGAGATCATAAGTATAGATATTTCCATCATAGAAAGGACAAGGTGAGAGTTGTTCACAATGTTCAACAAGAAGAAACAATGGAGGACATGGGAAAAAGAGTACCAAGAATCTATGCAGCCCTAGACAACAAGCAAGTTGAGTTTCAATCACAGATGATTGAAGTCAAAGGTATGATCAATAACCATGTCTTTACTATTTTAATTGATTCAGGGGCTAGTCATAGCTATATAGTGTTGGACAACTGAGAGGGGGGGGGGTTAATCAGTTGTTACTATGCTTAAACAATTATGCTTCTTTTAAACTCTTTGCAGAAACACTGAGGGACAATCACAATAGTGCATGAAAGTAAACAATAACATATTCAGCATCATTCACACACATGTGATACACAGAGACAGATATTTCTTGAGGAAACCCATAAAGGGTAAAAACCTCTTTTTCTTTATATGATAAGTAATAGTTACATTCTTTACATTATCATACATATGAGCACCAACTCATAATGAGGCTACAACCTCTGTTTTGAAAGATGCTACTTGCTGAGAGCACCAACTCTCTGTTTTCTCTAGCACCCACTAGAAGGAAGCACCAACTCCCTGGTTTCTCTAGAACCAACTAGAAGAAAGCACCAACTCCTTGGTTTCTCTAGAACCAAATAGAAGAAAGCACCAACTCCCTGAGTGTTTCCAGCATGAACTGGATGGAACCACCAACTTCCAATCATACAGGCACCAACCTGTATAACAGAGAACAAGAGTTCTCCCTTGCACCACCCTGCCACCCTGGTTTCTCTGGCTGCAACTAGATGGAAGATACAACTCCCTGTGTTCAAGAACCCACTTGAACCTATGAGGACAACAGTCCTCCCTAGCACCTCCCTTCCACCCTGAAATATAAATATTTTCTACTAAAAATTATTACAATGATATGATGTTCAACAATGGCTTCCCAGACTCATCACTGTTCTGCTGCATTTTGTTGCTTTGTCTGCCTCATTGCCTTTCTGCACACATGACTTGCACTGTCTATTCTTCTACTTTTTATGCTCTGTGCACCATGTCCATTCACTCCACAGTTCCTCTTCTGTGCAATTCATCTACTGCACTCTCCTCCTTCTTCACACATCAATCACCTTCACCAACAACAACAACAACCTCATCTCTTCTCTGTACCATGTACTTATAGCTTCTATGCATCTTGTGCATGCAATATTCGTAATGCCTCTGCATGCACACTCCGTGCCAAATTCCTTTGCAACTTGAGTGCTCTGTCTGTTCATCATCATGACTCTTCATATTCTATGGTCATTTTTCACCATGCATCTAGCATCACTGAGTGTTCTACTGAGATTTCTCAACCTCTCTGGTAGTTGAGACTCTTCGTCTTCTCTGTGAAAGTTGATCTCACCTTCTCTATTTCAGTTACAGGCCTCAATGTCCATCTAGCTGTCAATTGCCTCCTAAGAATAGTCTTCCTTCATTGGACGAAGCTTGGAGACTCTTCATCTCCTCTGGCGATCACACAGAGGTCTCTTTGAATTCTCTAGCAGACGTCATCAATGGTTTCTAGAAGTTTCATTGCGTCATGATTTAGTAGCCCTCCGATCTTGTTAAAATTCATCTGCATCATTGGATATGCAGCGAGCAAATCTGGACGGCCAGAATCTGTGCTTCCAGATCTACAGTCGGGATTGGATTCTGGAGCCCCCCTATCATTCTATATTTAAGAAGAGGGGGGGGGTCTGGAATTGGGCGCACATATCTCAAGTGGCTAGGATTAAAGCACCTAGATCAATGATGCTCAAGCGATTCTGGACCCCCTTTTCCATTCTTCCTTTAGTTAAAGGGGGGGGTCCGGGATGGTGGGGTATCGAGGAAGGGTCCCATTCCTATTGTGTCACCTTTTGTATCATTCTCCTCCCCACCTGCCATATATTCTCCACCTGATCGTGCGCCAAGGCTAATTCCCTTTAGCCCGTCCTTGTCCTTCGACATCTATCCATATCCCAATTACCGAAACTTTGTCATGGTGTAAATCTGTTGACGTCACATGTGGATTGACACCTGTTGAATACTGCCACGTGTCACTCTGATTCGTGACTTACATGTGCCTGAAATGTTGAATCAATCTAACACTTGTCATTACCTGGTTGTGCCACATGCTTCTAGCTGATGTGGTATGCTGACGTGAGTCGGATCGACGGTCCATATCACATCTTGATCTGACGGCTACGATTAAATCGCAATTTTGCATATCACGAAATCAGGATTTTTGTGGATGATATTACCTGACATCTCCAACTCTCGATCCCCAAAACTTCGATATGGAATGGAATCAACAGTCCAGATTCAACCTTAATTTGACAGCTGAGATTAGATCGCAATTTCAAATATCGTGATTTTGAGAGGTTAGGGAACATCATTCCTTTGACTCTCCAGTCAACGAACTGACAATCTATCCCCACGTGTCCTGCCTGAAGATGGACGGTCCTCCTTCTTTCGAGATTTTGTGAGCCCTCTACTCCTTTCACTTTAAAGAATGTGCAGGTTCTCCTCGATCCATCGGTGGTCAGACCCTGCACTTGGATCTAATGCCCGAGATCTATCCTCCTCTTCTACGTGCTCCTCTTGTCTACATTGAGATCTAACGGTCATCGGGAATTCGGGATGGGATCCAACGATCACCGATGTTTCTCCTCCAAAGCTTACACATCCTCCTTTCTTGGAAGAATTTCTAAGTGTCAAGGGCCTCGACCTTTGATCGACCTAAAGCTATCTCTCTTGAGATTTAGCCATGAGTTAACCTCATCCCTAGCACACACCTACGCACTGCATTCGACTCTGCACTAATTCCTCCTGAGCTTACTTTGTTCCTAGTTTTCCATCGATGCACACTCTGATCCTGCCATCAATGATAAGTGCATACTTCTTATAAATCATGCCAACCATCCTCTACACTATCTCTTCTGATCTTATCGAGCTTTCTCTGCAGCGTCTTCCCAAACTACTTCTTATGCCCGTATGTTCTTCTCAAACTACTTTTGGTGCTCGTCTGTTACATTCTTTCTGTACTCAAGCCATCATCGCTACTGTACTTGCCATCAATGACAAGCATACACTACCTGTTAAACAATTGCCAACAATCTCCCCCTTTGGCATTGATGGCAACTAAGTCACCTGAATTCTTTTCTCGCCCTTTGACATCAATGTCAACAAAGAGACATGCTCCCCCTGAGCTATTGCAGTAATTTTAGGAGGCATTAGATATTCAAACAATACACAACTCCCCCTAACAAGATGGACTCTCTCATTTGAGGCATGTAGAATATTTGTATCTAAACCAGAGTCTTCTCTTTCTGATTCTTGGACCTGTTCATGTTCAGCTTCCACTATCTCCTCTGTGGAAAAGATCAAAATTTCTCACCTCTCTTACTAGGACTCCTTCTTCAACCTTTTCTTCTCATGAGTGGATGACTCCCCCTGTCACTATTATCTCTTTGCTTCTGACTATTTTCCCCCTTTGTTCCTAAAATGTTAAATTTTCTTGACAAGGTCTTTCCTCTTGTTGTCTCTACAAGATGTCATGTACATCATATTGTACATCAGAATGTTGTTGTCCTACTTGAACACTGTGCAATTGTAGCTTGTACTTTTTAAAGAGCCCTTGGATCTCCCCATTGAATTTCATCGATCTCTATTACTGCAATTTTCATTTTTCTTCCATGATGCATTCAATCCAGGGATTTGATATCCATATTGAATCACAATAGAAAACTACTACACCCACTCTCACGCCTGCTTTTCTTTGCCACAAATGAAGGACCTATATCAGGTTCTTAGGAGCACTGATTTCTACCTTGTTGAGTCCAATATCGGATTTCTCATTTGGTGATCTCTGGCTATCCAAGACCTTGTCCAGAGTCATGGATCTACTTAAGAACTTGATTTGGGTGTCTTCCTTCTCAACCTTCAAGACTTCTGCTTCCTGTTTATGAGATGGTTCTTCTCCTACTTCATGCATGGGGTTAATGCTAACTGAACATGCTTTTATTGTATCTGAATATTCTTCTTTACTTGCAAGGGAGGACTCAATTTCAACATCATTAATTTTCTTTATACTTTCATTCACCACTTGTCCTAAGTTTATATTTACCTTACATTCTTTGGATGTGGGCACCTCTTCACTGCCTCTGTCACATTTTTGACTTGTACTGAGCAAATTATGTTTCAGACCATCCACTAGCAAAACGTACTGGGCATCTCCTTTGTCATTACTCAAACTCATCATCCCTCTATCCTTGATTTTACCAGGTTCATCATTTTCAAGGATCGCATTTCCTATTTTGCTTTTATTTATGGACAATAGCTTATCCTTGTCTCCAGTCATGTGCTTGGAACATCCATTGTCTATATTCCCAGAGGCCTTTTGTTTTTGAGTTGAAAGTGCTTGACCACATTTTTCAGTATCTTTCCTTTTCCATGTGCTGGTCTTTCTATCTAAGAACTTTATCCTTGGGTCATCTTTGTAATTCTTCATATGGAATTTTTCTGCTTTGTGGCCAAAGTTGTGACAGTTATAGAATTCAATCTCATTGTTCAATAGGTCAAAGTTGTTGCAGCGTTGTCTACTCATTGATTTTTTATTAATCCTTGACCTCCTTAGATGCATGTCTCTAGACTTAATTTGGCAATTTGCAATATGTGATGGTTTGTTACTTTGCTCTATCATTCTTTGTTGTGGCAGATATTTATTCCTTGGAAATCTTAATTTCTCATGTCTAAGTCTTAGGGAACAATTTATAGCTTTGTGACCGAAGTTAGAACAATAGAAACAATATCCATAGAAAAATTCTTTGTACCTAGAAAATGGTTGTCTACTTTGAGCAAATCGATTTCTTTCATGTTGATGATGTCTTTGAGCAGGGAGTGCATTATTTCTTTGTTCTACAGATTCAGTCCTAGCACCTTTTTCTTTACTTGTTCTAGGAGGCTGATTGTCTTTCTTTGTTTCTGCAGGCTTGTTATTGTCATTGGTTGTACTTTTGACAAACTTGATGGGTTCTTCATTTCCCGACTTCCCACATCTTGATCCCTCTTCATAACCCAAACCAGTTTTCATCTTTGGATTCCTTTGTTGATTTAGAATGGTGGCTAATCCTTCTGAGGCTTTGATACTTGACAAATTCTGATTATACAAGGATTGAAATTTCTCCATTTCTTTCCTTGTTTTCACTACTTCTAGTTCTAATGATTCACATCTTGTCTTCTTTTCTGATAACTGTTGTTTCAGAATCTCTTCGATTTTATTTGCCTCTTTCAATTCTACTTTTAGTAGGACAAGATCTTCACCAGGTTCTTGACTGTCTTTCTTGAACTGTATCAACAATTGTCTTTGCTTTCTATTCTTGATTCTTAGTCTGTCAATATCTTCCAATGCACTAATCAGTTCTCCTTCCATGTCAACCACAACTTCTTCATCATTCTCTTCATTGCCTATTCTTCCATTATCATAATCCTCTTTGTCCATAAGCGAGAAGTCATTTACTTTATCTTCACATGAGGAATCACTATCAGTGTCTTCTGAGGAGTCATCATTGTTTACACATAAACTCTTCTTCTTATCAAATCTTCTTGATTTGTGCTTCTCTTCATCTTTAGAGTTTTGATCATGTTTCTTATGTGGACATTTATTTTCAAAATGACCTATCTTACCACAGTTGAAACATTTGAAGGGCAGCTTACCTTGGTACTTTCCTGATCTTTTCTTTAATATTCTCATGAATTTTTCTTCAATTTCATCAGGCTCACAATCCTCATTCTTATCTGCTTTAAATGATGCTTCTCTAGAGGTGGTTTTATCTGTAACTATCCTCATTTCATATGTAGTAAAAGTTCCTAGAATTTGATCAAAAGACAAAGTCTTTATATCATTAAGTTCTTCTATAGCTGAGACCTTTGAGTTGAACCTATCTGGCAGAGATCTCAAAATTTTATGAACTAAAGATGGTTCCTCAATTTCTTCACCAAGTGCTTTCATTGCATTTACTAGTTCTTCAACTCTCAGAAAATACTTCCCAATGGTTTCATCTTCTTTCATCTGTAGCTTTTCAAACTGTACTCCGTAGGTTTGAAGCTTGGCATATTTCACCTTCTCATTACCTTCATAACTATTAATGAGTTTGTCCCACATTTCTTTAGCAGTTTGAAGATGCATCACCTTCACAAACTCGGCTTCTGCAAGTCCATTCAAGATAGCATTCATTACCTTAGCATTAAATCTAAATTCTAACTTATCATCTTTGGAAGCTAGAACAACAGGATTTATGTATCCAGTCTCTACTACATCCTAGACATCAGCTCCTAAGGCCATTAGGTATGTTCTCATTCTAACCTTCCAGAAGGAAAAATTTCTTCCATCAAATAGAGGAGGCCTAGTGACTGAAGTCCCTTCATGGCTTGTCATGTTTAAGCTCTAGGATCTACCCTTAGATAAAAGGGGCCAACTCTGATACCAATTGTTGGACAACTGAGAGGGGGGGGGTGAATCGGTTGTTACTGTGCTTAAACAATTATGCTTCTTTTAAACTCTTTGCAGAAACACTAAGGGACAATCACAATAGTGCAGGGAAGTAAACAATAGCATATTCAGCATCAGTCACACACATGTGATAAACAGAGACAGATATTTACTAAGGAAACCCATAAAGGGTAAAACCTCTTTTTCTTTATATGATAAGTAATAGTTACATTCTTTACATTATCATACATATGAGCACCAACTCATAATGAGGATACAACCTCTATTTTGCAAGCTTCTACTTGCTGAGAGCACCAAATCTCTGTTTTCTCTAGCACCCACTAGAAGGAAGCACCAACTCCCTGGTTTCTCTAGCACCAACTAGAAGGAAGCACCAACTCCCTAGTTTCTCTATCACCAACTCCCTGAGTGTTTCCAGCACCAATTGGATGGAAGCACCAACTTCCAATCATACAGGAACCAACCTGTATAATAGAGAACAAGAGTTCTCCCTTACACCACCCTACCACCCTGGTTTCTCTGGCTACAACTAGATGGAAGCTACAACTCCCTGTGTTCAAGAACCCACTTGAACCTATGAGGACAACAGTCCTCCCTAGCACCTCCCTTCCACCCTGAAATATAAATTGTTGCTACTAAAACTTATTACAGTGATATGATGTTCAACAATGGCTTACCAGACTCATCACTGTTCTACTACATTTTGTTTCTCTGTCTGCTTCATTGCCTTTCTGCACACATGACTTGAGTTATCTGTTCTTCTTCTTTTTATGCTTTGTGCACCATGTCCATTCACTCCAAAGTTCCTCTTCTGTGCAATTCAGCTACTACACTCTCCTCCTTCTTCACACATGAATCACCTTCACCAACAACAACCACAACAAACTCCAATAGCAACAACAACCTCATCTCTTCTCTGTACCATGTACTTATAGCTTCTGTGCATCTTGTGCATGCAATATTCACAATGCCTCTGCATGCACACTCCATGCCAAATTCCTCCGCAACTTGAGTGCTCTATCTGTTCATCATCGTGACTCTTCAGCTTCTCTGGTCGTTTTCCACCATGCGTCCAACATCACTGAGTGTTCTGCTGAGATTTCTCAACCTCTCTGGTAGTTGAGACTCTTCATCTTCTCTGTGAAAGTCGAGCTCACCTTCTCTTTTTCAGTTACAAGCCTCAATGCCCATCTAGCTGTCAATCGCCTCCTAAGAATAGTCTTCCTTCACTGGACTAAGCTTGGAGACTCTTCATCTCCTCTGGTGATCACACAGAGGTCTCTTCAAATTCTCTAGAAGGCGTCATCAATGGTTTCTGGTAGTTTCACTACATCATGCATCAGTAGCCCTCCGATCTTGTTCAAATTCATTAGCACCATTGGATATGCAGCGAGAAAATACGTATGGCCAGAATCTATGCTTCCAAATCTACGGTCAGGATTGGATTCTAGAGCCCCCCTACCATTCTATCTTTAAGCAGAGGGGGGGGGGTCCAGAATTGGGCACTCATTTCTCAAGTGGCCAAGATTAAAGCACCTAGATCAACGACACTCAAGCGATTCTAGACCCCCTTTTCCATTCCGACTTTAATTAAAGGGGGGGGGGTCCGAAATGGTGGGGTATCAAGGAAGGGCCCCATTCCTGTCATGTCACCTTTTATATCGTTCTCCTCCCCACCTGTCGTCTGTTCTCCACCTGACCATGCGCCAAGGATCATTCCCTTTAGCCCCTCCTTTTCCTATGACATTTTTGCATCTCCCAATTACCGAAACTATGTCGTGGTGTAAATCTTCTAACGTCACACATGGATTGACACGTGTTGAATACTGCCACGTGTCACTCTGATTCGTGACTTACATGTGCCTGAAATGTTGAATCAGTATGACATTTGTCTTACCTGGTTGTGCCACATGCTCGTAGCTGACGTAGTATGCTGACATGAGTCAGATCGACGATCCATATCACATCTTGATCTGACGACAGTGATTAAATCGCAATTTCGCATATCACGAAATCAGGATTTCTGTGGATGATATTACTTGACATCTCCAGCTCTCGATCCCCGAAACTCCGATATGGACTGGAATCAACAGTCCAGATTCAACCTTAATTTGATGGATGAGATTAGATCATGATTTCAGATATCATGATTTCGAGAGGTTAGGGAACATCGTTCCTTTGACTCTCCAGTCAACGAACTGACGATCTATCCCCACGTGTCCTGCCTGAAGATGGAGGGTCCTCCTTCTTTCAAGATTTTGTGATCCCTCTACTCCTTGCACTTTAAAGAATGTGTAGGTTCTCCTCGATCCATCGGTGGTCAAACCCTGCGCTCGGATCTAATGCCCGAGATCTATCCTCCTCTTCTGCGCGCTCCTCTTGTCTACATTGAGATCTGATAGTCATCAGGAATTCGGGATGGGATCCAATGATCACCAATGCTTCTCCTCCAGAGCTTATGCATCCTCCTTTCTTGGAATATTTCTAAGTGTCAAGGGCCTCGACCATTGATCCACCTGATGCTATCTCTCTTGATATTTATCCATGAGTTAACCTCATCCCTGGTGCACACCTACGCACTGCATTTGAATCTGAGCTAATTCCTCCTGAGCTTACTTTGTTGTTGTTTTTCCATAGATGCACACTCTGATCCTTCAATCAATGATAAGCGCATACTGCCTATAAAGAATTCCAACCATCCTCTGCACTATCTCTTATGATCTTATCGAGCTTGCTCTGCAGCGTCTTCCCAAACTACTTCTGATGCCCATCTGTTCTTCTCAAACTACTTTTGGTGCCCGTCTATTACATTCTTCCTGTACTCAAGCCATCATCGCTACTGTACTTGCCATCAATGACAAGCATATGCTACATGTTAAACATTTTCCAACATATAGATCCTAAGGTAGTGGAAATATTTCAATTACCAAAAAGAAAGCATGGGAAATATTAGTTGGTGCAGTCGTCTACATGAGCCAAGAGAAAGGTTGTTGATTTGGTTAAATCATGTCTAGTGGGAATGAATAGAATGGGTACCAAGGCATATTTGAACATATTTCCCTTGGGACCATACTACTACCTCATTGGTATGGATTGGTTGGACCAAAACCATGCCATATTATACTATCATAACAAGGCATTCACCTGCCTGAATAAGGAAGGAAATCAGAGAGAAGTCCAAGGAATCCCCATAGCAGTTACTATTCGGGAAATATCAACAATGCAACTGAAGAAGTGTTATAGGAAGGGTTGTCAAATATTTGCATCCCATATGGAGGAAGAACCTAAGGATAAGGTTCCCAAATTGGAGGATCATGAAGTCCTAAAATATTTTGAAGATCTGTTCAAGGAGATACCAGGACTACCCCCAAAGAGAGATATTGATTTCTCTATAAATTCGATGCCTAGGACAACTCCAGTGTCAAAGACTCCCTACTGGATGAGCACACTAGAACTGAAGTAACTACAAATGCAGCTGGAATAACTTTAAAGAAGGGGTACATATGACCAAGTGTGTTACCTTGGGGCTCCCTAGTGTTATTTTTGAAGACGAAATATGGGAGCTTGAGATTGTGCATTGACTTCAGGAAGTTAAATAAAGTAAACATAAAGAACAAGTATCCTCTACCAAGGATTGATGATCTCTTCAATCAGTTGAAGGATGCAAGCATATTTTCAAAGATAGATCTCAGGTCAGGATACCATCAGGTAAGGATTAAAGGTGAAGATATTAGAAAGACTGCCTTTGGGACAAGGTATGGTCATTATGAGTTCACAATGGTGCCATTTGGGTTATCAAATGCACCAGTTGTTTTCATGTGCTTAATGAATGGTTTCTTCCAAGAATATTTAGACAAGTTTGTCATTTTATTTTTGGATGAAATCCTTGTATATTCCAATAAAAAGGAAGAGAATGAGAAACACTTGAGGATGGTGTTACAGGTTCTAAGAGAGCACCAACTATTTTCTAAGTTGATAAAGTGCTTATTTTTCCAAAATCGAATCCACTATTTGGGACATAATATCCGAAGAGGGAATAGAAGTAGACCATGAAAAGATTGAAGTTGTTAAAGGGTGGGAAGAACCTAAGAATGTGACAGAAGTCAGATCCTTCAGGGGTCTTGTTGTCTACTATAGGAGATTCATTGCAATATTTTCGAGGATTTCTCACCCAATCACTTCCTTGCAAAGAAAAGGGGTAAAGTTTCAATGGACAGAAGAATGTGAAAATATCTTCCAGAAATTGAAGTAGTTGTTAACCAGTGCTCCAATTATGAAGAATATAGATACAGATGAATATTTTGTGGTTTTCACAGATGCATGCAAGGAAGGACTCAGTGGATTCCTTATCCATAATGGGTTTGTGATATGTTTTGAATCTAGGAAATTGAACGAGCATGAAAGGCTCTAAGCCACTCACGATTTGGAGTTGGCATCCATAGTACATGATTTAAAGAAATGGAGACACTACCTCGTGGGAAATATTTTTGAGCTGAGAACAAACCATAATGGTATGAAATATTTGTTTGATCAACCTACTTTAAATTCTAGGAAGATGAGATGGTTGGGATTCCTCTGTGAGTATCAATTTGATATAAATCACATCAAAGGAAAGGAGAACAAAGTGGTTGATGTAATCAATAGGAGAGTGCATGAAATACATTCTACAACCATCAGCATGTATCAAACTGATCTTAATGACAAAATTTTAGAGGTTGCAAAAGAAGATACGCAGTACATGGAAATGGTAAGAAAGTTACAACAAGGTAAGATGCTAAAAAATAGAAGATTATAGATTGGAAGTTGATAGAATACTCTTGCACATGAACATAATTTATGTACCCATTTCCCATGAATTGAGGAGTATGATCTTGAAAGATATGCATAATGTGCCTTATGTTCGGCACCTTGGATATCAGAAAACAGTGGAAGCATTCAAGAGCCATTACTATTGGCCAGGCATGAAGAAAGAAATTGAATGTACATCGCTAGATGTATGGAGTGTCAAAAGGTAAAAGATGAGAATAGAAACCCAACTGTGTTGCTACAACCATTACCTATCCCTGAGTGGAAGTGGGAAGTGGTGGCAATGGATTTCATCATAGGATTACCCAAAACAAACAAGCAACATGATTCCATCATGGTGGCAGTGCATAATCTTATGAAGAACGCCCATTTTATTCCATTGAAGACTACTCACAAGGACACTAATGTTGTTGATATTTATATGAGGGAAGTAGCATGATTGCAGAGTATTCCCAAGACAATTGTGTCTAATAAAGACCCAAAATTTACCTCAAAGTTTTGGAGAGGATTATTCAAGGGGTTTAGAACGAACTTGAACTTCAACAAATCCTACAATACTGATTCTAATGGACAAACATAAAGAGTAAATTAAGTGAAAGAATATATGTTAATAGTGTACGTGATGGAAAAACCATCTAGATGGGAAGACTACCTACACTTGATAGAGTTTTCTTACAACAATGGGTACCAATAAACACTAAAGATGAGCCCATTTGAGGCACTTTATGGAAGAAATTGAAACACACCAATAAGTTGGGACAACCCAGCTAATAGAGAAATAATTGGGCTAGAGTTTCTCATGGAAATGGAAGATAAATTGTTAAAGATTAAGAAAAGTTTGAAGGCTTCCCAAGATAGACAAAAAAGCTATTCCGACAAAGGCAGACCCCACAGGGAAAGTGGGTGATCATGTTTTCTTGAAGGTGAAATCCAACAAAAGTTTCCTGAAGTTAAGAAACTGTTCCAAGTTGGCAGCCAAATATTGTGGACTATTTGAAATTATAGAAAGGATTGGACCAATAGCTTATATGATTGCATTGATTGAATGCATGACTATTCATAATGTATTTCATGTTTCATTGCTCAATAAATATATACCTGATGCTAGTCAGGTGATTGATTGGAATTTGATTAAGGTGGAGCAAGAAGTCACTTTAGAAGTGTGTCTGGTGCGCATATTGAACCAAAATAGTAAGAATCTCTTGAATCTAGCCATAGGTCTTGTAAAGGTATAGTAGACCTGGTACGGTCCTAAGGATGCAACATGGGAGCATGAAGATGATATGCAAGCATAATACCCACACCTTTTTGAAGATTTTGGAAATCTTGTTGATGTTGTGTAATTAAGTTGCAATGAGGACACTACAAAAATAAGGTGAGGGGATTGTAATACCCCAAGGATGAGCCCCAGTTGTAATTATGAATGTAACATGTTTTGTAGGATGGTGATCCAAGTATTTATAAGCTGGTAGGATTATGTGTTGATTAGCCCGAGAGCCTAGATGTTAAAGGCCAGAATCATGTTTTATACATGTAAATATTCATATTATTAATATAACAACATCGTTGCATGTAGAATAACCATGAAGAAAGAGTATGGGGGACTAAAATTCACTAGGTCGGGAAAGGGAGGAGGCTAAGAGACTGCGGAAAAATGGCTAAGCTTAAAAGCCTAATAGAATAATATATTATTATTCTAAAAGTTGTAAAGAGGATATTAATTTATCCTAAGTTATTTTAGGGAGAGGAATGATTTCCAAGTGACAGGAACATGCTCGTGGAGAGCCAAGTGTCATCCAAAATGCATGCATATTTATGGGGGGAATTCTCAGTATTCTCACCCATTCTGAGGATTCTCCCCATGCTGAAATTTTTTACGATTCTATAATGTCCCCCACCTCTTAGAGAGGTGATGAGGAGAATCAGTGGCCTGGGCACCCCCACTAGGTCATAGTCTCACACTGAGGGGGGAAAATTCAAGAAGTTAAAAGTTATATTTTTAAGTTGAATTAAGAAAGGAAAAGGATAAAGGAGTAAAAGATAACTCAACAGGAGAATAGAAGATTAACCCTGGGAGTTAACCTAACTCAACAGAGAATTAGAAGGAAAAGTATAAGTAAGAGGCTAGGGTGCACCTATTATTCATTCTGGTTTTGGATTAGCATTTGCTATTGCTCTTGAGCATTCAGTTTGGGGGTTTTGTTGTACAAACCCTTGTGAGCAACTCAGTGGTGAAATATCCACTCACCTTGTTCCACGGCTTGGTCTTGGGGATGAAAGACTCCTCCACACCATTCTAGTCTCAGGGCCATCTTATCAAGGGAGGTTCGATCTAGCTTATCCTGAGGGCCTGGGGCCATTCCAACAGTTGGGTTTTGTTTGTAGGGGAAGGACCATCAGTTTGAGGGATTTTCTGGAGGGTTATCATCATTCTACATTTGTCTGTAGATTGGGACGTCGTGGAGCCGTAGGGGAGGTCCTATGATTCAGTAAAACTCAGATCTAGAGAGATCTGCTTGAGATCTGAGCCCAAAACTTTTCCCATGGGATTCTCATAGCCCGATCTATATTCTTGGAGAGTTTTAGAGAATTTGGAGGCCTCCTTCATCAGGGCTGAACCATCTAGGGTTTCAGTCATCTAGTGGGGCACACCATTCAGTGGAGAATTCAGATCTACGGGGTTTGAGAGTGGATTTGGGAATTTGGACATCTAGGTTTTCCTTACAGTTGCTTGATCTATCATTTGGCATATTTCTCGGGATGATTGGAGGATTTTGGTAGTAGGGAAGAATTATTCAGGGCTTCAGCATTCTAGAAGGACGTGGCACTTTCCAGCTTGGAGGTTGAGCATTAGTATGGCTCAGATCTACTTGATTTAGTCTTCATTGTATATCTAGCCTTTGGAGGCTTATTTTTTATTGTCGGGGGCATTTTGTAGCAGCTCATATTTATTGCTTGTATGGCCATCCGAGGTTTATGCCAGATCAGCCATCTATTATATTGATCTTACATTGCTCATAATAAAAAGGTCAGATCTTTGCTTGTGCTTCTCCATCTTGAATATATTGTAATCTCCATGTGTTGATGAATCTTATATGCACTTAATAACTCAATAAATTAGTAGTTAGTGATTCCAAGAAATAATTTGGCTTGGGATCATTACAGTGGTATCAGAGCCTTGATCCTCCAAACCTATGGAGAGATCGATGCATGCAGAAGTACAGGGGAATTGTTATGGGTCCAAGGAAGAAAAACAACAGTGAAACAGAGGCAGAAATGGAAGGTTTAGGAGATGACCATGAGCCTCAGGGCTTGGCTCTCTTAGTAGCCAAATTTGGTAAGTTCCAGCAAAACATGAACCGCATAGAAAGCACATTGGTTCGGTAGTTGGATGAGTATCAGGAAACCAACAGAAGGGGACAGGCCAAAATCTCTGAAACCTTGAAGAAAGTTGATGAGAATCTATAGAAAATGAACGAGAACCAAACTAGGATAACTAACCTTCTGATGCAAGTAGCCCATTGAGGCAAAGATCTTGATACGTATGGGAATAAGGAGGATGAAGGTTCCGGTGGAACCCATGAGGAAGTCAGATATAACTTGGAGAAAGCATCGGGATCCGAAGGAAGTCTTGGAGGTGGCACGTTCCATGGGCAGATGGGTAGCAGGACCAATCATAGGCCATACATGCCAGTGTTCATGGATGAACCGTTAAGCCAACACTCAGGTAGAAGAGCTAACCCTAGACCATAGATTCCCACATTCACAGATGAGCAAGGGAAGCATGAACAAGTTGAATATTTTGTGGAACAATTAGCCAGGAGTACCAGGAAATACTATGGCTTGGATATGAAAGTTAAAAGATAGATGTCCCTAGACCAGTATTTTCAACTCAGGTTCAGAAACCAGCCTAGGATGAACCACACGGGTAGCTTTGAGTTTGAGCGAAGGGCAGGGAAGATAGAGATTCCATACTTTGATGGTACGGCTAAGATGACAACACAAGCATGGGTGCAGAAGATGGATACTTACATGCATCTTAACCCCATGAGAGAGATGGAGGCCATCAAGTTTTCCACTATGTACTTGGATGGCAAGGCCCATGACTAGTGGTTCTATGGGCTCACCACACTCGGCCACAACCAGATTGTATCCTATATAGAATTCACTTAGAGGCTCATTGATAGATTTGATCTAGGAGATCCTTAGTTACATTTCCGGGAGCTCACCCAACTCAAGAAAACAGGTATGGTTGAGGCATACATTGATGAGTTCCAGAGGTTGGTAGTGATGGTGCAAGATATGTCCCCAACCAGGATCATGATGCTCTTTATAGAAGGATTGATGGAACCCTTGAAGGGTTGGGTTAAGGCCTTCAAGTCTACCAGCCTACAGAAATCCATTTGGAAGACGAGGGATCTGGGTCCAGCTGCTAAAACAAAATTCATACCCAGACCACCTCTTAACAATGGTGGGAGAGATCAAAGGCCTCCAATAAACCAAGGAGGATGTGACCCTAAGGGTTATGACAAGGGCCATGGCAGAATAGATGACAACACCAGGAGGGAACTGAGAAGGAAGCAACTCTGCTTCACATGCAAGGAGCCATGGAATCTCTCACATAAGTGCATGGGACGAGGACAGGTACATTACATTGAGGTCACTTCAGATGACAAAGAAGAGGATGAGTATGGTCAGATACAAAACATGGAGGCCAAAACGTTAGAGGTAGCATAAGAGGAGGTTCCAGAACTAGACTGTGTGGCTGGAGAGAAGGCTACATTGGCATCTATCAGTGGGGTACCCAAGTTCAACACCTTCAGGATGAGAGGGGTCTTACAAGGACAGATATTTTCGGTTCTGATTGATGGAGGAGCTTCCCACACTTTCATTGATGCAGCATTACCGAATAGGAGGCACATACCTATAGTAGAGTTTGAAGGATTCAAAGTGGAGGTAGCAGGTGGTAGTACTATTCCCTGTAACAGATACATACCACGTATGAAACTCACCTTGGGAAGGCATGAGTTAGTTCAGGATGTGTATGTGATGGATCTTCCCGATACCAACATCATCCTAAGGGTGCAGTGGCTCAGCACTTTAGGACCCATCACCACAAATTACAAGACCATGGAAATGTCCTTTGTGGAGGAAGGAGGACGAAAGTTTGTGCTCAGAGGCATGAAAAGTAACTCTGCCAGAGTGGTCACAACCAAGAGGATGTAAGCCATATTTAGATGGGAAGAAATTGTATATGCAGTAGAATGTAAGGTCTCAACACGGGTGGATGATAAGGGAAAGGTGCATTACACACCAGAGATCAAAAGAATCCTTGACAAGCACCGGAAAGTGTTTGGGCCGATTCCTCTAGGTGTGCCACCAGACAGGGGGTTTGAGCAAATCATTGAGCTAGAAGATGGGGATAATCCTGTTATCACCACACCCTATAGGCATCCCAAGAAGTATAAATATGAGATAGAGAAGGCCATCAAGGAGCTTCTAGACATGGGACACATCAGACCAAGTTCAAGCCCATTTGCTTCGTCAGTAGTCTTGGTGAAGAAGAAGGATGGAATGATGAGAATGTGCATTGACTTCTGGGATTTGAATAAAAAGACGATCAAAAACATGTATCCCATACCCAGGATTGATGAGTTGCTGGATGAGCTGCATGGAGCTATATATTTCACAAAAATTGATCTTCACTCGGGCTACCATCAAATCAAGATGAGGGAGGAGGACATCTCAAAAACAGCCTTTAGGTGTCACTACGGCCATTATGAGTTTTTTGTGATGCCCTTTGGGTTAACCAATGCCCCAGCCACATTTTAGTCTTGCATGAACCATGTGTTCAACAAATAGCTGAGAAAACACTTGTTGGTATTCTTTGATGACTTGCTCATTTACAACAAGACCTGGGAGGAACACTTTTGACATGTGGACCAAATCCTGTCAATCATGGAAGAACAATCACTATACGCCAAGGAATCTAAGCGTCAGTTTGGAATGACAGAAGTGCTTTACTTGGGACACATCATAGGGGAAAAAGGGGTACAGGTACACCATGAGAAAATAACAACCATTAGGGAATGGCCTACTCTGAAAACACTCACAGAACTGAGGGGATTCCTGGGCCTGTGCACATACTATAGGAAATTTGTCAAAGGGTTTTCTCAACTATGCGCACCCTTGACTGACCTGACCAAAACAGGTTCCTTCAAATGGAATGATGAGGCCCAAGTCACGATGGAGAAAATGAAAGAGGTCATGGGCACCTGCCCAGTTCTAGCTCTTCTTGATTTCGGCATACCCTTCACTTTGGAGTGTGATGCCTCAGGGGAAGGTATAGGGTCCGTGTTGATGCAGAACATGCACCCCCTTTCCTATGAAAGCTAGAAACTTAGGGGTCTTGAACTACTTTACAACATTTACGACAAAGAAATGATGGCTATCATGCATGCACTAGCCAAATTCAGGCAATATTTTGTAGGTGCAAGGTTTGTGGTCAAATTAGACCATAACAGTCTTAAATATCTATTGGAGTAGAAGGATTTGAATGAAAGACAACAAAAATGGGTAAGCAAAATAAAAGCCTATGACTTTGACATTGAATTCGTCAAAGGGAAGAACAATGCAGTGGCAGATGCATTATCCATAAGGCCATCCATTTTTGCCATGTCTGGTATGTCAGTCGACTAGAAGGAACACTTGATAGTGGAATATGAAAAGGACCAGTTCACTTGTCAACTGTTGGATGGGAAAATACAGGATGACAACTTTAGGGTCATAAATGACCTCATCTATTACAAAGGATGGATCTTTTTAGTTCCTGGATCAACTCTCAAAGCTAAGATCCTGCATGCATGTCATAACTCACCAATAGCAGGGCATCAGGGAATCAGTAAGACGTATAGGAAGGTGAGAGAGAGGTTTTCATGGAAAGGCCTCAAGGAAGATGTGATGAAGCATTTCAAAGAATGCACTACATGCCAAGAAAACAAGGATGAGCACACACACCCTGCAGGACTGTTGCAGCCCCTACCTATTCGAGAGCACAAGTGGGAAAGTATATCCATGGATTTCATCACCGGGTTACCTAGAGAATAGGGGAAAGATTGCATTTTCATGGTGGTATACAGGTTGATGAAGTTTTCACACTTTTTTCCCATGGCCACAGACTTTAGTGCAGCACAGGTGGCCGAATTATTTTTTAGAGAGATGTTCAAACTACACGGCCTACCCAAAACCATCATCAGTGACAGAGACAGCAGATTCATGAGTACGTTTTGGCAGGAGTTGTTCAGATTAGTGGGTATAACATTGACTCCTATTACTATCTATCACCCTCAGATGGATGGTCAGACTGAGATAGTCAAAAAATGGGTGGAAGGTTACCTCAGAAACTACGTAGCAGGATAACAGAAAGCATGGGTCAGATGGTTACATTTGGGATAATATTGCTACAACACCACCCAACATATGTCCATTGGCATGTCACCCTTTAGAGATTTATATAGCTATGATCCTTTATCATTTGTGGAGATTTCATTTGGTGGCAGCAAGGCTCTGATGGTACAGGATTGGATACAGCAGAGCCAAGACATTCTTAGGGAATTGAAGGATCATTTATAGAGGGCACAAAACCAACAAAAGGTCCAAGCAGAAAAGCACATAGTTGATCATACCTTTGAGGTTGGCGATTTAGTCTATTTGAGGTTGCAACCATATAGGCAGGCCTCCATTAAGATAAGTGGAGCAGAGAAACTACAACCACGTTTCTTTGGACCTTACAGAGTCAGCAAGAGGATAGGGGCAGTAGCTTATGAGCTGGAGCTTCCACAGGGTAGAAAAATTCACAATGTCTTCCATGTCTCATGCCTTAAAAAATAACTCGGTCAACACTTCAGGCCTATTGAGGCATTTCCTCCCATGGATGAGGAGGGACAACTTGTTTTGATTCCAGAGGAGGTGTTAGAAGTCAGATAAAAGAGGCTCTGAAACCGAAGCATCAAGGAGTATTTGATCAGGTGGAAGGATTTACCCATTGAGGATGCCACTTGGGAGCAGGAGCACATGGTTAGAGAAGAAGGTTTGGAATTGCTTGAGGAAAAGAAATTTCAAGAAGGGGAGACTGTAATGTCCCCCACCTCTTAGGGAGGTGATAAGGAGACTCAGTGGCCTAGTCACCCCCACTAGGTCATAGTCTCACACTGAGGGGGGAAAAGTCAAGAAGTTAAAAGTTATATTTTTAAGTTGACTTAAGAAATTAAAAGGATAAAGGAGTAAAAGAGAACTCAATAGAATAATAGAAGATTAACCCTGGGAGTTAACCTAACTCAACAGAGAATTAGAAGGAAAAGTATAAGTAAGAGGCTAGGGTGCACCTATTATTCATTATGGTTTTGGATTAGCATTTGCTATTGCTCTTGAGAATTCAGTTTGGGGGTTTTTCTATACAAATCCTTGTGAGAAACTCAGTGGTGAAATATCCACTCACCTTGTTCCACATCTTGGTCTCTGGGATGAAAGAATCCTCCACACCATTCTAGTCTTAGGGCCATCTTATTGAGGGAGGTTCGATCCAGCTTATCCTGAGGGCCTGGGGCCATTCCTACAGTTGGGTTTTGTTTGCAGGGGCAGGACCATCAGTTTGAGGGATTTTATGGAGGGTTATCATCATTCTACATTTGTCTGCAGATTGGGACGTCGTGGAGCCGTAGGGGACGTCCCGTGATTCAATAAAACTCAGATCTAGGGAGATCTTCTTGATATATGAGCCTAAAAATTCTCCCATGGGATTCTCATAGCCCGATCTATATTCTTGGAGAGTTTCAGAGCATTTGTAGGCCTCCTTCATCAGGGCCGAACCAGATAGGGTTTCAGTCATCTAGTGGGGCGCACCATTCAGTGGAGAATTCAGATCTATGGGGTTTGAGAGTGGATTTGGGAATTTGGACATTTGGGTTTTCCTTACAGTTGCCCGATCTATCATTTGGCATATTTCTTTGAATGATTGGACACTTTTGGTAGCAGGGTAGAATTATTCAGGGCTTCAACATTCTAGCAGGACGTGGCACTTTCCAGCTTGGAGGTTGAGCATTAGTACGACTCAAATCTTCTTGATTTAGTCTTCATTGTATATCCAGCCTTTGGAGTCTTATTTTGTCGGGAGAATTTTGTAGCAGCTCATATCTATTGCTTGTATGACCATCAGAGGTTTATGCCAGATCGTCCATCTATTGTATTGATCTTACATTGCTCATAATAAAAAGGTCAGATCTTTGCTTGTGCTTCTACATATTGAATATATTGTGATCTCCATGTGTTCATGAATCTTGTATGCACTTAATAACTCAATAAATTAGTAGTAGTTAGTGATTCCAAGAAAGAATTTGTCTTGGGATCATTACAAATTCTCACCATTTTGACGAAGCTGGCCATTCGTTAGCCCGATTGACCACCACACCCAACAAGCATACAATAACCCTGGAATGACATTGTGGAATTCCTAAAACACCCCAAACATATGAAACAATATGAATTGATACCCTCTTTGCACCTATACCTTGGGGGTTGTCTACATATTGTCCTGTCAGTACCATTTCCCACGTCTAGTTTTTGTTGTTTCCATCACCATGCCCATGTGTTAAGGAGTGGGAGTGAAGAAGCAGGTTGTTAGGCATGTAGATAGAAGACGCAGTTTGTCAAGACTATGATAATTTATCTCCAAGTGAGAGAGTGTTTTGAGGAAGTGAGTTCTCTTGGAGGTAGTCCAATAACAACTACAAAGCTCTTATAATTCCTGATCTGGCCTATTATTGAATCCCCGGAAAGGGAGGTGTAGCAGTCGATGGACTATGTAACAGTGAAGTTGTACACTCCTAGGGTGGGATAGGCATGTGGGTAATGAGAGTCTATGAGTTGTGGGCGTAAGTGGCTCCTTGGAGGAAATCCTTCTTATTGTACTGTGAAACTTCTTGTTGTCCCTTCCTAGCCTGGGAATCCCTCTCCCGATGGGGTTTAGTCCTAGCTTGAGGGTAACCCTGCTTAGAGTGAGGAACAGTGTGGTCAATGGTTGGGAGGTTCATGGAAGGTATGCATGCAACTGGTGTACTTCAACTAAGAGATAAGTATATTTTTTGTGCTTAATGGATAAATAATGTATTTTATTGAATGCATGCAATTCTTATAATAATATCATGTTTTTTGATGCATGTATCTTTTCATGTTATCTATATTTATTTTTGTTAAGTTTATAAGTGATTTATTATACAAATAGCTCTATCTTTGATTGCCAAACAAGTATATGTCTGGGCATGAACAATTTTAATTACCTATAATAGAGCTTGAGACTGTTGTTGATACTGAGAGGACGGTGAATCAGTATCAAGTACAATTTAAAACCTTTTTCAACTTATACTTAAACCATTCAATTATATCCAATGAGAAATGAACAATAGTATAAGATTTACTCCAATACAGCACATTACACCATGCACAATATATGAGAAATAATCAATAGTTATTGTTCAAGGGAAGTAATGGCTTCCAAAGGTAGCTACAACTTCCAAATGTAAAGGGAGGGATAAACCTCCAAGAGGAACATATAATCCTCCAATATAAAGAGATATTTTAACTCTCCATCCTTTCCCCTTCCCTCCACCCAATAATATATGAGAGATAATAAAACTTTACATTAAATCATCACCATCAACCAATCATCACATAGAACCTGATAATGCTTCCTGAGACTTCTACAATTTCTGCAATTCTTTAATTATTGGAGTACTCTGATCCTGTAGATAATATTACTCAATGCATTCTCTAAAACTCCTCCAAGTTTCACTCCTTTAATCCTCCCCAAAAAGAAGTTATAGAAAGAATGGTAGACTTTATTCAATTATGTTCTATTCAGGAGAGTGAAATTGCACAGAATGCCCAACGCTCACTATTTAACATCCGATTTTGAAACTCGCACAAAAGAAACAAAAGTACGTAATATTTCCAATGAAAATTTTCCCACTTCATTTGGATTCTCTATGAAGAAGTTATGACTGGTTTACCCGGACCACCTGTTTATTGACTAGCTTCAGGACTGGTCACAAACCCTATCTTCCACAGAGTGTATCTCCATAATTGTAGCGAATAAAGATCTGAAACTTTTACCACAGATACCTTGATATGTATTCTCAATACCATAGAAATTTCACCATATGAATCATTCTATAAAAAATGTTATAGAAAAAATGGTAAGATGACCTGAAAATAACATACCTTAGAACACATCACCAAAACACTTCATCCTCACTTGAAATCCAGCCTTCTTTACTTCTGATTTTCTCTAAAATTCGACTTGTGTCTCATATAAATGTATAATGATATTTATTTATACCATTTATGTCACTTCCTTTTAACATTAGGGATGACCTGACAATTTCTTATTTTGTAATTCTTTTCTTTAATTATCTTCAAGGCCTACATGTACTTCCTTCTTCAATTCACTTTCTCATCTTCAAAAATTTATTTCTCCTCAACCATGAGGATCCACATGACATGCCACATACCACCGGAAATAACATGATGTATACTATCCATCCATGGGTCTTGTATCTACATGTTCATTTTCCTTCATGTCCAAATACCTTCATCAATCTTGCGGTCCACAACCCATGACTAGGGTTGAAATCAATGACAACAACCAATCTTCCAACAGTCTCCCCTTTTGTCATTGATGGAAGCACTCATGCTCCCCCTATCATCATGATCCCAATTTCTCTCCCCCTTTGATATCAATGGAAAGGGGTAGGGCTTCTCCCCCTGAGTTTAATGGCAAAAGGTAACTCTCTTCTTTGGGGCGGCTCCCCTTGAACATATGGCACTCAATAATATTTCATCCTTATTTTTGGTCTTTGGGACTTTTTATTCCTTGGAATCATTTTGTGTGGATTTTTTCTTCTCTCTCTTCTTCATGTCTAGGATGTATATGATTTTTGGTCTTCTTGTTGCAGTTGCAACCAATCTTCCTGAGTTATTTTCTCTGATTTTACATTTTCGGGAGTCAAACGTAAGAGTATATCCTTGATCACACATTTTACTAACACTGAGTAGATTATGATTCAAGTCTTCAACCAATAGGAAATTATTTGCTTCTCCATTTTTTCTTCCAAGTTCTACTACACCTTCTCCAAGTATTTTGGCGGATGAGTCATCTCCAAATGCAACATTTCCACCCTTTCTCTTCAAGCTGATGAATTTGTCTTGATCCCCGGTCATGTGTGAAGAACATCCACTGTCTATATACCATTTATCTTCTTCTCTACATTATTCAGTGTTTAATGCTATTTGACAATCTTCATTGCTTGGAATATCTTTCCTTCTCCATATCGCAGTTGGCACAGAGACATCTTCATTCATATATATGCAATCTCATGCTTTGTGTTCAAAATAATTACATTTGTAGCATACAATACTTTTATTCATCAATGGGGAAAATGAATTATAACTTTTGTTGACAAATCCACGATTATTTCCATATCTTCTATTTACACCATTCATTTTTCTTGCGTATTTGTTCCTTTCATTGATTCTGCAATTAATTGCCTTATGTCCAAAATTTTTGCAAGTATAACAATGGCCAAGAAAGAAATTTTGATACCTTGGAGTAAGTGGACTTCTTTTTGATGTAGTCCATCCGGGTTCATGATCTATTCTTTTGTATTTTCCTTCATATTGATTGAAGCTTCTTTGATTCTTGAAGGTAGGAGGTCTTCTTATATATTCATCTCTTTTGTAATCATTCCTTCTTTTTGGTATCCTGGTCCACTTTCTCGACAACTGTCTGTGTAGCTCTTTCTTCAACCTTCTTGTTGGTATTTGCATCTTCTTTGTATGAAGTTTCACCTATGCATCCAAGATGTGTTAAGTCTTTTGGCACTTGAGAGTTTCTTAATCTCTTCCTCAATGAGACAACTTCTTGTTCAAGTTTCTCACAATCGTTTTCTTTCATCATCATTTGGACATTTCTTACTTCTCCTATTCTTCTTTCTTCTTCGAGTAGATTTTTCAAGGAAATGATTTCTTCTCTTAGTTTCTCAAAGTCTTCTAATTGTTTCTTCAAGCTTACAACTGTATTTTCACAACTACCCAATTCACTTCTTAGTTTTCTTTGCGTGTCTTTGAGCTTGCTATTTTCAATCTCAACATGCTTCAATTTTTTAAGATTCTCATCTTCTTGTTGAGCAATTTTTTCTTCATGAATTTCTTCTTATTCATTGGAATTTTATTCTTCAGTGTCATTTCTTTCAATCCTTGGATGAGGACATTCAAATTCAACATGACCTACTCCTTCAAAATTAAAGAAAAAGAACTGACCTCTATTTTCTTCTTTGAAATCTCAGATGTTGTAATTTGCTTCAACTTCTTCTTCTTCTTCTTCTTCCCTTACATAAAGGTCTTGTAGCTTGTCCCAAAGTTATTTTGATGATGCACATGAACCCACCTTGTACTTCACTGAATCTTTCAATCTATCCAGGATGATATCTATTGCCAATTTGTTGTTCCTTTTTGCTTCCTTCTGAGTTGTAGCCTTTGGTTTCTTTAAAGCATTGTATCCTGAAGCAAATGAGAACCAGATATCTGCACCAAGATATTTCAAGTAAGTTTCCATTCTATTACTCCAATATTAAAAATTTCTTCCATCAAATGGTGGAATCCCATTTGGAATTTTGTCTTCCATTTCTTCTTAGGATCTTCCTTCCAATGGTTAAACTGTACTGAATGTAACCTGCTCTGATACCAATTGTTGATACTAAGAGGGGGGTGAATTAGTATCAAGTACAATTTAAAACCTTTTTCAACTTACACTTAAACCATTCAATTATATCCAATGAGCAATGAACAATAGTATAAGAGTTACACCAATACACCACAATACACCATGCACAATATATGAGAAATAATCAATAGTTATTGTTCAAGGGAAGTAATGACTTCCAAAGGTATCTACAACTTCCAAATCTAAAGGGAGGGATAAACCTCCAAGAGGAATATAGAATCCTCCAATATCAAGAGAGAGTTTAACTCTCCATCCTTTCCCCTTCCTTCCACCCAAGAATATATGAGAGATAATAAAACTTTACATTAAATCATCACCATCAACCAATCATCACATAGAACCTGATAATGATTCCTGAGACTTCTTCAATTTCTACAATTATTCAATTATTGGAGTACTCCAATCTTGTAGGTAATATTACTCAATGTATTCTCTGAAAATCCTCCAATTTTCACTTCTTGAATCCTCCCCAAAAAGAAGTTATAGAAAGAATGGTAGACTTTATTCAATTCTGGTATATTCAGGAGAGTAAACTTGCACAAAATGCCCCGCGCTCAATATTTAACATCTGATTCTGCAACTCACAAAAAATAAACTACATTTTGTAATATTTCCAATGAAATTTATCCCACTTCATTTGGATTCTCTGTCAATAAGTTATGACTGTTTTACCCAGAACACTTGTTTATTGACTAGCTTCATGACTGGTCACAAACCCTATCTTCCACAGAGTGTATCTCCATAATTATAGAGAATCAAGAGCTGAAATTTTTACCACAGGTACCTTGATATGTCTTCTAAATACCATAGCAATTTCACCATATGAATCATTCTATAAAAATATTTATAGAAAAAATGGTAAGATGACCTGAAAATAACATACCTTAGAACACATCACCAAAACACTTCATCCTCCCTTGAAATCGGGCCTTCTTTACTTATGATTTCCTCTGAAATTTGAATTTTGTATCTATTGGAATCAGAAGTCACTCCTATATTGTAGTAGGAGTAAGCCTGATGCCCATCAGTTTATGTCACTATTTGTTGATAAAGGGTGATGAATGGAAGTAAACTCAGAATGATATCGTTCTAACTCAGAAACTAGGCCAGGCATGCACAAGAAGATGAGGTCTTGGTTCAACTTCAGACAGTAAGTTGTAATAAGGGTGAGTAGGAGGAAGACTTCTGTGAGGAAATGCAAAGTCCTGTTGTAGGCATCAAGCTTCTAATAGCTTGTAGAAGAAAACTTTGAACACAAGAACCTCTTATATTCAAAATCAAAAACACTAAAAGAACATAACAGTGTTATAATAAATCCTTTATCATAACACAGTCACGACGATTCATGTGAATCAATCAATCATGAGACCTTTTAGTATGAGATCGAAACCAGATGAAAAAGAGATCTTCCTTACATTGAACAATAAAATTTCATTTGTAGATACATAGCCAGGAAAACCAGTGCTTCATTAAAACATTATAGTCGGGAGCTCTGCTCTACCATCCATCCCCACAAAAATACAAAAATGAGTATATATACTCAGAGAAATTCACCACCTTGGCAGAAGGAGGGTAGATGAGACATTAAAGTCCAAATTTGCGTGTGCAGGCACCTCTAGTCAGACGAGGACATCATATAGACATGGCTTCTTTAGGAAAACCTACACACAGGACGATTTTGGGCAGACTGCCTTCTAGAATCTCCATGCCTTACATTTAAGGAGTGAGGTGAGGTTTCAACCACCTCCTCCTACCTTTATTTACATCTAGCAGGGATCAAGATCGAGACTGATTTGCATTGGCACCTGGAGAACATGGCAATGCCTCCTGCAGCTAAACCTGGTGCTTTGGCCCTTTGCGCAACTCTTTCTATCACCCCAAGTGACCACGGGCCATGACCCTGTGCCTATATTCAAAGGTGCTTTTTGCATTTCATGTTTCGGCGATTCCAGATGCATTGGAGGAGTGACCCCCTGTCTTTCAAAGTCCCAGTAGCCGAAATGCTGAAATGGCTAATCTGTAATCAATGGTCGGATTTGATTTAATATGGACAATCACGATGAACCTTAATGTATTTTAGGGATTCTCTCACTAGGATTTCTCATTCCTTTTCTCTCGACCCTTGTATTTCAAAGTCTCGGTAGCTGAAATGGAAACTGGACTTAATCAAGCACCATGTGTCCCAACTGGAATGGATGACCATGATCATTTTGTGACTTTGGCCCTAAGGGAAGAGTCCATGTGCTAAACCTTGTGCAACTCCATGGCTCTAGCCTACCTGATGACCGTTGATCTTCTCCATCGATGGATCTTCACTGTTGAAAAGAAAAAATGCCCACCTACTTGATTTTTAACCCGAAAATAGAGGTTTTATGCATGTTGCGCTTGGGCGCTCATGACTACGACCTTGGATAACTTCATTTGATGGGTCTTAAGCCCCATTTCATTTATTTCTCACCAAGCACCCAAATCGAGAGAGAAGCTTCCCTTTATAAAAATATGTGTTAACCTTAAGCTCCATGGGGGATAGAGTCCTCCCTGTGAGGCTCTAAGAATTCTTTGCAGGTTCAGTGCCTTGTTTTTGGGCTATGGAGTCATTTATTAAGCCAAAAATAAATTAAAAAAAACAATATTTACAAAAATAGAGGAGTTGTCTAAGGCTCAAACAAAAAATTTCTTCAGGAAATTCCCATTTACTGGGCCGTTAAAAACTTCTTCACCCTCCAAATCCTGCAACCTTTATGTGTTATTTAATAATACTTCAGAGATTTTGAAGGGCCCGATACAGAGGGAATCAAACTTCTTGTGTTTTCCCCTATCCTTCCTGGGTGCATCCCACTTAAGCACCAAATCTCCCAGCTTGAATTCCTCCTTCCTGACCTTCTTGTCAAAGGCCTGCTTGATCTTCTGCTGATGACTATGAGTTATGTCCATTACCTGCTCCCTGATCTGTTGCACTTCCACCACTTGATGAATTGTTCTGACCATATGGTCTGGCTCTCCTTCATGATCTTGAAAGAATTTCACTACAGGTAAAGAGAGATGAGTGGGAAACACAACCTCTATCCAATAAACAAGTTGAAAAGGTGAGGTGCTTAGAGACTTCTTTGTTGTCACTCGATTGGTCCATAGAGCGAATTTGAGCTTTGAATCCCAGGCCCTCTTATTGTCTTCCAATAATCTTTTAATGAGTTTGATTATACTTTTATTGGAAGATTCTGCCAGTCCATTTCCTTGAGGATAATAGGAAGTGGAGTGAATTAGTGAAATCTTGAACTGCTCACAGAACTTAACCAAAGGCTCAGATTTGAAATAAGCAGCATTATCAGTGAAAATTCTGTTGGGACAACCAAATCTGGCTATGATATCCTCCAGGAAGCTGACAATTACCTTGTGTGTAGCACTCCTGGTGGGGGCATCTTCTATCCACTTGGTGAAATAATCTGTTGTAGTTAGGATCCATTTGTACTGGCCACTTGATGGAGGATGAATTTCTCCAATGAATTCCAACCCCCACTGTTGAAAGGGTGCTGAAGCTACTACAATATTTAGTGGCAGAGATTTGAGCTGCTTCTTTCCTGAGAACCTTTAGCATTTGATGCAAGATCCAACTTTTCTGCAGACATCAGTGAATAAGGTGGGCCAGTAGTACCCAGCCCTGAGAATTTTGTGAGTTTTGGTCTTCTAGAAATGATGCCCTCCGCAAAGGTCGTTATGGAAATCAAACATAACTTTCTAGGCTTCTTGTGGGTTTAGACACCTCAGAAACACCCTTAGAGGGTATCTCTAGTACAAGACTTGGTTAATAAGGAAATATCTGACCGCCTTGAGATTTAAATATCCTGCCTTGCTTTTTCCCATTCCATCAGGAGGCTTCAGCTCTTGCAGAAAGTACAAAATGTCTCTGTACCAGGTGCATTCTACTAGTGATAAGTCACCCTGAGAGATTTTTTTGTATGACTCAGCTTGCCGATTTTCTGAGCAAGCATTGATGAAGCTAACCCTCAAGGCCTTGAAATTGTATTCAGCCAACAGCTTGGCTAAGCCCTGCCCTTTAACCAACTTGGTGGGCTTTATCTCCAGGTCAAACTCAAGGATCATGGAAATCCATTTACCTCTTCTCCCATCTATGTCAGGTTGTATAAGGATGTCTTTCACAGAGGCTGAAGGAACATATGTAGTCACTCTTGAGTGCAAGACATAGACTCTGAAATATTTGAGAGCTTTCACCAAGGCATAGGCCTAGTTCTCCATGATCTCATACATGATTTCTTCATCTCTTAATGCCTTACTGAAGAATGAAATGGGTTTCTCTTTCCCTTCCTCATTTTTCTGCAATAAGACCGTTGATACTGTATCAAAAGAAGCAAAAGAAAAAACTAGGAAATCCTTGGAATAATCAGGACTGATCAACACAGGTGCCTCAGTCAATGCCTTTTTTATTTGGACAAAAGATTCCCTGGGTTCAACAGTCCATTTTACTTCATTTCCCTTTCTGAGCATGGTTGTGATATGTTTCACCAACTCAGCAAAATTTGAGACAAACCTCCTCAGAAAGTTAATCTTCCCTAAAAAATCTCGGACTTCCTTTCTAGACCTAGGAAGTGATAGGGTCTAAATTGCCTCTATCCTATTGGGATCAATTCTCACTCCCTCTGTTGATACTATATGGCCTAAAAACTTCCTCTCCTTCATAGAAAACAAACATTTCTTGGGATTTAAGGAAAGGCCAAACCTCCAGCATTTCAAGAAAACTTTCCTCAAGTGACAATAGTGCTCTATATCAGACCTAGAGAAGACTATGATGTCATCCAGATAGATCACCACAAACTGATCTTTCTCCCGGATGAAGGCTATGTCCATGGCTCGCTGAAATGTTTCTCTTGCATTCATTAATCCAAAAGGCATTTTGGCATACATGAATGTGCCCCAAGGAGTGGTGAAGGCTATTTTTTCTCTGTCCTCAGGCATGACTGATATCTGATTATACCCAGAAAAAACATCAATCATGGATATCCTAGATGCACCAGTTACCCTCTACAATATGTGTTCCATGTTGGGAAAGGGATAGTTTTCTTTCTTTGAGCTCTTGTTTAGGTTCCTGAAATCAACACAAAGCCTCCTTTCTCCACTTTTCTTCCTCACCGATACCAAATTGGCCACCCACTCAGAATATCTCAAGAGGACAATGATTTGGGCATCTAACAACTTCTTCACTTCTCTCTCCATGACAGGAAACACCATGGGATTTATATGTCTTAGCTTCTGCCTAAATGTCTTAGCTTCTTCCTTTAGTGGGATCTTATGTTCAATGACAGATGTGTCATATGTATTGAGGTCTTCATAGGTCCATGCAAACACATCACCAAATTCTCTTAATAACTCATTATATTCGGCCCTCTGCTCTTTGGTAAAACTTCTTGACAACTTGAAAAACTTAGGCTCCTTAAGTGTGTTGATGTTGCACTTCGTTGTATCAACAACTTCATTTGAAAACATACCCTTTATTGCCACATCATTCCCATCGAACAGTCTTTCTAAAGGGACTAGTCCCTTTGGAATGTGATTGCTAGGCAGATGAATAATATGGTGATTAGCAATTTTATTTAAAAATACCTCAGGGTGAGGGTGACTTTCGAGATCAAGATCCTAATCAATGTTCAATGCATAAAATGCATCAATAGACTGAATAATTTTTTTGATTTCAAGATCTCCTTTGAATACCTTCCAATGCTTGATATTGTCCAGTACAGATGGCCTATATATTATCTCAACATCATATTTGATCTTAGGTGGCAGAAGGATCCTGAACAAACTAGCTGAGACAGCTAAGGAATCAACCAAAGTATTTTCCTCTCTTTGAATAAAATAAATGTTGAAAGATGAGAAGAAATTATCAATCAGGTCCCACACCTTATTTTTGTAACTCTTGAGCCAAGGATGCTTAGCCTGATAAGCATTTCTGACTTGCTGGATTATCAACTCAGCATCTTTGAACACTGCTACCCCCTCAATTACCATTTCTTTTGCATCCCTTAAACCCAAAAAAAGAGCTTCGTATTCTACCACATTATTGGTAGCTTCAAATTCTAGCTTGTATGACAGGGATATGGTTTCCTGACAAGGTGACACAAAAACTACTCCAGTGCTAGCGCCTTCGCTAGAAGAAGATCTGTCGAAGAACATCTTCCAAACAGAGGTGGTTGGAGGAGGTATCTTGTGATTAAATATGGGTTTCTTTCTGATTTGAAAAGGGGTTTTACGAGTATCAGTGAGCTGCAATAAACTAGACCAAAAATCAGTGTCAAGTGCAAAGATAGGATGATTGGTGGGGTACGCTTCATCACTAACAATGTAGGCCATATGAGCTTCTTTGTACAACCTCCTATGTTCCCCTCCAAAGACTAGAATGGTGACATATGTGAGATCCATCTGTAATGTTCCTCCAAGTTTTTTAATCCAAGATCTTGACAACAACATGTCGAACTTGGGGGGAACATTAGCTACTACAATGTCCATGACCACACTCTTCATTGGCAGTTGAAATAAAGATACCACCAAGTCTTTGATGAATCCAAGGCATTGCACCCTCCTTAAATCAAAAGAGTACAAATCATGATAAGCCTTTGTCACTTCCAATCCCAATTCTTCCATGACTATTTTTGGCATAAGGTTGTGGGAAGCTCCTAAATCCATGAGGTAATTATGTAGCACCTTATCATGTATGTTCAGGGATATGTAGAAGGGAGGGGATGAATCATCTCTATCTTCTACCATGGGACCTAGGACAACTGGTGGATTTTCATCTTGAAGATTTACTGAGTCTGTGGAAGGCTGGGGGGACTCAGATTGTAGCAGTTTGGAGAGGGACCTTTTGAAATCTTCATTTTTAACTAGTTCTAAGAGGGGTACGAGAATTCTAATCTTTTGAATTTCATGCTCAAAACTAAAGGAGGAAAGAGGCTTAGGAGCTTCCATTACCTCAGAGACAGGTTCTTTGGCTGTTGGCGAAGTATTCTGAGTTTTCTTTTCTTTAGTAGTGATTGTTGCAGGTTTAGCAGGCCTTTTCGCTATGAGGGGCTGATCATGGCTATCAAAATTCCCTTCTTTCTTCTTTGACCTGAGATGGTATCTATTAGGAGTTTTGTTGGAATTTTCCCCTTTACTCCACTCATTGATTTGAATGTTCATAAGGGATTCTTCATATGCATATTGAGTCAAATGGGGAAAAGGGGAAGTGTCTTCAATATAGTGAATTTCAGGGTCGAGCTCATCTATCTCATCTCCTTCCTCATGAGCAACTAGGTTATTTTGGAGAGGGGTTTGAATCCTCTGATCCTCTCTATCTTTTCTCCTTTGTTCCCTTGGAAAATCCCATGGCACATTGTTACTAGGCCTCCTGAAGCCTCTGTTATCAGTATTTTGGGGATTTATGTACATGGGCTTCTCTTCTAACTCCCACCTTTCCATTCTAGCCAAAAGTGATTTTAGCACTTTAGTTACCTCATCTTTCTAAAGGGGAAGGGGAGAGGAATTGGATGGGAAGGCTTCAGGTCTCTTCCTAGATATGTCTCTATCATCCTTATTCATGAGTCGGTCAACAACCAATATGTTAGATTCTACTTCCACGACTGCATCTTGCATGTGAGCCAGAGTAGTCGCTCTCCTTTCCCTCAACAGGAGGCAAAAATTGGGATCAAAAGCACTAGCATAAGTGATTTTAGTAGAGGCTTCTGAGGGATTTATCTCAGCGGGGATATTATTGTACATTTTATCAAATCTCTTGGAGAAGTCAGAGATAGACTCTCCTTCCTTTCTCTTCAAAGACCCAAACTCTGTCATGTAATACAGGAAGTATTTTTTGTCTCCCCACTATCTCAAAAAGGCATTATCCAAAGCCTCAATTCCATCGATAGATCCAAGAGGTAGGGCCCTAAAACACTTTCTAACCTCGCCTTCAAGGATATGGAAGAAAATCCTCATCCATACGTCTGGATGCATGATAACATGATCATCTGTAAAACTGTAAAAGGATTCAAGGTGTTCTTTTGCAGCCATGTCCTCTTCGCCTGTAAACTTGGGTAGCTGCTTGAGGTAGCCATTTGTTGGAAGGGCATTGAGAGGTTTAGGTAACAAAAGGGGAGCATACCTAGTAGGTATTATAGCCTCCATTCTAGTCATGGGGGGATTTTCTCCTGCCATAGGAATATTAGGAGGAGAACTCGGAGGAGAAGGAGCTCAAATAGGGGATACTGGAAATGATCTTCCAAGTAGAAGGGGGAACAATGGGGGATTTAGAGAGAAGGTTGAGGGGATTGAGTCAGCAGATGCTACTCTCTGTGCAGTAACAAAAAAAATAATAAGAGGAGGGGTGGGGAAATCTTCTGTGGTCCTGGGTCTATGCCAAGGTACAGATGAAGGGGAGAGGGGAGTGACAAGGATTTCTCCCTCCAATCCTAGACGAGGAGGGGAAAATGCAACAGGAACACTTCCAAAATTTAGGAAACGGAAAACTTCAGAAAAAGGTATGCTCGGAAGATGAGAAGAAGAAAATGGAGTTTCTACAGAAGGAGATGGAAAATTACTTGGTTCAACGGTGGAAGTTTCTCCTTCAGAGGCCTTTCCTTTTCTGATAATCACCTCCGGATCAGCTTCGGGTGTAGCTAGAGGTAGTTGTGGATGGGACTGCGTGTGTCTACCTCTAGAAGCCACAACTAAAATAGTAGGTTCACCATAGTGTATTCGTCACAATGGAGTCGCCAGGTGCATAGTAGCAATCTCGTAGGGATCTGATGCCTGATGCACCTTCAGAATCAGAGGCTCGATGTTGTTTGATCCCAGCGAAAATTTTCAACTTTGTCCCTGGTAATGGCACCAGAAATGTTGGCATCAGAAGTCACTCCTAGATTGTAGCAGGAGTAAGCCTAATGCCCATCAGTTTATGTCACTATTTTTTGATAAAGGGTGATGAATGGAAGTAAACTCAGAACAATATCATTCTAACTCAGAAACTAGGCCAGGCACGCACAAGCAGATCAGGTCTTGTTTCAACTTCAGACAATAAGTTTTAATAAGGGTGAGTAGGAGGAAGACTTATGTGAGGAAATGCGAAGGCCTGTTGTAGGCATTGAGATTCTAACAGCTTGTAGAAGAAAACTTTGAACACAAGAACCTCTTATATTCAAAAGTAGAAACACTAAAATAACATAACAATGTTATAATAAATCCTTTATCATAACACAGTCATGACGATTCATGTGAATCAATCAATTATGAACCCTTTTAGTATGAGATCGAAACCATATGAAAAAGAGAGCTTCCTTACATTGAACAAGAAAATTTCATATGCAGATACATAGCCAGGAAAACCGGTGCTTCATTAAAACATTACAGTCAGGAGCTATGCTCTACCATCCATCCCCACAAAAATACAAAAAATGAGTATATATACTCATAGCAATTCACCACCTTGGCAGCAGGAGGGTAGCTGAGACATTAAAGTCCAAATTAGCGTGTGCAGGCTCCTCTGGTCAGACGAGGACATCAGATCAACATGGATTCTTTAGGAAAACCTGCACACAAGACAATCTTGGGCAGACCGCCTGCCAAAACCTCCATGCCTTACATTTAAGGAGTGAGGTGAAGTCTCAACCACCTCCTCCTACCTTTATTTACCTCTAGCAGGGATCAAGATCAAGGCCGAGTTGAATTGGCACCTGGAGAACGTGGAAACACCTCCTGTAATTAAACCCAATTCTTTGGCCCTTTGCACAACTCTTTCTATCACCCCAAGTGACCACGAGCCGTGACCCTGCACCTATCTTCAAAGGTGCTTTTCACATTTTGTGTTTCGATGATTCCAGATGCAGTGGAGGAGTGACCCCCTGTCTTTCAAAGTCCTGGTAGCCAAAATGCCAAAACAGCTAATCCACAATCAATGGTTAGATTTGATTTAATATGGACGGTCATGATGAAACTTAATGTATTTTGGAGATTCTCCTACCAGGAGTTCTCGTTCCTTTGCTCTTGACCCTTGTATTTCAAAGTCCCGGTAGCCAAAATGGTGACTGAACTTAATCAGGCATGATGTGTCCCGACTGGATCGGATGACCATGATCATTCAGTGACTTTGGCCCTAAGGGATGATCCCATGCGCTAAACCTCATGCAACTTCATGGCTCTGGCCTACCTGATGATCGTTGATCTGCTCCATCGATGGATCTTCACCGCTAAAAAGAAAAAATGCTCTCCTTCTTGATTTTTAACCCGAAAATAGAGGTTTTGTGCATGTTTTGCTTGGGCACTCATGACTACGACCTTGGATCACTTCATTTGATGGGTATTCAGCCCCATTTCATCTATTTCTCACCAAGGACCCGAATCTAGAGAGAAGCTTCCCCCTTACAACAATATGTGATAACAGTATCAAATAAATGTATAATCATATTTATTTATACCATTTATGTCACTTCCTTTTAACATTAGGGCCGACCTGACAATTTATTACTTTGTAATTCTTTTCTTTAATTATCTTCAAATCCTACATGTACTTCCTTCTTCAATTCACTTTGTCATCTTCAAAAATTCATTTCTCCTCAACCATGAGGATCCATGTGATGTGCCACATACCACCAAAAAAAACATGATGTATACTATCCATCCATGGGTCTTGTATCTACATGTGCATTTTCCTTCATGTCCAAATACCTTCATCAATATTGCGGTACAAAACCCATGACTAGTGTTGACATCAATGACAACAACCAATCTTCCAACAACTGCATGGGTCTGAGGTAGTGTGTTTTTGAACTACTGAGGGGCCGAGAAACATTACAAGATGGTATCAGAGAGTTATCTGGACTAGCATGGCCTAGCCTGGGTGGTCGGGGATGTTAAAAAATGGTATCAGAGAAAAAATATGTTTACTCAATGACGGTGCCCATCCTGTTGGTGGCTGGGGACGTTACATTGACTGTAACAAAATCCTGAGATTCACAGGATTTGTAGACAATGATCCACATGGATATTTAACCATTTTTGGGCTCCATTTATTTCGGGTTTTGCCTATTGTAAATCCTATAAAGGGGTGTGTTTTAAGGCCGTAAAGGATAATAAATAGTATTGAATATTTAGATGATGAATGGCTAATTGATAATAGTCTGTAATTTAGAGGTTGTTGGTCATGCAGATGTATTAAAATTGTCTACATGGTTGTTCTTGAGTAATCAAGAGGGTACGATTTCGATTGTCTCTTAGGTGTGGAAAAAGGTTAGACATGTAAGCATTTATTATGAATGAATAAGACAATAAGGAGAAGAATTCTCAAGGAATGTTGGTTTTCCCAGTTTGGGATTCCAAGGTAAAATCTCTATGTACTATGTGATTGTTGTGTCATTTACTTTATTTATTATATATTTCTTCCTCTCTTCTTCTAGGTTTAGTGTGGAAGTGTGTCTCGTTTCCTAACAGTTGATCTAGATATCCTAGATACAAGGCTAATGCAACCATTCAAAATGATTTCATTAACTGAAGACTTCATAAAAAAAATAGAGAAAAGTTTGAAGGCAAATATGACAACTCCAATCTGCGATAATTAAATAGAACTCAAGAAAATTTAGTTGAGAAGGACATGAAATATACTCGAGGACTTCAAGCTATAGATAAAATTCAGGGACCAAATGCAAATTCCAAAGCCCCCTTGATTGTTTTAATCGATCTTTATATTTTGATTATTTTGTAATTATTCTAAAATCTGAAATGGAAAGTGATAAAAAGCATTGTAACTGTCACTTGTCTGTCTGACAGTTACATGATACAAAAATCCTCCCTTCATGTTCCATAAAAGGGATGGTTGTAACAAGTTAGAGACTTTTTCACTTTGTATATGATAGATGATACTATTACTTCAGAGTTAATAAAGAGCAAGAGGCATTCCAAAAATGTGTGGTTATGGTGAATGTATTTGGGACTTTTCTTAATTCTTTTGTTATTAATTTGATTATTGTAAGTCTTACTATATGAATTATTTCTACATTTTTTCTCATATTCTCATATTGTCACATGTTTGTTTATTAAATACAATTATGATGTTTTCAAACCTAGATGCAACTATTTGTCAATGTGTTTAATGAAATAATTGTTATCATTTATCACCTGAATGTATGAACTCTTCCGAATTCAGAAGGTATTATATTTAAATATATTTAATATTCCTCAGTATGCTTCTAATTAGGATAGGTTCAATTTAGTTTAAGATTGCATCTTAGAATAATTGTAGTAATCATATTTTTAATTTAGCTTCATATTTTAATTCATCTAAGAACCTTTGGTTATCATATTCATATTTAGATAGTAAATTTAGAATGGAAACCAAGCCAATATTTTGGTCAGAAATGCTATCCCAAATGAGAGTGAATCTAATTGGGACTTTCCATCAGGCATTCTCCCTTACCTTCTTGATAGTTCCTTTTGGACCAGTCAACACTACCTTAAATGATATGCAAGATGATGTATTTGAGATTGAATGTAATATAATTACTTCAGGAAAATATAGGGTGAGAAGTGACTCATGAGATCAAGAGAGAGGAAAACAAAAGGAACAAGTTGGTATATCTGGTACTAATAAAAGTCAAGAAGATAAATTGAATAAATGTCCATAATCATTAAGGATTTATCAAACAAATTGGCTAGGATGGAGACTTAGAGGATAAGGATTGATAATATAAATAAAAATCAGTTTAGAATACTTTTCAATCCTCCACAAGTTTTTCAAAGAAAAAGAAGAAATGAGGATCAACCAATACAAGCTCCGATAAAAAATGAAAACTTGGTTGATAACCTAGTGGAAGAATAATTTGAAGATATTGATGAGGAAATAAATATGATGCAAGGTGATCCTTTTGATGTCCATGCTACCCAAGAAGAGTATGAGAAATACTTGAGCTTCAATTCATACTTTAACAAAGATGATAACATTAGTCCAACTGATACATCATCTTCTCAATATATGGTTTCTCAAATTCCTTACAAGCATAACTTCATAGAAAATATGACCTTATACCAAGGACAAATGTAAATACAACCAAAAAAAATAATCAAGTTCAACTAGATAAAATACAAAATAAAGATAAAGGATTGGAAAGAACAACTTCCAAACAAAAACATGATCAACAAGATGCTAATAAAATAAATGTGGAACACAAGAAATAGAGAAAATAAGTAGTTTGTTTAATATATAAAATGAATTAAATAAGATCAGAATTCCTATTCCTTTGTTGGAAATTGCAAAAAAACATGTTTATCGAAAACAAGTGACAAAAATTATTGATTGTTACATTGCAACAACTCAACTTGATACATTAAATCTACAAGAT